>CM050323.1:97871712-98371712 GCA_027475135.1 Bactrocera correcta | reverse complement strand
TCCCGGCACAGGAGAGTATCTGTTTGGTAATCATATTTGCATTTTTAGTTATCAGACGTTTCTGAATAATTTTGTTATTTTCCGATAAATAATAATAACTTTCTTACCTAACCCTGTTCGAACAGTTATTCCTGCTTCTGCGTACCCACATCTACTTACGTTTGTATCATTATTTGTCAGTCAACGAGTATCCGTTGAGCGCTTTAATAAAATTCTTGTAAACTGCTCTATCTAACCATTACAAATGCTTAGCACTTAAATCTTGATGGCGATAGTCTGGTCACAGTAATTTTCTAATGAATTCTGGTAAACCGCATGAGTGGTTGACCAATCAATGTATGTATATATGGATATATGGTATGTAGTTGTGGGAATCTCGCTCTGACAAATGCCTGTGTGGTTGAAACAAATTACATAAATTACCTCATATTGTTCAGCTGAAGTATTTATTGCATCAATTGAGCGTGCGTAGGATTTGTGAAGGTTAGCAAATGGCAATGACATAGTTTAAGGTGAAATCTTGTGGCAGCCAGTTAGTATGTGTGTAGATAAATATTACAAGTATTATTTTAATACAAGAGCTATACTGTTAAGCTTATTATATTCCAATATTTACGTTGAAGTTGTTGAATATTCAAACCTCATGATGTTCCTTATTTTGCTTTTCAAAATAAGAGAGTTTTGAATCACTCTTCACATTGTTGCTGATATTATTTTACTAATTCTATTCAGTGGAAGCAAGATCTATGATGTTGTAATTTCTTGTGGTCTTCTGAACTAACACGCATTGTATTTCATTAATTTGGTTTTTCAAACTGTAGTTTAAATAGGTGATGCGCCAATCATTAGAGATTGATGAATCTAACAGACAGATGAGATAATTCACACAGACTGGCATAAATAAAATGAAGATGCAAAACGAACAGAAGTGTGCCTTAACCAGTTTTCGGAGACCTGAAAAGAATCATAGAACTTTAAAATTTAAAATGGAAATATGTACGTATGTATATGCCGAAAAATTTTTCAAAAGTAAAATTCTCATTTCAAAACTCGCCTGATAAGTTTCTATATATGTGACCTGGTCTACGGAAAGAGGGCTTAGGTGTCAAAAAATCAATTATCAATTTTTAGTTGATTCGGATGGAAGTTTATTTTTAACAGCTGTTTCCCAGAAAACTAGTTTTCGCACGTTAGCTCCCTTTTCGTAGACCAGGTCACATATAGTAACTAGCAGCCCGTCCCGGCATCGCACGGGCTAGACAATTATTTATTTTTGGAAATTTGGATATAAAACATTTTTTTCACAAATATTTTTATTTGTATTAGAAAAAATCCCACAGTTATATTTGTATGTAAGTCTTTTTATGTTCAATTTCTTTGATGGTTTAAGTGGCGGGCATAATAATCAAAAAATTAAAATAACAGTAATAAATAATTAATTCAGTCGTTTTACATATAAGTAAATAATAAATTATTAAATAAATATATTAAATAATAATAATAATAATATCTTTAAAAATTAGCGTATAAAAATATTATAAGTAAAAGTAATAATTACGAAAAAAAAAAAAAAAAAAAAAATAAAATAAAAACACTAATTATGAAAAATTAAAAAAAAAATTATAATAATCAAAAAATTAAAATAACAGTAATAAATAATGAATTCAGTCGTTTTACATATATTTTTGCCACTGCACGCGCTCAATTCTGCTAAATAGCAGCTACAACGTCGAATTCCTTACTTTGATTCTATCGGCTCTGTTAGCCGCCAAATCGAACATTATACAGAATTCAATTTGCACCTTTTCTATACTTTACATTATCTGGCCCGGCGCGCCTTTCAGAATGCATCGCAAACAACGGCCACGGCGCTATGGCGGTTTTGTTCACTTTTTAAATTTTTTTAATTCGTAATATCTTTTGAATGGAAAGTCCAATTTAAAAACTATTTTATAGGTAGTTAAATGGTCTTGACCATAAAATAATTTATTTGAATAAGGATTAATATAAATACATAAATAGAATGGTTTGAATTTGGTTAGAATTTTCATTAATGTTTAAAATGAAAAAAGTTGTTGTAGTGACATAACTACAATAGTTGGACATATGCTACCGCGGAGTTTTTTGTAGACATTATGATGTTCTTCAATATTGTTGTACATTATTTTGTTCCATCGCTAATAGTTTCGGCAGCGCATTCGACGAAAGACATTTTAAGACTCATTTTTCTACTCCTTCGGTTACATTCTTCAAATTTTACCAAGAATTCCTAATTTTTTTCAAAATTAAATATAGCCTATGTAAAATTGAAAGAACCTAGCATTCTACTGGTGAAAGAATATTTTAAATCGGCCTAGTGCTTTTTGAGCCTATTCATTACAAACATACAAAAATAGGTATAAATCTTTCCTCTTTATAATATTAGATAATGGAGTGCTGACTTTTTACATAAATTTAAAATTGAAAAATTACATAAGTGAGCCAAAAATTTAGAGCTCTTTTGATTTCTTTTATGTAATTTTTTTGGTTTAAAGTGGGCTGTCGCTAGCAAGGTATCTGTGTATCTTAAACATGTTATTATCTTAAAAAAAAAGTTAAATAATCAATAATAATTTTTATTTGAATTCTCATAAAAGTCTAAAGCTTGAAATGATTGTAACATTACTTTGAGGATTCGTCTGTAATTAGCGTCTTTGTTATTTATGACCTCCTCAAAGGCAAATAGCCTTTGTCTTTGAAGAGCCGTCAATGTTGTGATGAGCTGTGTATAAATCATAAGCCGTGGAATATCTGATCCAATGAAAATCCCTTCAGCTTTGCCTTCGATAGATCTGTAAAATTTTACTCTGTTGGAAGTGACCTTACAAATGACTTAATCAATCCTGTTTACTTTGGAACGCACCTTGTAAGTCCCGCAATGTTGTAAAAAAGGGTTTGTGTTAATAACAATTAATATTTTACCTATCCATTTTTTTTATTAGTTATTTGTTAATTTTAGAAGAGTAGAGAAAAAAATTAAAAACCAAAAAAAGTGAAGAATTTCAAAATTTATGAGTTGGCGAAATGGGGGGTGTCTAAAAATTTCCACGTGACCATGCCCATGATTTCAACCCTCCTAGTTATATGAAACCAAAAAAAAAAAACAAGAAAAAACGTTAACTTCGGATGCACCGAAGCTAAATACCCTTCACAGGTGCATTTTTGTTAGTAAGTATGTGTCCAGTTTGTATGGAAGCTATATGTTATAGTTAACCGACCTGAACAATTTCTTAGGAGATTACATTGTTGTCTTAGTAAATAATATATACCAAATTTCGTGAATATATCTTGTCAAATGTGAAAGTTGTCCATACAAGAACTTGATTCCGATCGCCCAGTTTGTATGGTAGCTATATGCTATAGTTAACCGATCTGAACAATTTTCTCGGATATTACATTTTTGCCCTAGAAAATAATCTATACCAAATTTGGTGAAGATACATTGTCAAATGCGAAAGTTTTCCATATGAGAACTTGATTCCGATCGTTCAGTTTATATGGCAGCTATATGTTATAGTGGTCCGATATCGGCCGTTCCGACAAATGAGCAGCTTCTTGAAGAGAAAATGACGTCTGCAAAATTTCAAAAGGATATCTTAAAAACTGAGGGACTAGTTCGTATATATACAGACAGACGGTCGGACGGACAGACGGACAGACAGACGGACATGGCTAAATCGACTCAGCTCAACATACTAATCATTTATATATATACTTTATAGGGTCTCCGACGCTTCCTTCTGGGTGTTACAAACATCGTGACAAACTTAATATACCCTGTTCAGGGTATAAAAATAAGATTATTAATCTAGAATAATGTCGCAATGGTCGGAAATACGGAAAAGTGGGAAACATTTTCTTTCACAAAATGGCGACTGCCTGAAAAAAATGTTTTTTTTTTGATCACTGACTATTTGACTATTTCAAATTTTTTAAAAATAATAAAAGTAAAAATTTGTGGATGGGGCAAGTTCCAACCATAGACAAGCCTATAAAGAAGACTCTATAAAAATTTCAAGTAAATTCGTCCGGTAGAACCTGAGAAATCGTGGGTATCGTTCCGAAAAAGTCAGTTTTGAGAAAAACGCGTTTAAAGTTTCGCGTTCCGGCCGAACCAGTTTGGATGCCGGGTCAGAAAAATGCCTATATCTCCGAAAATAATTTGAATTTTGAAAAATCCTCTTGTACACATATTCTTGAATAGTTAAACTTAGAAAATATAAAATAAAAAAATACCAATTTTTTTAAATTTCTTGACTAGAATACCCTCTTAAAGCAGCAATAGCCTCTAAGTTAGTAAAGTGGCGTACCCGCTTGGTATTTAATATACCTTACTTACACTAGTAATTTGTTCAATTTGCTATATGTACTTCAATCATATATACTACATATAGTATACATTTGTTTGTTTAAAAAGTATATAATATTACTATATGCTTTTAAACTTACTTCATTCTTGCTCCATTTTCTTAAGAGATTAACGCTCAGCTTGCAACACTTCGCAATAAATATTGATTGCTTTTCACTGCCCTGAGTTGAGTACGAAGAGATAATCCATAAGAGAATAATTTCAAATAAGACTCAGCATTAATTCTAATCTAAAAAATCGCGAAAGTACAAGGCAACCTGATTCGGGAAACTACTCAACTTTCAATGGAAATTCATGCGATAATCTGCTGAATGCGTTTGCATAATAAAATAATCCGAAATTAATTTTATAGATTTTTTGCTCGCATATGCTGTTTCAAAGGAATTATTTATATGTGTTGGTGTACTTAGACTATTGTGAATTTGTGTGCAGAGAAAATATATTTATACCTCTGTACATATAATATGTATATGTGTAGATATGATATCAAGTGAAATGCAATAACGTTGTCGGCAAAGTCAGCATAAATTATTGCCTGCAGCCGTGTTTTTTCTTTTACTTTTTTGTTGCTACTTTTCCACTGAACTGTCAGCGGCAGCGGAAATTAAATTGCATTACTTGTTTTTTAAGCGATATGGTGTGTAGTCAATGAGGGTGTTAAAATTCACTATAATTCTGCACTTTGCGCGCGGCTACTGCGCTGAGTAACGCATAAAAACGTACGAGACGATGAATTTCGAAAGTTCGAAAGTTTTTATTCGATGTTAAAATGTCTATTAAATCGTAAGTTACACGACGAAGTTGAAAATTCAAAGTGAAATTGAAGAATATTTAGCGCAGTGGCATGCATGATTAGATCGCTTCAAAGTAGCGCTATGGTGAACTGGAAACCGAGATTTACGAATACTGTGACAATCAATCGATGATTGACGTGCTGTGAAAAATGCCGGAAATATCAATGATTTGGCAACTTCTTAAGCCAATGTGTAAAAAATTAATAAGCTATCGTTTGTGAAATAGAGCGTTTTTTTTTTTAATTTCATATATACGTACATATTTATTTGATAAATCGCACATTTGAAATCATCATCATCATGTACCAATTATCCCTTGATATTAATAAAATATATTATCCGGATGAAAAAAAAAATAATTCAATATTCGCTTATTCGTTGACGGGGATAAAATTTGGATAGCTTAAAGAGCAGAGCAGTATTTAGTTGTCTGAATTGATATCGATTATCCCTTGATAAGGATGAAATCAGGATAGTGTAAAAAGCAGGTTAATATTCAAATATTGGTTGTGGCAGTGTCGAGTTACACATAGATAATACATTTGTTGTCTGGATAATATCGACATTTAGTAAATATTTTTTGTATATTTAGCTGGATTGTCTGTTTCACGAATTAGTGAAGTTATGTATTTTCATTTCTGTACGCTTGGATAAGGCGATCTCCAAATAAAAGGCACGTACATTGGAGTTTCCGGTTAATCCGCAAAGTTAAACATCTCTACACTTTACTACAGATATTTTCGGGAAGACTATTAATTTACAAGATGCATTCCTGGACATTTTATTTATGCAGTGATTAAGCATCCACACATCAAAGGATAATCTTTTTGATCTCAGGTAGTATACATGACTTTTGTATAGAAGCACCTGATTAGGAAATGTTAGTTTATACAATGATATTAGGTTAACATAGTTTTTTCATTAATTGTGCACATTGAATTTTCTTCTTCTTTATTGGCGTAGACACCGCTTATGCGATTACAGCCAAGTTAACAACAGCGCGCCTTCTTTTCGCGACGTGACGCCAATTGGATATTCCAAGCGAAGCCAAGTCCTTCTCCACCTGGTCCTTCCAACGGAGTGGAAGTCTTGATCTTCCTCAGCTTCCCCTGGCGGATACTGCGTCGAATACTTTCAGAGCTGGAGTGTTTTCGTCCATTCGAATAACATAACCTAGCCAGCGAAGCCGCTGTCTTTTATTTCACTGAACTATGTCAATGTCGTCGTATATCTCGTACAGCTCATCGTTCCATCGAATGCGATAATCACCGTGGCCAACGCGCAAAGGATGATCGTCCCATTCTTGGTGGTATTTATACTGGTTCCAAGATAGACGAAATTATCTATCACAGGTCTTTCCAAAATTTGGCGCATGGAGAATATATAGTAGGTTCTTGATTTGCCGGGTCTAAAGCCACATTGATAAGGTCAAATCAGTTTGTTGATGGTGGGCTTTAATCTTTCACACAACAGGCTTGATAGAACCTTGTACGCGATGTTGAGGAGGCTAATCCCACGGTAGTTGGCGCAGATTTTGGGGTCTCCTTTTTTATGGATTGGGCATAGCACCATATTTTACAAAGAAGCTGATGCATGATCCTTATTAATTCTTCACCGCTATGTTTGAATAGCTCGGCCGGCAATCCATCAGCCCCCGCTGCTTTGTTGTTCTTCAGACGGGTAATTGCTATTCAGACTTCTTCATGTTGGGGCAATCGAACGTCTGCTCCATGGTCATTGATTGGGGAATCGGGTTCGTCTTCTCCCGGCGTTATACTTTCACTGCCATTTAGCAGCCTGGAGAAGTGTTCTTTCCATAATTTTAATATGCTCTGGGCATCGGTGACTAAATCACCTCTGGGGGTTCTACAAGAGTATGCTCCGATCTTAATATTAAATATTGAATCCCCTCTCCTAATTAGGTATGCGCCTCCTGTTTGAAGTAAGCAAAATCTCACAAGAATGTTTCTTAAATATTTTTAATTAGAAAGCTACTTTTAATACTTCGATTGAGCTTGCTATTTAATATCAAGGATAAAAATATTTTAAACTGTTAACCTTCTCAAACATCTTAGATTTTTCTATAGTATGCTTATCATTTAAAATTGATGGTCAGTTTTCAAAAATTTCAATTTAGTTTAGTACTCATACTGCAATGTGTATATCTTCTTCTTCTTTGGCACCAGAACCAAGATTCAGTTTGGCCCGAGAACACGAAATCTCGCCAGTTGTCTCTATTCTCTGCGAGTTCACGTCAGTTGTACATCCCAAGTGCAGTCAGGTCGTCATGCACCAGGTGCTTCTAACTATTGTCTGCGCGCCCTTGTTTGCGTTGTCCATCCATAGGTCTCAAATCGAAGGACCTTTTCGGTGAAGCATCATCGTTGAATTTATATGCCCTTAACTATGTATATCTATGTTGTCATATAGCTCATACAGTTCGTGGTTCCATCTTCTTCGATACTCATCGCTCAGGCAGATGACTCCAATAAACTTCCAAGAAACTTGCTGATAGCTCCAATAAACTTCCTAGAGCTGTTTTGTACTACTATGAACAAAAAATAGTCAGACTTTGCTTATGATTTTAAAAGTTTTAATCTATTCTTCAGAATTTATCTTCATAATTCCTTACTTTTTTACTTGCCTGTTTCCGGGTAGTAACCATAGATCTGATACTCATCGTCACTAATAATACGTTTTATGAAAATCTGGCAGTCGGAAGCAGCAACATGACGCTGCTTTTCGCAAATTCGAGTGATTTTATAACCAATCATATTTGAGCCTAAAATGATCCTTCATAATGGTTTTCACTGATCCTTTCGAGATTCCAATCGTCTGTTCTCAAGCACCTTTATTCCATTGACGTGTATATCACCAGTTGATATTGATGGCTACTCTGAACGTGGTTTGTCGTCAACGCGTTCTCGACTCTATTTGAAAAATGTGTACCAATCAAAAGCAATTGCTCGCGACAAACAATTAACACCGAATGCGTTTTCCATCATTCTGAACGTGTCGGCACCAGAAGTTGGAACTTCTTTGTTGATAACTTCACTCTTCGTGAAAGTCACCGAATCAACTTTATGTACTTCATAAAAACATGCGTAATCTAAGCACTAATGATTGTTTTGATGTGATATTTGGCACAGATGGTTGAAATCGTATTGTAATCCTACTCAATCCTCATATAACTGTACGGTTAACAATTAGTAAAAGCGCAATAAAGCAATAACTAAATACACCAGAGACATTAAATTGTGCCTCCGAGATTGTATGAGAGGGTTTTATGTAAAAAGTGGACGATGGGCGTGGCTCCGCCGACTTTTTCATTGTGTAAGATATCTTCATAAAATTTAACTTAGATTATTATCCAGGGCACGCTACAATCTCCGCACATATTGTTCAGATTGGACTACTACATATAATATATGTAACTGCCATGCAAACGGATCGATAAAAATCAAGATAAAGGACTTTTTATACCCTTTTATGAGCCGAAGTTAACGTTTTTTTCTTGTTTTATCAAGTATTACTGTAACCCGCCAACCCATTAGAAACAGGGACAATTATTCATATATTTTGCGTTCATAGTCAAATAAACTAAAAATTATTACGATATGTGAATGCATTTTTTTATATAGTATTTATTTGAAATATCATCTTTTTATAAAATTGAGAAAAGCTTAAAAATTTTTGGTATTTGGTTGACAAACCATTGTTTTTATTAACAGCCTTCACTATTTCAGGTATACTATTCAAACAAATATTATCAATATTTTTAAATCTGGATCAATTAGGCACACATCCTTTATGTTATCTTTGAGTGGGGTTATTGTGGGATTTCTTCGGGAATATACCTTCGATTCAAGGAACGTTCAACAGTTTTCGGTGGTATTTAGGTCGGGTGAATTACCCGCCTGAGGTAATGTATTGATATCGAAGTTGTGAGGGGTATAGATGTCTTAATCTAATTGCGGTCAGTCAAATTTTTTCGCGAATTTCGTTACTTGAATGTTTATTGCAAAATACTGAAAAAATTGATTTTTTGAGGGAGAAGTCATTAAAATGTTCAGTTGTTAACTTAAAAGTTAATAAACAGTATGAAAAAAATAAAAATAATTAATATTCATGCATATTTTCTGAAAGAACAAGTATTGAACTATAACTCCTGAAAATTTTATCAAACAATTTTTTAACTAAAAGCAGTAAAAATTTCCAATTAAAAAAAATTGTTGTTAAAATTAAAATTTAAAAAAACTGGGCGGGGGATTATTTGTTCATGGTGACTACTTTATGAAAAAATACTCACATTCAAATTCGATGATCATGTGGAAAATGAGGTTCGTCGCTAAAGTTAATCTTTGTTGAGCAGAAAATCATGTTAAATAGCAGGGTAACTTTGAATGGAGGACTTTCAGGGGGCGTTCATAACTTTTTATGCTTACCTTGTTTCAATACTCCTTTGTGTAGTTTTGATGGAGTTTGACCCTTACTATTCGTTGATTTTTCATTCGCTTGGTCAATTTTGATTTCTTTGCTGTATGGCGGTTTTTCGATTTTTTTCTGAAAAGTTGCGTTCAACTGTTCTGTGCGATATTTTTACATGGGCATCATTTAGCTTCTTTGAAATTTCTCTAGTTGGTTTGCAGCCCGATTACAGAGTGAACCTCATTACTTCAATTTAAATGCGCCCAGACATTTTCGCATTATTGGCAGCATTTCGCCGCATACTTGTGCGATCAACGGTGCAATATTTGAATGTGTGCACAATTTTCGCTACTTGAGTAACAGTAGCTGCACTTAAATTTTTTTTTATTATTTTTCTATAGGATGTACTTTTATCTTTTAAAAACGCAGCAATAGCACTTTGGGTTGTCTTTGAAATGTCCGATTTTTTACCTATTTCTTAAAAAGTATATTTTTCATTGCTTGTACTATAAAGCATCAGAAAACTTCAAAAAATACTAACCCGAAAAATAAAACTCTGGAATCTATGAAATAATAGCCAAACACTTATGAAAAAATTCGATTTCTTCCATTACGTCATACAATTTAATTCTGATGAGCCAGAAGTCACAAATACTAATTCCAAGTGAAGGAAGCATTTCAATATGATTTTGTATTTGACACTGAGTAATATATAGTACACAGACTATTTAATACTTAGGCAGTGAAAAAAATTCAAATTATTTGCCTAACAAGTTTCCCCAGTACGTTATTCGTAAATTTTTATATTTGTTTACCATGTTTCTAATGGGTTGGCGGGGTACTGTATTCGGAACCTAGCAGCGCAAACAAGTGGAGGTTGTGGTACGCTCCTCTAACCACCATTGTCGTTATCAGATAGCAATAACTCACCTATTATTAGCAGAACGACAACTCCAAGCCTTGTCTTACTAAAGTCATTTCAATCTTTTATTTGTGCATATTTATCAAATCGCTGCAATTAAGGCGAACGAACGAGAGCAAGGTAAGAACTCGCGTACCACCGTCGCTGCGTTCAATTGAATTTAATTGGAGCTGTCAAGTGGAAGTAATAAATATAAAATTGGCAAACAAGCACAGCTAAATTAGAGCGCATCCTCCGCTGCAGTTGCGGACGATAAATCCAGGTGCACTGTGCGTTTAATGAAATTACAATTTGAACCGATAATTCCTTAGAAAGCCAACGTTATTGGCGGCGCCCAGCGCAGGGATATGAAAATCGTTAGCAATATCGTTGTTAACTAATGATCTGTATTAAACAGCCAATTCAGCGACAACACGACTACACGACTACACACACACAGCTACACATGTATACTCACATACACACATATAGTATATGTAGATGTTTACTTACAACTATAAGTTAGTGCAGCCTTGGAAGCGCGCTATAAACTGTGTTGGATTGTTGTGGGCGTCGTAATCATACCGTATGTGTTGTTGTTGTTATTGTTACTGTCAATTTTGTTGTCACTATTGCAACGCTAACCAGCTAGAAGGATGATTGCACAAAAAGCGGGAAAAGCGGATAAAGATAAAATTGCAGCGGTTTGCATTAAACGCAGTCTTTGCGCTCTTATTTCTATCTACAAGAATCGTAATGGAAGCTCCTTTGTGGTTAAACCCAGTGGAAAGTTCCTTTATGTAGTTTGTAGCAACCTCTGCTTAAGGTAATACCATACGAATTATTGCTTTGGCTGAGATGAAAACACAAAATAATTAGTGTATACGCCTGCCATATAAGATATCTTAAAAAGTGAAAGACTAGTTCGCGTATATGCAGACAAATGGATGGCCATGGCTCAGTTTGTCATCTTGACCATTAATATAAAGGGTTATCTATTTCGATGCTCTCTACATTTTTCAAGGAAAAAACAAAAAAACTTCAAATTTAATGAGGAATTTTTATTATCATTTGAAAAAACATTTTTGGCATTTATTTTGTGAAGATTATCTCTTTCAAATGTTGGCCGCGGCTTCGTCTCAGAAAGTCAATCATTTAAGTTCAATTTTCGATGATTCATTCGATCATTTCGACTGAGCTGAAGAAATAAACGCGTGATATTTTGCTCCAAGGCTTTCCGCATAGACTTCAGACATTACATATCCCCACAAGGAAAAGTCTAACAGTTGAGCGGCTTCAGTTTTTGCACAAGCTGTATTTTGTACACTTTTAATTTAAGATCTCGATGCCAAGTGAGTTAAGGGGTTAGGGGTAGACAGAATTTTCAAAAATTATTTTTTTCCCAATTCCGTTAAGTGTAATATCTTAGAAATATACTCTGAAAATTTCACGTTGAACCGATAATTATTTTTTGAGTTATTCGACAAATAACAAAGAGAGCTCGGGCACCTTAAAGCGCTAGTGTGAAACTTTAAACGCATTTTTCTCAAAACTATGTTTTTTGAATCGGTGACAACTGTAACTCAAAAACCGCTCAGTAGATTTTACTGAAATTTGTACAGATTTTAGAATACTTAATAAACTCAGGCCTGATCTAAGGATTTTTTGTTTTTCAAAAACTTCGATTTTTTAAGACCAATTAATTAACTGTTGATTTTTAGCAAAAATTCAGACAAAAATTTCCTGAGGCCGCCATTTTGTTAATTTTTGAAAAAAAAAATCCTTCGATCAGACCCGAGTTTATTTATTTATATTTATTTATAAAACAAATTTTTTTTGTCCGATTGATTTTAGATGAATCTCCAAGGACTTATAATTGTCACCGCAAGTAGCTTTTTTTGGAACTAGGTCAACACAAACAACTTTAACTTTGGAAATTAAATTTTTTTTGAAATTTTCGTGACTTCAAGTCAATACATTCCATAATAATGCCATTTCAATACTTTTGTAAAATAACATGATTTAATAGCAAAAAAAAAAACTCAAAATTCTTACTTTTTCGTGCCTCTGACTACCCGTACCCTTAAGTCGAGTCGTTCCATACGTCAATGCGAGTTGTTGCTATCGTGTCTTCGTATAAAATCACAGTTACGACTGCTATATTTTCTTCACTGCGTGCTGGACGTGGTCAATTCGGTCGAATATTATCCAAGAATCAATGTTGCGTCCCAAGATAGGTGATGGTGTTGTGAATAATAATTGTGTTGAGCATAAGTTGAGCGTGCAAAATATAGTACATTCCTTACAGAACGTGAGTTTCCGTAATAAAGTTGAACGATCTGTAAACGTTCTTCAGGCGTAAGTCTTTCCATGATTAAATGCCAAACAATACTGAACAAAAATAACAAGACAGCTAGACAGGACTCACCCGTGATCTGTCAAACAAAGGTACCTCTACTTGGATTACCTTCTATGTACTTTATAAGTTCTTCGACGTTTCTTTATGGGTGTTTAAAACTTAGTAGCAAACTTATTATACCTTGTTCAGTATATAAAAATTAAGGTTATGCAAAGTCTTTGACTAACATATATATAAAATCCCGAGTTTCTTAAATATAATGCTTAGTTTAGATAAATCTATACAAATAGCAAGCTAATAACTTCTCCATTAAGGGGTTACATGGGTTTCACGGTTTCAAAAAATCGAAAATTTCGAATATTGTCAAGTTGATCCGACTAATAGTTTCGGAGATAAAGCCTTGTAAAGGCTGATACAGCCTTGTAAAGGTCCCTTTTTTTCTTTATATAAGGTAAACTACTGGAAAATATTTCATTTGGTGATTTTTCGTTAAACTAGGAAGTTCATTTTGAGGTTATATGTGTTTGTTGTGCATTTTATTTGATAAAAAATGCCGTTTAAAGTGTCTAGAACACAGATGACGGAAGGTGTTCGTAGAAAAGATAGACCTGAGAAGAGAAAACAATCGTTTAATCCAAAAAATCCTGAGCTAGATGATAATTCTTTCACGAGTACGTCGGCAAAAAAATAAAAAGGCGATGACAAACAGCACGTGTCAGAGGAAGCCATGCTACAATATTCGATCATTGACTTTGCTCTGGTTTTTTCTACACTTTCGTGTTTTGTAAATTTGAAACAATGCGCCAAATTCGGTCTGGGACTTAAACTTGTGGTAGAATGTGAACGATGTATGCCAAAATATATTTTATCAAGTCAACAAATTGGCAGAATGTATGAACTAAATCGGCGGTTCATTTTTGTTATGCGAGTATTGGGTTTGGGTTTTGCTGGATGCAAGAAGTTTTGCAGTTTGATGGATCTAAGCAGCTCCTTTTTGGATCAATCAACATACGACTTTTATATTAATAAAATAAAGAATGTATTACCATAGTTACTGAGAAACTGTTCTCCTCTGCTGCTACAGAGGAAAAGCAATTGACAAGTTTAGCAAACAACATGGAAGATACGACAGATGTGACTGTCTCCGGTGATGGGACGTGGAAAAAGCGTGGTTTTGCATCACTTTATGGTGTCAGTTCTCTAATCGGATATCAATCAGGAAAAGTCTTGGATTTCATTGTTAAATGTTCATACTGTAAACTATGTGAGTCTTGGAAAAAAAATTAGATACGGCAGAATTTGAAGAGTGGAAAGAAGAGCACATCGAAAATGAACAAAGTACCGCCAATCACACTGGAGCATCTGGAAACATGGAAGTATCTTCAATTATTGAAATGTTTAAACGTTCTATAGTAAAACATGGCTTGAGGTACGTAAATTATATAGGAGATGGAGATTCTAAAACATACTCTGCTATTCTCAAAGCCAAACCTTATGGTGAAAATTTTGATGTCAAAGAATGCGTTGGCTACGTACAGAAGAGGATGGGAACCCGGTTGCGTGATTTAGTGAAGAAAACTGTTGAGGAAAAAATAGTCAATGGCAAAAAAACTCAAACAAAAATTCTTTCTGGTAAAGGTAAATTGACTAGTAAATTAATTGACAAATTAACTTTATATTATGGCTTAGCGATAAGAAGAAACAGTGATTCAGCTGATAAAATGAGGGACGCGATATGGGCAACTTACTACCACTACAGTTCTACAGACAAAAACCCGCAGCATCAAAATTGACCTGAAGATCCAGACACGTGGTGCACCTGGCAGCGAGCATCAGCATCAGGTACTCTCTCATCGTTCAAACACCAATATACTCCATTACCAGATGATGTTTTGCCTGCATTGAAACCAATTTATGAAGACCTGAGATAGGATGAGTTTTTGGTGCATTGGAGCTTTTGGAGGATTTACACAAAATAACAATGAAAGTTTCAATCAGTTGATTTGGAAAATTACTCCCAAAATACTTCCAGCTGGGTCGATAACCGTTCAAATTGCTGCATTAATCTTTCAGTTTTTGCTAAATAAAAATATATCGACCACCTAGTCGGTTTGGTTTAATATCTTCCTATAAAATGCAACTCAAAATTTTTTATTAAAATTATTGTGTTGCAGTATCACTCAAAAGAAACCAGGTATATTTATAATTTTGTTAGAGAGAGTCAATATTTTAAGACATTTTTAAGATTTACTAATCTTGATCCCAGAATTTTGGGAGAAACCTAGCAAACTTAAAATGCAACATTCTTAAAAAGGACTTTAAAATTATATACTACTTCTTTTCGTTATACTTTGATTCCTCCTAGTGCCCTAACCACAGGTCTTTGTTTGCCAAAGTTTGTACCAATGAATCTAAATCGTCTTTCTCATATTAGCTCGATATTGTGTGATTTAATTATTCTCTACTACTATTACTCTCGTAGAGTATTCGTTTATGCACGGCCAAAAAACTACTCTTGCGTTCATAAGTTGATTACCAGAAAACCAGTTTTTCGACTAAGGAAAGGAAATCACATCACTTTCGTACTGGAAGACTTACTATCTACTACATATAGCGTGCTTAGGGATGACTGCTAAAGTCTACAGCAAATTTGTACGAATTACGAGAATAAAAAGGAAATACAAAATGTAATACAAATATCATAGGGATTTGTGTTGTCAACAAATCGGAAGCCATTGTAATGCGTATAATTTTGTGTGCTGTCTTAGCTCAGTTTTTCCGCTCAATTAGTTCTGCAAGCTGGCAGTCATTGTTTAAGCTACGTAAATTTACACGGATCGGTATGCATTGCAGTTATATTGCTATATAAGAGTTCTGCTTTGAGGTCTTTTCGTTAAAATGCTAATGAGTTTTATTGTTATTGAAGAAGAGAGTAAAATATAGAGTAGTAGTAATTGTACTTAAAGCGGTTAAAAATTATAATCTGTGTTTAAATGATTATTGACGTTCAAACATGTTCACTAGGTTCTTGTTTCGAGGTGTTAGATTAGTAGCGAGATGCTAAATACCCTAACAGGTGAACTGGTACATATAAGAGAAGGAGCTATCTATTCATATCCAAGCTATAATATATATTTTTATAAGCTATATATATTTTTTTGTGTATATAAAAAAATTCACAGCTATCAACCAGAATCAATAAATTTACTCAGAACTATTCGACAGTGGTAAAAAATGGCTTACAAACGTATTTAATACCGTAAATTTAATATCTAAAATCATTTATTGAAATTTTGGAATTAAAATTTTGAAACGAGAGGCAACAGCAATCCCTAAAATATCGCTGATATACAAGTAAATCTTTCTTAAGGGGTCAATAGGGTAGTGTGGCCTGTTTTTTTGAAATTTTTTTTTCATAGAAATTTTTATTCTACAATAGAACTATTTTTACACATCGTGGGGTACATATATCGTGGAGTGTGTAAGCCAATTTTTTCGGAATTTTTCGATGACATCTGTCGGAGAAATGCCTAGGTGAATGAGATGCGTTTTTTCATTGCTGGACACGATTTCTCAGGCTAAATCACAAAAACCCAATTTATTCTTAAAAATTACGTGAATAAGTAGTTATCGTCCCTACTGGAATCATGAAAAAATGTTGATAAATAAATTCAGGTTTTTTTTTTGTTTTTTTTTTTTATTTTTTTTTTAATTTTTCTCACTGTTGTTTTACATAAATTTCGTCATAACATTGTAAATCTATATAAATAAAAATGAATCGCCAAAATGTATGTACGCTCATAACTTTCATACGACTGAACCAAATTTGATAATTGTTCTTTTAATGTGTTCGTTGTGGATCGGGGAAGGTTTAGAAATAAAAATACCTTATACTTTTAATTAGGAAAAGTCGGAAAATTGGAGAATTCCAAAAAAATAATTTCTTTTCATATATTTTTTTTTTTCAATTTTTATTTGTTTTGTTTTTCAATATTTTGATTTGTAAATTATTTAAATCATTCAATTTTGGTCGCTTGCTTTTTTAATCCATCTATTCAAAAGAAAAATTTTTGAAAGTTATTCAGTGAAAACTTTATGCGTGTTTCATATAAAAAGATCAATTACAGATTGAAATTTGTACGAAGCCACGAAGGGGTCGCGCTAATATCGGTCGGCGTTCTGTTAGGCATCAATTTATGGCCTTAGGCAAGGCAATGCAGGAAGTTTTTGGATGGTGGATGGTGGTTACTTTAGATTAAATTGATGCAATCTTTTTTGCGGAAATTCCTGATCCAGAAAACCAATATGGTTTATGAACATTGCAAACACCACAATCCTTCTTCGCTTTGTATGTCTGACAATAAATGCACGAAACACTATCCACGTGCATTTCTTTACGAAACGCAAACTGGAAATGCTGGATATCCACTGTAGCTGCGTCGCTCACCAGACGACAATGGCAGAACATTTAGCATTCAATTTAGAGGAGTGAATATTGAAGTTGACATCACATGGATTGTACTATATTCGCCTCTGTTGTCTAATTCACATTCAAAACTTGAGTATTACAGTTTGGTGAAATCACTGAAATACCTTTGCAAATATATCACCAAAGAAAGCAACATTGCGATTATTGGCCTTGAATGATATGAGATCAGTAGGTATCAAATGGGTCGATACGTGAACTGCAATAAAGCGCTTTGTAGGATATTTACTTTTGCATTTCGTGAAAGTTTTCCGACTATGGTGCGCCTCGTGGTTCAACTTCATTTAAGTCATTGCGTACTGTGAATAGTAGGGTGTTTGCAAGCCAGCAAGTACAATTACTGGAACGTGATAATAACTGGAATCAAATGATGGACAATGCGATAGCTACTCCGCATGCCACTGAAGTTCGCATTCTTTTCGCGTAGATCATTTCGACATATCATCCTTCAAATTCGCGTCAATTAAGGGATACGAAAAAAATGATATTGTCGATGACATTTTACATTTAATTCCGATTGATACTTCCATTGGTTTGATATAAATTTTTCCTGCCTATTGTCAATTCACTTCAACGAAAGAAGAACTCATCACGTTTATCCCATCAATGGCAAATTGTGATAACTGCGATTGCTTGAGAGCCCGCGCAATTTTAGTTGCCAAAAATACCGATGTTAATGACTTAAACTGGAAGATTCAAAGTCAAATTCAGAAGGGTTTGCGATCATACGAGTGCAAATCGATCGATCGTCTTGACAATGAAGACAAAGACGTGAACTATCCAGTGGAATTTCTAAATTCTTTGGATAGGCTTGGTATACCGCAGCATAATTTGCAACTCAAAGTTAAATCTGTCATTAGTATGTTTCACAATCTTCATTTATTCACCGAAACTGTGTAAAGAACTCCAATAATTGTGACGCAGTTACCGAATATAAGGGGACAGTAATTTCATTTCAAACATATTCCGTTTCCAGAGAAAATTGCATTTGTGATGGCAATCAACAGGACAAAAGGATAGATAGATAGAAGTGTGGCATAAATCTAGAAAAGCCATGTTTTTCACACGATCAGACATACGTGGCGTGTTCACGATTACCAACCCATCTTCTCTGTATATTTACGCACCAGAACAGAAAACAAAAAAATTTGTTTATCAAGCTGCGCTACATTAAAAAAAAAAAATTAGAAAAATCGCAAATAAACGATTTTCAACGCAATATAAATTTAACTTTCGTTTTATTTCAAAACACATAAATTCACGCAGGGCAACGGCTGCGGGGTCAGCTAGTAAGTTATAAATAATTATGAATCTAGTAGGGACAATAGCTAGGTGTTTTGTGAATATTAAAAAAAAAATTAAGAAATTAAGACAATGGGTTGAGTAGTTCGACCGGAATCATGTTCGCCAGTTTAAAAAAGTATAAAGTGAGTTTCAATATTAATTCGAAGGGTATAAGGAAACAGAAAATGCAAAAAAAAAAAATTTTATGGAAAAAAGATTACCCGCTTGACTGACTGACCTGTGTGTGTGTGACATGTTTTCATTTTTTTTTTTAATATGTTACCTACATACATACGTACATATTTATGTATATTGCTACCTTGATTGAAAGTGCTACCAAACCTGTTCGATTTCTTTTATTTAAAAAATAATTATGAACAGGTGGCGACATTTCTGAAGATATTTTCATATATGCAAGCATACTTCATTGAAGGCAAATTATTTATTTGCCATTCTCAAATAAGCTGGCAACCTTATAGCTTATTTTTGTTTGAAATCAGTACGAGTATTTCACCAAACAATTTAAACAATATATTTATTTTCATTTAATCTTTACCAAAGTGATCTTATGGCAAATTAATTCTGAACAGGTGGCAACATTTCTGAAAATATTTTTTCGAAATAATATATTAATCTATTTATTCATAAAGAAAAACATATTTCATTGAAAAAAAAAATATTTATTTTTCATTTTTCAATAAGCTGGCAACCTTGTAGCGGTTTTTGATTTGAAATCATATACATGTTTTATATCAAATGAATCAAACAATAAATTTCTTTATATTTAACCTGTACAATGGTGGTCATTTGACAGAAAATTGACAGCAGGTGGCAACACTTCTGAAGTAAAAAAAATATGAATTCTTTTATTTGTATTTACTTCATTGAATAAAAATTATTTGCCATTATCAAATAAGCTGGCAACCTTGTAGCGGTTTTATTTTGATACCATATTCGAATACTATTACACCAAACAACCCAAAAAATATACATATTTCTTTGCATTTAACCTTTACTACTCCCAACTGCAAAATCACATCGCGAAAAAATTTCGTTGCGTTACACAATATTGTTGCATTCATCGATTAGCTACTGCTTTTACGAAAAAATTGCGAATATTTTAGTTAAACAAAGTTCTACCATTTTTACTCCGCTTCTCCTATAAATTTGCCAGCATGTCCAAAAGCTCTTCCATGCTCTAGTGATGATTAATTTCATCTCGCTGTAACTAAATTTTTTATTTCAATTACTAAATATTCTTTCATCGGAATTTTGGCAAGCACACACACATTTTTTACGCGCGCATTCTGAACACATTTATTTGCCGAGTGGTGGCAGAGCGCCTTTGCTAAAGCCCGTATGTTTCTATGCGCGTGTAATTTATGAAATTCGATATCCGCCCCGAATTTGGCGAAATTCCAACTATTAGAAATAGTTACACGCCTGCACAAGTTACGAGTATGTGCTGGCTTTTATTTTCACATCTGTGAGCTATTGACTTGTGTTTGTGTTCGTGTTGTGTGGCGCCAAAAGGACGACAAAGCGACAACAAAAGCTTAATACGCGGATATAAAATTATAAAATAGTGACTTCTGTGCTCGAACTCGAGCAAGCATTTAATATATCTAGCGGAAGTCATATTCGGTTTCTAGTAAATCTTGATGGAAGGACGGATGGACACTTTTCTCTTTCTACTCTTTTGGCAAGTCTTGAATTTTAAATTCGGTAGTGCTGTATGCAATGGGAAACCTATCGGATGGACGATGTTTTGAAGCTCAAAAGCTAAAACCTTTCGGTAAGTTTTGGCTGTTGTTATAAAAACCTTAATACTTCCGCTGATGAAGTCCAAATTAACTTAATATCATAGGTTCCGGATCGTTTGGGGTACTTAGTTATGATTGTTGTGACCGTTTTTTTTTATTTGTTCCCAATTTAATTCCTTCATTAGTGGCTTTAAAAACGTTTGCCTGAGTTTCTTTAACACTTTCTTAGTACCTTTAAATATACAAGGCACGAATTTGACTATAAGAAGAGCCATAAATTATTGGTCTACTTAGCCGGGTTCAGATAACTATTTAAAGTCGGAACCGCTGTCAACTACAGTCTCCTTTCGGTCTTTTTACTTTTAATGAAAGGGCGGCCTTTCTACGGCTTTAAGAAATTATAACGAAGAACTGGACTTACAGCTTACGGAAACAACGTTCTCAGAAGCCACGGGCGGACGTGAGTACTGGTTGATGTTCCACGGTCAGATGATGAGTTCCTGCTATCCTACTCGTCTAAAAAATCATGATATTTTCGTAAAAAAGCTTGAAGACAGTATTTGCGACGAAAAGGTGGAACGTTGTAGTTGTGAATTGAAAAGGATTATGCCTAAAAAGGATGAAATTTTTAAGTTCACGCTAACGAAGCCGATGAGTTGAGTCTCTAACACTTTTATAGGAGAAAAACGCAACCGAACTACTTAGAACCTACTTTCCGTAGTCTGACTAAACCAATTTAGCAAAACTTTCACGAACACTGTCAGTCGGCGCCTTCATTAAAAAGCACAAACGTTACAATCAGAATCAGACTTCTCACTAAGCTTAAGTGCGCTTAATAAACTCGAAAAAAGTAAGTTGCCAGAACTAAACAAATTGTAAATCAATTTAATTTGCTTCAAGCAAACTTCCACTGCTCGCTAACTTCTGAAGCCAACATCTTGTGTCACTCGGTTTAGTAAACTTCGCCATCACTTTGAAATTAGTCGCCGTCAGGTATGCGCAGCTGTACAGTTCTACGGGGCTCTTAGGCTCTTAGAACGTTCTCTACTTGCCGGCAGCTCAGCGTGAAGTGCCTTCATCTCGAGTGTCATTCAATCATTTATCGCAATTGCCTTGCAACTCTACTAAGTTGCAGCACACTGTTGCATAGCATAAGGCGTAGAGGCAAACCCACCATACAATGACGCCGTTTGTTCGCTAAGTAAGTTTGTAATAGTTGGTGGCTTTCGAGGTAGACCGTTTGGTTGTTGTTGCTTGTCCTGAATTAAAGTTTTTATGTTAGTTTTTTTTCTCCCACAACTGCTTTAGTTACTGCCATAATATTACAGTACAAAGTCGACGCTTTCCTTAACGTAATTTGAAATAAATTTTCGGAGTTTAGTTCAGTCGGGTCCTCAGACACAATTCGATATACGATTCGTACTCAGATTAAAAGTTAACTGAAATCTTAGAATTTATCAAAGACGAATATTAAGTCTTCGGTTCAAGCCTCCCCGCACCGTAGTCTTAACAAAAACAAATTTAATTCAATACTCGGTGCGAAACTACAGTAAGTCCGAGGTTAACCTTTATAAAGAAGCAGTGTTCGATGATTTTTGAGATAAGGCGGACTTGAGTGAGACCCCAAAATTTCGAAAATGTTTTCATTTCCTCTTAAATTAACTTCAAATGTTGGATCGAACTTTCAATTAACCGTACTCTAAATACATCTGCGTCAGTGGTGGACTTTATTGCGCATTTGAAGACTCGCTCTCACACCTACATACATAAAAACTTGAGAGGCAATTTATATTGCGCCAGCTGAGCGCGTCAAAAGTTGCATTTAAGCAAATCAATTAGAACCCGCTGTGTCCCACGAAGCCTGAAAATTATTAATGTAATCACAGAAGAAGAAGAAGAAGGGGAAAAAGCAAAGAAATCCACGAGATCACGTACTTAGACTTGTACTTAAAGCTTTTTTGCTCATGCTCGTCGCCAATTGCAGCTCGCAACAACAATATACTCTACAACAAGAAATGAAGCGTTAAACATCCTTACGGGACTTCACTACACTGCCCTCGGGGTTTTCGCTGTCGGTCGTATTGTCCAGAGTGTGTGACGCTTGTCAGCCGTAAGTAATTAAATCTCAACCGTTGGCGACGCTGCACTGCGGCGAAAAGCCAATTACTTTTTCCTCTGGGCTTTTGGTTTTGGCGTTTCGTCGGCCGGCAACAATTCGCGGGTATGTGTGTCTGTGACAGCGTGTTCATGAGCTAAAATTAAAATGCAATTCAAGTGTGAGTTTAAATATGGACCGACTGCCTCATGCTACGAGCGCGTCGTGATTAAAGTAAAGTAAAGTGTCGGAATTCATTAATAAAATTCTGCTCTGAAGGAACGTTCGAAAGTACCTCTATTTTTGTTTGACAGAGATCTATTTTAGCTCAGTTAGGACTAGTGCGAGATTCGGCAAATGTTTCACGCCCCAAAAGGGGAGGTGGCCGGCTATTAAAAATAACCAAAATACGACGTCGTTTAAGAACTTCAGATCTTGGCATGTTCTAGACTCTTTTTCTGGTGGATCTAAATATTGACTATTTAGATATAT
Source organism: Bactrocera correcta (assembly GCA_027475135.1). NCBI lineage: Eukaryota > Metazoa > Arthropoda > Insecta > Diptera > Tephritidae > Bactrocera > Bactrocera correcta. Next base: position 98,348,702 of record CM050323.1, on the reverse strand, counting down.
GTGACCTGGTCTGAGGACGAACCAACAGCATTGTCAAACGTAGTCGATTCTTCCGAAACACTCAATTGGACTGAATTTAGTTCTCATCAGAAAACTTTTACATTCACTGGACGATCAGGCTTGCAACAGTCTATTCCCTCAGATATTTCCTGTTTGGATGCATTTCTCCTATTTGTTGACAACGACGTTATTGATTTAATTGTATCAGAAACAAATAAGTATGCGGATGAATATGTAAATAAAAGTGCTGTTACCAGATTTTCTCGAAAAAAAATTGGTTACCAACAACATATTTTGAAATGAAGAAGTTTCTTGGCCTTATGTTGTGGATGGGTTTGGTGAAAGTCGGGTGTTTAAAAGACTATTGGTCCAAAGAAGAGCTCTACAACTTCTCAATTCCGGGGAAAGTAATGTCACGCAATCACTTTCAGCTATTGCTTAGTTTCATGCACTTCTCATACAATAACTCAATTATACCAGGTGATAGGCTTGGTAAAATGAAACCATTATTGGACATGCTACAAATGAGATACCAAAGAATTTACGTATCAGGTGAAAACATAGTAATTGATGAGACCCTTATTCCATGGCGAGGCAGACTATTATTCCGACAATATATACCAAATAAAGCTCATACTTATGGTATAAAGCTTTTTAAGCTCTGCTCTTCCGAAGGATTCACATGGTCAGTGAAAATATACTCCGGAAAGTCATCAAGTGGATTAAGAGAAGTCGGTTTGGCTAAAACTGTTTGCGAGGATCTGATCATTGATTTGAAAGGTCAGGGTCGAACTTTATATGTAGACAACTTTTACACAAGCTATGAATTGGCTCGTTCAATGCTAGATCAAAAAACTAATGTGGTCGGTACACTCCGTGCCAACAAGAAACATTTCCCAAAAAAAGTTATGGTTGCTGATATAAAGAAAGGCGAAGTAGTGGCTAGAGAAGATCCCTATGGTATAGTTGTTCTAAAGTGGAAAGATAAACTTTTATTTGGACTTTCCGTGGTAGATGCCTATACTGTGTATAAAGCAGCTACGAATAGAAACATTAATATACGAAAATTCCGTGAACGCGTTGTTAAGGGCCTACTAGATCTCACATCCCCGCAGCCTGTATCGCAATCAAAACATATTATTACAAAAAGAGTAGAGCTATGCTGAAGCAAAAAGAAAATTTAGTCGAAAGGAAGCAAGGAAGAATATCAAAAGGACAACTACGTACTGTCCGCAATGCCCCAAAACTCCCCAATTGTTCATTGATTGCTTTCCAAAATATACACATCTAAAAAATTAATGTAAAAGATCAATGTAATTGAAGTTATCATATCCTAATTTTAACTTTTCAATATCTTTTTTATACTTTTTTTCCGAAATATCGAATGAATTCCAATAAATTTTCAAAATTAAAAAGAACCTCCGAGTTTTTATCATAAAAACCGCAAAAATGAAGATATCTCTATGAAACTTGGACCAAAATTTAGGGCAAAAATTAGGCTACTAGAAATACATTTAAAAAGGCCCTGTAACGTCAACCAAAAACACATGACAATACCTAAGACCAGACAATGCCTGTCGCACGAAAGCGTGTAGCCATGAAACTCAATGTGTTAAAAATTACCTGAAATTCATGCTTCTAGATCAGAATACCCCATAATTCAAAAGTGTAAAACAGGTACATTTACAACATATAGCTAACAGATGTACAATTTCCTTAAAATTTAAGCTAGATTCGCCAAAGAATAGAAACGCCAATCATTGAAAAACCACAGACAGAAAGAAGTAGTCATAAGTTTGTGCCAGCCCCTGGTTATAAGGTGGATAATTGAAAAGCTTCCTACCATGCTTCCAGAGCATTATCGCTGTATGTGACTTGGCGTTGTCCTGATGAGGCAATATTCATCTCTTTTTGCTCAAGCTGTCATCTCTTTCTTCAGACGGTCAATTTGTGTATAGTACGGGCTCGAATTAAGAGTTGGGTCGTAACTTATATTAAATGATTCCTCGGCAATTCTAGTAAACACATATTTAAACCTGCTGCTTCGTCAAACCTGGTTGGGTATTGTCCCGAGATTCGACTTTGGCAGTTTTCAATTGGCATGTCGTGAGTGATCTACTTCTCATCATCAGTAATTATTAGCTTCAAAAATGGATCGATTTTGTTGCGATTCAGCAGCGATGCTCAGATGTCTATGACCATGAGGTCTTTTCGCTTTAGCTCCTGTGGCATATCCGTACATGACAAGTGAATATAATTAAGGCGCCAATTAAAAATCTCACCGCTTCAAATGATCAATTTTATTGAATATGTACGATTGTATATAAGTGTATGTATATATATCTGCATACTTTAATAATATATACGATTGTATATTAGTGTATGTATATATATGTATCTGCATACTTTAAACCAATCCATCACTCATGTTGTGGCTCATTAGATGTAGCAGTCGAGTTGTTAATTGTGTTGCAAGTGTTTTTGTCTGTGTGTATGCAGATGTTTATACCTAGCATGAGAGGTCTATAAGTAAGGGAGATGCTATGGTAATATGTGTCTGTATTTACCTCTGAATATTTGTATGTACATACAAGTCAGTATATGAGCTCATATGCAAGTTGACTGCAATTCTGCGTGGTAATATTGGCTGCGGTTCGGCCGGCTTATACCCATTACATATATTTATACAGGGTCATCTAGTTAGCATGGAAAGATATTGAATTATAAAAACATAGCGTTAGCCAACAAGCTATCGAGCTGATCATCCCTGACCGGATATGAATCCATTCCGACCGGGAAAGCAAGCAATCCGGTCCAGTTAGATAAGCAACGAAGCCCCCTCTCGAGCCCATAAACTATACCATCGCAGATATAATATATATGTCTGCCGGCGCGATCTTTGTAATAAAGTACCAACTTCAGACCGTTCGCGCAACTATCGCACATGAATCAGCTGTTTATAACTTTGCTCAATGACAGTTCGGAGTATTGTTCACAAGTGTACAAAAGCGTTTTGCCAAAAGTGAACACAAAAAAGTGATAGGATTCATTCCTATGCAGCATCCGACGCATGTTGAAAAATGAGCTCAAGGTCAAGCCTTACAAGTTCCAAAAGGCCCATGATCTCACACCGAAGCAGCGATCAAATTCCGAACATTGTGTTTTCTGACGAAAAAATTTTTCCAATTGAGCAATTCGTAAACTCTCAAAATGATTGGGTTTACTTGACCGACCGTTCATACGAGATTCTTAGTCATCGGTTGGCCACTAGGAAGCAGCACACGCCACAAATAATGGTTTGGCTGTCACCGCAGATGGGCGCTCTCAAATTGTTTTCATCGAGCCTGGCGTCGAAGTAAATGCGACATATAATCGGGAAAGTGTTTTGGAGGCTGCTTTGAAGCCGTGGGAAAACAAACATTGCGGTCGCAAACCATGGACGTTTCAACAAGACTCAGCACCGTTTCACATAGCGCGGGTTAACCAAGAATGGCTGAAAAACAACGTTCCGAACTTCATTACGACCACACAATGGCTCTCGAACTCACCAGATGCGAAACCAATGGATTATTTTCTTTGCGCTATTTTGGAGAGCAAGGTCCGAATCAAGAAATACAGCAGTCTCGAGATGCTGAAGAAAGCCATTGTCCGTGAGTAGGCCAAAATACCGGCAAGTCACCTTCGGGCAGCTTGCTATTCCTTTTTTGACCGTCTCAAGACCATAGCTAAGGCAAAAGGTGGTCATATCGAGCAAAAGTGAATTGGTCCTGAATATATGGTTATTTTTAAACATTTTGTACCTTAAAATAAATAAAAATAATTTTCCAAACCGAATTTGTGGCTTTTTTAATTGGTCTTCCAGTGCCGGACCCTGTAGTATTGAACCTTTTAGCAACTTAAACGATTAACTGGTCTGTATGGAAAGACATATTTAAATTCCAAGTGCTTGGGATATAGCTGACTTTAATTCGTATTAAAACCATACTACAAACCCCTGTATTGCTACATCTGGCCTAAGTGCAATCGCGCGTTAATCTAATTATGTTTGCGTAAGCCAGTCGCATGCTAATAATGCAACATATCTGGCTTGATTTACTTATCGAAAGGTGTGTGTGCATATAAATCTCTTTGGCGCCGCTAGCTAGTGAGAGGAAAAACATCGGAGGCTGTATGCAGTTTCGTGGTTATTTTATCATTTAATTTCAACAGTTCGGTTGTTAAGTTCGGTTAAGTTTTTTATAACTTGTTAGAGTTTAATTTTTTAGGTAAGGCGGCATTCTAAGGTTCAACTTTCGAAAATAGTTTATAGGGATAACGGATGATGTTTTCTTTATACCCTTATAAATCTTCTATATATGGAGTTAGTCTTTTCATCACTAAATTAGCACTAACTTTTCATTATCTGTAATTTTCTGACGGAGAGGTTAAGCGAGTTTTAGGCTACGGGATCACTGTAATGTTTTTCAAGTAGAAGTGGTTGGCAGTAAGTTAGCAGTAACCGTATTGCTCCACGATCTACTCGTATTGAAGTTATCATTCACTTCGACAGCAAACTGGCAATACTAACGTTGAATCCGTTCGTTGTATGCTCTAAGTGACTTTCAAGCATCAAGCTACATACTTTATTAACAAGATTTGTTTCGGTTCCTGGTCATCGCGGAATCATCGCTAATCAGCAAGGTTATATGGAGAAATGTGAGGTACAAACATTCAAAACCTTTATTCTCCATTGTCCAGCTTTTGTACGTCTGAGTATGAAACACTTCAGCGGGATAGATAGTGGAAATAATTATAGCCGGCTCAATAAATTTTTTGATTTAATAGCAGCAATCTTATTGGCGTTCGTAAAAGAATCAGTGAGAGCCACTGAGAACCACGTGAGAACTATGAGAGTCACTGAGAGCCAGAGAGAGTTATTAAGAAGCACTGAGAGCAACTGAGAACCAGGGAAAGCCACTGAGAATCACATAGAACTACTGAGAACCAGGAACAGCCATTGAGAATCAGTAAGAGAATCAGGGGGAATTAAGGGAGAACTAAGGACAGTCATTGAGACCGTTCCCACGACAGTCGGGTCTACGTAACCGGAACGGACCCGGATTTTTATCCGGCCAAGGACTGTCAACTCGCCAGAATTCTGCCGCTACAACAACAACACAGTCATTGAGAACCAGGAAGAGCCAATGGGAGCCACATCAGAGAGAAACAGTGAGAACTACTGAAAATCAGGAACAGCTATTGAGAGCCAATGAGAATCAGTCAGAATCACTCAGAATCAGGAAGAGCCACTGAGACTCAATGAGAAATAGAAAGAACCAAGGCAGAACTAATGACAATCACTGAGAGCCAGTGAGAACCAGGGAGAATCAGTTGAAACCACTAAGAACCAGAAAGAGCCCCTGAGACACAATGAGAATTAAGTTGAGAATCAAGCAGAGCCAGTTTGAAGCATTTAGAACTAGGTAAAACCAATGAAGCCACTGAAAATCCAGAAAAGGATGTGAGAACCAGTGAGAGTTATAATTGTAAAATGGCTAGGCCTTAGTTTAGTGCCATTTTATTAGTATATACATATGTATGTATGTACATCTTTTCACTCTCTAAATTTTATTTAGGTGAAGAAATCGCTTTATGCAGACTTCTTGGCTGACATGTAGACTATTCATGTTAGAGCTTCAGTCTGGTCATATAGTAGACCACTTCCATTTGCCCACTAATTAAAGAGTCTTTCTCAGCAAAAAAATATGCTGTTTTCGAGTTTCTTTTAAGTAATTCCGTTCCCGTATTATTTAAAACTAGAGAACCCGTCCACGCTTCACTGTGGCTGATACATAGATAATACTACTACCATCTATATGATTTCTATTAGTTGGATTATAACTATTAGTTAATGATATATAATATTTTGTGAAGCAACTTGCGTTAGTTTACAAAAAAATGGATCATAAAGCATTTCGTGTGTTAATAAAGCATTTGGCTTTTTGGGGAAAATACTGTTGAATTTGGGCTCAGGGTAATCCACCGTTGAAAGATTATGACATCAGTCTTTTGGGATGCACGTGGTATAATAAATACTCAACGACTGATTACTGAGCCAGTTATAATCTATTTCACTGCGTATTTGCTTGCAGTTCTTTTCTTCTATTCCAAATATGTAGCAATTGTATTATTTTTGAAATGACTCTGTTTAAAATTGTACGCATAAGTATATCCAAATGATTCCTACAAACATGAATTTTGCGCAAATGCTTATTATTTGAAATATAATTTTTGTATTTATGAGTTGTATTAAATTTTGACATAAAGATATAAAAGTTATCCTATGTCCTTACCCTGGTTCTAAGCTACCTCTCCAACAATTTTCAGCCAAATCGGTTCAGCCGTTCTTGAGTTATAAATGGTGTAACTAACTACAACTTTCTTTTATATAACGGGTGATTTTTTAAGAGCTTGATAACTTTTTAAAAAAAAAAAACGCATAAAATTTGCAAAATCTCATCGGTTCTTTATTTGAAACGTTAGATTGGTTCATGACATTTACTTTTTGAAGATAATTTCATTTAAATGTTGACCGCGGCTGCGTCTTAGGTGGTCCATTCGGAAAGTCCAATTTTGGGCAACTTTTTCGAGCATTTCGGCCGGAATAGCCCGAATTTCTTCGGAAATGTTGTCTTCCAAAGCTGGAATATTTCTGTAGACTTTAGACTTGACGTAGCCCCACAAAAAATAGTCTAAAGGCGTTAAATCGCATGATCTTGGTGGCCAACTTACGGGTCCATTTCTTGAGATGAATTGTTGTCCGAAGTTTTCCCTCAAAATGGCCATAGAATCGCGAGCTGTGTGGCGTGTAGCGCCATCTTGTTGAAACCACATGTCAACCAAGTTCAGTTCTTCCATTTTTGGCAACAAAAAGTTTGTTAGCATCGAACGATAGCGATCGCCATTCACCGTAACGTTGCGTCCAACAGCATCTTTGAAAAAATACGGTCCAATGATTCCACCAGCGTACAAACCACACCAAACAGTGCATTTTTCGGGATGCATGGGCAGTTCTTGAACGGCTTCTGGTTGCTCTTCACCCCAAATGCGGCAATTTTGCTTATTTACGTAGCCATTCAACCAGAAATGAGCCTCATCGCTCATCGGACACGGACGCGAAACACATTTCGAACCGAACACTGATTTTGGTAATAAAATTCAATGATTTGCAAGCGTTGCTCGTTAGTAAGTCTATTCATGATGAAATGTCAAAGCATACTGAGCATCTTTCTCTTTGACACCATGTCTGACATCCCACGTGATCTGTCAAATACTACTGCATGAAAATCCTAACCTCAAAAAAATCACCCGTTATATAGATAAATATCCAAACACGATTCTGCAAAGGTTTATATACATTCATATATATAATTTCGGAGACACTACTCTACAATTTTGAAAAATTCGATTTTTTTTTCATATATTTAAGGTTTGGACTTTCAAAAATATGGCCTTGGAAGGATTTTTCAAAATTCAACTTATTTCCGGGGATACAGCCGATTTTGTGAGGTGGCGTCCGTGTTCACTAGAATTGTCTCCTAAACTTTAAACGCGTTTTTCTCGAAACTACTTTTTCCACACGGTACCGGCATTATCTCAAGTTCTATATAACCGATTTACTTGAAATTTTGTTTGAACCATCTTTACATAATCCTTTATCGTTCCTACCAGCATCGTGTCAAAATTTTTGTTTTTAATATTTTAAAAAAATTCAAGAATTTAAAAAAAGCGTAAAAAATGATTTTTATTTTCAGGCAGTCACCATTTTTCAAAAAAATTTGTTTTCGTGTTCCCGGACTATAACAGCACCCTTACTGATTAAGAAATTCTTTTGATTTTTTTGCAGGGGGATCAATGTCACCAGGATGCCCCATTTTTTTTTACACCTGTCTCTCCCCTCCCCTCTAATTATTTTAATTTTTAATTTTTTTTTGTAAAATTTTTTTTTTCTGTATTCTTAAGATATCAATAAAAACACCATAAAAAAATAGATGGTAAAAATATTTTTGTTTTGTTTTTTTTTTTTAAATAAGGGAAATTTCGAAAACTTTTTATTCCACATCGAAATGTAAATTTTAACTAAAACTTTCGAAAATCTAAAATTGAGTGTAAATTATTATTCCAAGTCGGAAGGATGGAAGATAAAATGAAAAAACCACAAATGTCAAATTAGTGACAAAATTGTGGTCATCTGCGTGTAATATATCACTATCCACCCAAATGTTGTTTACAAAATAACTTAATTTTTGTTTTTGCAATTGAGCACACCCACTCTGTGACCTTGCTAACGACATCTACATCTGATATACATACTATATTTGGGCGTAGCACGATCCTGACCATAACTGTCAGTAATGGTCATCGATGTGGTGTCTGTAATACTGACAATTGTTTAACGCAATAAATTTTCAATTCCATTATTTTTTTATTGTCACTGCATACGCTTTTTACTCATGTGTTTGTTGTTGTGTCATTTGTCCGTGATTGCTGCAGTATAACTGTTGTTTTTGCTCGCGTCATGTTGACTGTATCGCCACAAGCGACCGTTATACTTGTACGATTTGAGTTAAATACTCGTCCGCGTACTGGTTTGCTTGACTTCATGCTTGACTTATTCTGCAGTAGTTTGCTTTTCGCTCGCTTTGCTTGAACGCTACGAAATATAAGGTAAATTTAAATGTACAAACGTTGGCAAAAATAATTGTACTTTTCTCTTTTATTTGATTTTTGTGTTGTGGAAAATTCTGAAGGTTACAATGTTGATAAAATATTTGCTTTGGCAACGAAAATATGCTGAAGTGGTAGCTTCTTGATTTGTATGTGAATAAAACAAGAATAAATTATTATAAAAATTAGGGATCGCCTAAAGGGGTATCTTTAAATCAAGTTAATCCTTTTTCAGTGAAACTAATTTAAGCTCATAATCCTCTCAAGAATTTGTGTAATGAGCCCCATGTGCCAAATATGTAATATGAAATTTCCCAACTAATAAATAAACCAAGGCGACAATGCCCGCTTAGAGCCCAGACTTGATACGAAAGCTCTATTTTGCTTTCCCTAGAGACCAGTTGGGTTCATTACATATCAAGCGCTCGTCGAATTTGAAACTAGAAAGCCCTGTGTTGTTTTAAAGCTCAGACTTTTAAACGTGAATTTTTCGTAGCAATAAACATGAGACAAAGAAAGTCATACAATTTTATAATCTTAGTAGGCAGAAAATACATCTATATCTTTATTTTGCTCTCCTTATTTTGCTCTCTCGTCAGTGATGTGTTTTTCTATAAAATATGAAGGATTTGGTATACTGATAAATTAAAAAAATAACAGCAAAATAAAAGTAGCCATCGGAAAGGGCAAAAGTATAGCCAGTTTATTCCGAACTTGAAATAAACCTGTTTTTTAATATACTCCTAATTACGAACGAGTTTAACCTTCTAAAGGAAATTGTATAAAATTCAAACAATTCAAACTTATGCTGATAGTGGAGGCCGAGCTTGTTGTTAATTGGTGGATATCAAATTTATTAATTGGCGATCTTCTGTAATTCTACAGTTAGGATAAAACTTTTAAAACATTTGACGACCCAGACCTGCTTTAAGATTTTAACGATTAGCTTATTTTTATGTTCGGAGGGTTTTCGAAAACGTAATTTGGATGAATTTTATCCGACCAAAACCATGCACTTAAAGCAACGACAAAAAGTATGTTGATCATTAATTCGATGCTTTCATCTGAGAATAAAGGCCCATGCACATTAGGGTGGGTCGATTCCGGACTTTTTTCGATTCGGGATTTCTAATAGTGCGGAAAAGTTGCCTTAATACTTCCTGATTCCAATGCAACTTTTTGTTTTGAGATCGGATTGCATCTTCAACTCCAACTCCGGCCTTGAAATTTCGGAAATTCGCCTAAAATCGTGAAATTGTCTACCTAGCGCCTGAAATACGCATCTCATGGCAAAATGTATAAGACAAAAGTTATTTGTCACGTCATTACCAGATTGAACCCTTGCTTTTTGTTTCTCACTGACATATAATGTTCCCTATGTTGTTATGTTCATTTTAGTTTTAAAGAAAGTTTGAAAAATCATTGTTATTTCAGTGATAAGATTAAAAATGTTTGAGTTGCACGACTGTCTCAAAAATAGTATGTGACCAAGGTGACGGGTGTTTGATATGAAGTTTACTTTTAAAATTCTACAACACGTCTAGAATATTATCTTTAATTTCAAGTTTACCCGTGTAATAGTTTAGGAGATATAGCCTTGAGAACCTTTACGCTCGAGGCTAGCTAGGCTAAGTCCGCCGTCTTTAAGGGGTCAGTAGGGTAATCTGGCCTGTTTTGACATTTTTTTCGTATAAATTTTTATTCTACAATAGAACTTTTTTCGCATATCATGAGGTAGTACTGTGCCCAAAAAAAAGTGACATTTGAATTTAAACTGCGCGTGCCGAAGGATTTAGAGAATTATTTTTTTTTAGGTTGTTTACTGTCAGTCACATTTATGTCAAATTTCATTTCAAAATATTCATTAGTGTTTGAGATACGTGTAGTTTTGTGAGCTGTTAAAAGTGAGTTTTTCGTTTTTTGCGATGTCGAAATTTGTTGAGCAAAGAATTTGCATTAAATTTTGTTTACGGAATCAATTTTCTGCTGCGGATACGTTGAGGACGGTGCAGAAAGCCTTTGGTAATGAGGCTATGTCTAAAAAAAATGTTTACAAGTGGTATAGTGAGTTCCAAGCCGGCCGTGAACGTGTCGTAGACGAAGCGCGTCCAAGGCGACCATCAACCTCAACCGACGAAGCTCACGTTCAACAAATAAAGATTTGGTGTTGAAAAACCATCGATTAACAATTAGAAGCCTTACCAATGAAGTTGGCATATCGAAAGGCTCAGTCAATACCATTTTGAAGGATGTTTTTGGCCTCAAGCGTGTCAAATCTCGACTGGTACCGAAAACATTGAATTTTTTGGAAAAAAGGCGTCGCGTTGAAGTGTGTGAAACGATGCTTTCCGACTACCAGGGGGTCACGAAACGCATTATAACTGGCGATGAGATTTGGATCTATGCTTACGACCCCGAAACAACCGATCAATCGAGCGAATATCGTGCCAAAAGAGAGCCGAGTCTAAAAAAGTCGCGCCAAAGTCGCTCAAATATCAAGGTCATGTTGACTGTTTTCTTCGATTATCGTAGTGTTGTGCATTATGAGTTCCTTCCAACCGGTTAAAAAGTCAACAAGGAATATTATTTGAACGTTATGCGTCGTTTGCGTAACGCTGTCCGCCTAAAAAGGCCGGAATTGTGGAAAGACAATTCTTGGTTTTTAGACCACGATAATGCACCATCCCATACTGCCCTCGTAATTCGTGATCATTTCGCCAAAAACTCAACCCATATCGTTCCGCAACCACCGTATTCACCTGATCTGGTGCCGTGCGACTTCTGGCTGTTCACCAAGGTCAAGGGGACGCCGTTTTTATACGATAGAGGAGATTCAAGCCGCAGCGAAGACGGAACTGAAGGCCATCACGGAAAGTGTCTACAACCAGTGTTTCGAAGATTGGAAAATCCGTTGGCATAAGAGCATTGCATAGAGAGGGGACTACCTTGAAGGGGATGAAATTGATTTGGAAGAATAAATTAAGAATTTTCAAAATAAATACAATATCATTTTTGGGCACAGTATAATCTTTGCTCTGGTGAATGACATTTTTGCAGTAGTACTTACAGCCATGGTCTAAATATGTTCAAAAACCCTTGAACTACTCATGAGTAAACCTATTGGATGTCATAAATTATTCTTTATTCATTTTGATCAATACATCACCCCGCCCGAATAATATATTTATATAGTTTTTATGAGTAAAAACACTTGCTATTACCTTCAAGTCATTCATCACGTAAATGTTAACCATAATTTTAAAATTTTTGTTCACAGCAAATAGTTTCCTTTTTCCATCTCTGTCTCTAATCTACTTTCTTTTCACTCTATTTCTGTCTCTGTCTATATATAGTATCTAGCTTGTCGCGATTCATTTTCTAGCAACTCCATTTTCTAGTAAGGAAAGCTTGGCTATTAATTTTCAGTAGTCAAATTTTTGCCTTCTAGTTCACGAGATGATTTGACTAACATTTCTTATTTACATAACGGTATTTACTTTACGCTCAGCTCCACTAAGGACTATATCCCGCTTCCGCATCACGCTAAACCCGAGTGACTTGTACATATCCACTCCCCCTACACACACACACACACTCTCATAAGCTGAACACTCATAGAAATCATTGCATTTCACATATTTCATTGCATTCGCAAAATTCACTTAAAAGTTCAACGCATCGTAAAAAAAGATTTCATACATTTGCGTAATTGTGATATATGGATGTTATGAGTATGGGTATGAGCATTATCCTGCGGGAATGTGGACGCGCGCAAATACGTACCACACAATGTGGATATAAATGCAAATGGAAATGAAAATGCGACGACGAATGCAAATGCAAATATTTGCATAGCTGGCCAAACGGTGCAGGATATGGCTGGCAGGACGGCAGTTATTTGCATATACTCATATACTTATACTTTGTTGCTTAATAGTTTTGCTTTAGCACTTGTTTTTGTTATTGTCACTAGCTGCGAGCGGTTTCATGTCATTCACTTCACTGCCAACCATTTGCACATTTCATTTCCAGAACTGAGAAAGTTGCTATGGCAGTAGTATTCTAGCTACTGTCCCATTCGTCTTTCTCATAAACGGTTGTGTGTGGAAGCGGAAGGAATCAAATCACATCCAGACAGTATTGTTGGTCAACAACTATAGGACAATCAGCAAATTTGAAGGAAAAAGATAGTGAAGCCGAGAAAAACAAATTGCTTCATACCTTTGAGTATTATTACTGCGTGTGCGAGTTCGTAGATAGATATAGAGCTATTAAGGGAGAAATTGTGGTACAAGTACCTTTACTTGTGACCAGTTATGTCTGGCAATACAAGGTACAATTTAAGCCGACAGGCGCCGTTGGCTTTAACTTCGCTTCAAGTCCATACAGACATTTAAAAAAAATCGTTAATTTAATTAATAATTAATTAATTTGTATTAAATTGAAGCACTTATTGGAAGCAAGTATCTTTCAACTTGGAATTTTCTTTCGATTTCGCGTCGCTAAACCTCGCAAAGGTGTAGTCGGCTTACAAATGTAGTGACAAACTTTGTACCCGATATATTAGGGCTTGCATCAAATTTGTCAGCACTCACAGCTTTTACGACTGTTAAAAAAATGGAAATGCGAGTTAATTTTTATGCAAAATTTTGTTTATTTTTTGAATGTAATAAATTCTGTAAAATAAAATTCGAAAATATTTTATTATTTTAAACGATGTGGCGCCCCGAAGTGTTGATGAATACAAGTCTGGATCGCGGCATAATCCAATTAACGTGTCGGTCAGGATCTTGGACGGATTAAGTACATTGCGTTTGATCGCTTTTATAACGAAGGCTAATTACAGGGCACGGAATGGGTGTCAAAAACTAATTGTTTATAATGAATGTGTGGCGCTCGGGCCCGTTGACGAAAGCGATTGAGGCGAAAAAGTTGCAGGACCATCATTTTTGTTAGCTGGTATTTTGTGGTGATGGATGAGTGTGGTGTCATCGGGTACGATGTATTATGGGTTGTACGTATCACCTACAACTAAGCGGGATAAAACTACGTATGCACTTTACTTGGCAAAAAGATAGGGTGGAGTTCGCAGATGGGCGTAATCCGACCACCACTATGCCCACAAAATGGCTAAAACTAATTACAGCGCGATAAATCAGTGACTTAATAATCCAGAGGTATTAAATTTTTTCCGCGGGATGGTATAACAGCGCTTTAATGCAACCGGGTTTAAAAAGTCCTGTATACTTTGGAACGCACCTTGTATAAATGAAATTCAGGGATAGTACTTCTCTCACAATGGTATGTCTGTATTGTAAAAGTGCATTGAATCAGGTCAATACCTCCCTGAGCCCCATGTAACTAATTTAAAGATTTTCGAACTTCCAGGTGACTTTATGCTGGATATATTGGCCAATATGTGAGTTATCTCAATGAAAATAAGATAGCGTGTTTTATTTATAACAGTATGCCTAAAATAGATAATTTGAGCGAAAACTTGACTTACTCCTCATATAAGTAATATCAGGATTTTCAAACATCCGACTGACTTTACTCTAAGTGATTAGTTTTTTAGTAAGTGACATGTTAATAGTACGTGGTGTTAGGAAAAACATATAAAATCTGATCGATACTAACCCAACTCCCATTTATTACACATAATGAATTTAATTTTTCTAACAAACCTTAAGTATCAGTGAGTATAGGAGTTATATATGGTATGTATATGTGTATATATAAAATTGCTTGGATTTCGTTTTACACCTTAAGCTATTTCCCTGGCTTTGATTCTTGTATGTTACAAAAGTATATTATGTTTGGTTGCACCCGAACTTAGCCCTTCCTTAATTGTTGTAATAATGTATATACAGTAAAATATTTAAAATTGATTTCCATAAAATATTTCCAAATTTAGTTTTCTCCTTATATGACAATTTGAATTCTTCATGCTGGAAGGCTTCGTAGTCTTTTATTTAGCCATCCTCTTCTTCGCAAAATATCTTTTCGGACAATTACTCGTATTTATGCTTATCACAAAGTCATTTAAATGATGCTTCTGTTTTTACAAATAATCTTTAATACCTTGCCTCTTCACATAAAACTCTTTCCTGCGAAAAGTAACAACAGTTTGTAGTATCCGTGTTGTCCTTCTCTACTGATTCACAAAATTGTATTGAAATAGGAAAATCATAAACAAAAAGCTTACAAATTATTATGAATTCTACTTGCTGCTCCTGCTGTGCTGCACTTGACACGTGATTTATGACGAGTAATTCGGTTTGCTCACGACAGAAGGTGTATTGTATGGAGATAATAGAGGAGAACTATTGTAAAAGCACAACAGTGGAAGTCCTTGAAGTCATGTTATTGTACGCACTTTATGTTTAAGTTATTGTTGCCTCCTCTTGACTGTTTCATTGAGGGTATAGAAAAGTGTCCTTTGAATTGTTTACATTAGAATATAGCCTTTTGTTATGCTTTCTTTTTAGTAACGTTATGCTGAAGCTTGTGCACTGCACGTCACTCGACTTTAGTTACTTCAACTGTTCATGCTTAGGTATATGGAAAACTAGAAACAGTTTAATTCAATGATAAAAGCTTAAGCTTCTAAATAACGCAATTTTATCTGACCAGGGACTGTCGGGCCAAATATCGACTTGCTTAGTTCAGCATCTTGTTGCCGAGAAGACATGCATCTGCCCCTGTGCAGTAAAGAAGTTTCTCAAACAAAAAAATGCATCAACCTCATGATATTAGTGAACTGTGAGAAGGCAGCGAAAACACACTATACTTCGCTTCTGCAGAAACAATTAGATTTCGGTAATGCCAAAAAAGAGCTGATACGGTAACGATTGCTGTGCCACAGTGATGGAAAACATATTTTCTACACCGCAACATTGCGATCGGTAACTATACCTGCAGGGTCTGATGAATACCGAAAGTGGAAGAGGGGAGCGAGACGAAAAAAAGGGTAAGAAATGGGGGCACAGTAATCTTCGAAGATTCTGTGAGCATGTTTAAGTTGTTTCTTAGAACCTTTAAAGCCTTAGAATATTTAATTTTTCCGAAAACATATTTGAACTTAAGCTATCTTATATCAAATAATCGTAGGCTTGTCTAGTGAAGAGAAGGATGTATGCAACTAGATAGGGACGAAATTGATAAAGACAAGGGAAGAAGGCTACTCCGGAAATTGACATTAAAAACTGTTTCGAGAATTGGAAAAAACGTGGGCACAAGTGTATTGAGACCAAGGGAGACTACTTTGTGGGGTGCCAAAAAATAAGGCGACATTTGAATTTAAACTATGCACGTTGAAGGATTTGGAGAATTATTTTTTTTAGGTTGGTAGTACTGTCAGTCACATTTATGTCAAATTTCATGTCAAAATATTTATTAGTGTTTGAGATACGTGTCGTTTTGTGAGCTGCTAAAAGTGAGTTTTTCGTGTTTTGCGATGTCGAAATTTGTTGAGCAAAGAATTTGCATTAAATTTTGTTTACGTAATCAATTTTCTGCTGCGGATACGTTAAAGATGGCGCAGAAAGCCTTTGGTGATGAGGCTATGTCTAAAAACATGTTTACAAGTGGTATAGTGAGTTGCAAGCCGGCCGTGAACGTGTCGAAGACGAAGAGCGTCCAGGGGGACCATCAACCTCAGCCGACGAAGCTCACGTTCAACAAATCAAAGATTTGGTGTTGAAAACTCGTCGATTAACAATTAGAGACCTTGCTGATGAAGTTGGCATATCAAAAGGCTCAGCCAATACCATTTTGAAGGATGTTTTGGGCCTCCAGCCCAAATCTCGACTGGTACCGAAAACATTGAATTTTTTGGAAAAAAGGCGTCGCGTTGAAGTGTGTGAAACCATGCTTTCTGACTACCAGGGTGTCATGAAATGCATTATAAATGGCGATGAGACTTTGATCTACGCTTACGACCCCGAAACAACCGATCAATCGAGCGAATATCGGGCCAAAAGAGAGCCGAGACCAAAAAAATCGCGGGAAAGTCGCTGAAAAATCAAGGTCATGTTGACTGTTTTCTTCGATTATAAATTCCTTCCAACCGGTCAAACAGTCAACAAGGAATGTTATTTGAACGTTATGCGTCGTTTGCGTAACGCTATCCGCCTAAAAAGGCCGGAATTGTGGAAAGACAATTCTTGGTCCTTACACCACGATAATGCACCATCCCATACTGCCCTCGTAATCCGTGATCATTTCGCCAAAAACTCAACCCATATCGTTCCGCAACCACCATATTCACCTTATCTGGCGCCGTGCGACTTCTGGCTGTTCACCAAGTTCAAAAAACCGCTCCGGGGACACCGTTTTTATACGATAGAGAAGGTCCAAGTTGCAGCGAAGACGGAACTCAAGACCATCCCCGAAAGAATTTTCAAAATAAATACAATGTCACCTTATTTTTTGGGCACGGTAGTACATTTATAAGGATAAATTATAATTTTAAATTTATGAACAAAGTGTTACTATTTGTTGTTCATAGTAGTAATGTCTTCTTTTAACAAATATCCGTAAGTGAACAAATAAATACTATATTTGCTGAAGGCAGACTGTAAGGAGTGGGTTATGTATACATAAATAGTTAGAGAGAAGGATATAGATATTGAAGTAAAGAGAGGGAGGAAATAAAGAGAAAACATAGCAGGATCCTACTTGTAGAAATTGGATGAAGAAAATCTGGTAATCTTGACATACATATGTTTTCAATTTCGTACATTTTAAAGCAAATAATCTTCTTACTGATGTCCTCCTGCATTCTGCTAGCATTTTTAGCAACAAAAAGTTTTGTAATTTCCACTTAAATTTCCCCACTTATAATGGCTCCAAGCGGTCCTACTAAAAAATACACGAAATGGCCATCAACTAATTAAAGCAATCAATTTCAATAGCACTGGAAGTCACGGTCGAATTCAATCATGACCTTGACTATTATTTTGCATTTTCAGTTAATACGAAGTGATTAAAAATCAATTGTTGTGGAATTGAAATTAAGCTGGTGTGGAAAATTTATTTTTTAAAGCTTTAGAGCTTACTTGTGTGGGCGAAAATGGTAGGCAATATTTTCTAATTTTGTTCATTTCTGAAATTAAGGAGGGAAGATACTAAAATTTGAATTCAGTGAGAAAGGCCAACTTATAACATTTTATAGAGATCCCGAAAAATAACGGCTAGCATTATTTTAATTTAATTTATTTTTTTATAATTTCTAACGCACCTAATTAATTAGGTAACCCAAATAAAAATCATCAAACTTCGCGTCTCGGGTTTTTGACTAAGACAGAGAGTTTTAAGTACTATTACTAGAAGGTGTCAAATATTAGTGCCGGTAATAGAATATTTATGATTATTATTTTAGCTGATGACCTTTTCTGTTTCAAATCGTGATGTTCTAACATGTCGGTTTCTTTCTCCCAAGTCCCGTAGGACAACAATGTTGAAACTGTTTTGTCAGCAGGTTTGGTCAAGAGGTCCCCCCACTGGCTAGCTTTCTAGTTGCCAGTTCATTCGGTGTCCAAACCAGTCTGATGTTGAAGTATATTAATGATACCTCTAGTGAGAACAGACACTCCTTGACAAGCTTCAACGCACAGTTAGAGTAGTCAGCGCTAGTATTGCCATTCTGCTGTCGGAGCAAATACTCACCTCACCAAAAGAGGCTGCACTTCGTAGCAGTAGGTCTAGCGCCACTGTCACTGTACAACTGTCTTCATTGTCCACGGGTGTTAGGGCATTAAATGCTATTGTTGGAGTCCTTAGTGTACCGGAGTTGTCAATTTCAATTTCAAAGAGCGGCTGAATACGTTCAATCCTTTTACCAAGTGTAACTTTTTCGAACACCCTATACCACTGGAGCCACTAATACTTACTTTTTTGAACAGTTGTTTGCACCAAGTGGTTTCCCTTTACTTTTCTGAATTTTCAGAGGACAGGAGCTTTCAAGAGTGGTCATATTTATAGTGCTGAAAACCTAGATAATTTCATCAATCGTTTTCGCAGATAGGAACGAGTCCATGTTGGGCGTGGCTGGCAGAGTTGATCGAAACTTCCTGCAAGAAAGGTCTCAATTGGTATTCTGAAGTTTCGATAAGTTCTGCACTCCGCCGCAAAACGTCCAAGCTGAAACTATTGTATTTATTGTGCGAAAAGGAATGACCGTTTAGAAGTCTTTATTTCAAGAATAGTTTCTCTAGAGACTAGCGCAACGCCAAGGACATCCACCTAACAGTCGCAAAATTAAGGAAGTTTAAAAGTGGAAAGGTTTTAACCGCATATAAATCAAAAAGTGCATTTTATAACTTTGGCTCTTCTTCTTTCGTCCTCTGCCTGAGCTTTCCTCAGCAGGTCCGGAGGTGGCTCCACCTCCTCATCGCTCATCGTCTTCGTCATAGGCGCAGACAAACCACAGTTCTCCAGCACTGTGTCCCAGCCTAGCAGTGACGTGTAACTCGTTGCTGAAATTACTATAGGTAAAAGAAACCAACAACGGGCTTTGGCTTTACTTATACTGCTTGCTGCTTATGGCTCTTGGATACGGATAACGTTGGCTAGATGAAACAAAAGTTCGGCGAAGACCGCCTTTGCGGGCTGGAGATTAATTTAAAGGATTTTCATCTTCCAAACTTTTTTCCAGCAGTACGAGTAGTGCACACTATCGTCGTTACCGACCCTAGCTTTGGCTTAACCCATCAGTTATTTCTGCAGCATGCCACCTCTGAATACTTAGGTGACAGAATACCCCGACTACCAGCGCAGGATTCAAATCTGAACCTTCTATTCATCCAAGCTATTTCTGTGTCAAGTCAAAGGTCAAAAATCCGTAGGAGTTTAAAGATAGTGAAACTGGTAGACCACGCAGAGGCGAATCTGGTCTACATCCAGACAGGTTAATTAAAATGTAAAGTTCTCTCTTTAAGCTAAAAATTCGGTCGTTTGAACGATAACGACGATTGAGCAAGTAAAACTTTAGGGTTTTAGCAATGCTGCACAGCTTTATGAGACTGCGTTTGAGGACTAACTGGATTAGCTTCCCAATTAGAAACTTTTCAATTACTTCAAATCTTGTGCAATGAAAATAATATTTCTGTCTTCATAAAAGTTTTAAATACACAATAAACAAAAATTTTCAATACCGCTGACAAAATCCAGTAAGAGATATGTGCGGGCACGTGGGATTTCAGTACATTGGATCACTTTGAGACCACTGTGGATTCCACCACTTCAATCAATCACCCGCCAGGAGCATGGAAATTCTTTAGAGTTCACCATGATCAGTTGTTACCTGCAAACATGTATCTTTCACCCGGTGGCGACATCTGACGGTAGGAGTGTGTAAATCTCCCAAACATTTTTATTTCATTTTATTGCGCCAACTATTTAAATTCAATTAAACTTTATGTCGGTTTTAAAATCGCACCAGGCACTTGATTACCGGAGGGAGCTCATATTACAAACCGGTTTGCTGAAGCAATTAAACTTGAAAGGCGCTTGGGCCCATTAAAGTAGCACAGCTTTAAAAAAAATTAATGGTTTTTATTGCCTACAGCCAATCGAATAAAATGGCCAATAACTCTTTTCGACTATGATTGCCGAGTTGGCTGAATTATTACAAATTTCATTTGAGAACGAAGACAAGCAAAAAATTTAATAAATTGAATGTGTTTGTGGCACTGTTGTGGAAATCGGAAAGTTAAAGTGATTTTTTTGTAATGGGTGGTTCGAATACACATTGTGCTGGGAGTAGCTTCGAAGCATTTAGATGGAAATTTTTATGGCAGAAATACATACGATAGCTGTGTGCAATTTGATTATGAATGCGGAAAGAAAAAATTTGAAAGGCTTTTTAAAGTTCTTTACTGCTTGACGACCAGGGTAGTTCTTGAAGCTAACTGTCGATTTGTCAAATAACAAACGATAATTTTCCAGAATCACTTTGGAATGTTCTGTTTAACAAGTAGCATTTAACATCTATTTATTACTGGGAATACTTTTTCAGGAAAGAACCGACAACCATTAACCGTACTCAATAACTATGTTTCCTAAAGCGATTGTTGTAGCATGTTGATATCGAAAAAGTTCGAAATCGACGGCCCACTGAAGAGGCCAAAAATGATATTAAAAACATTGCATCACAAACTCTAGTTTAAGATTGTGTTAAAACTTTTGCATTTAAGATCAGCTACGAAAAGCTATACGATTATATGACCTCGATATTCGACCTGAACCGAAAACTCGAGATTAATCTTTTGTGATTAGGAGAAATGTAAAGAGAAAAGCCACATGATGTAAATTTTCAAAAATTTCTTAAATAAAATAATTCGATTTTACGCTCAACAGTCCTTTAGTAGTTCCTAGTTTCACAAACTCAAGAACTTTGAGTTTAATTTATTTTTTTAAATTTCGCGGTTATGAGCAATCTACGAGTACACTAATATTATAAAGAGGAAAGATTTGTATCTATTTTTGTATGTTTGTATTGAATAGGCTCAAAAAAATACTAAGCCGATTTGAAAAATTCTTTGACCAATAGAATGCTACATTCTTCCAATTTGACATAGGCTACATTTCATTTTGAAAAAAAATTAGGGATCTTTGGTAAAATTTGAACAATGTAACCGAAGGTGTAGAAAAATTAGTCTTAAAATGTCTTTCGTCGAATGCGCTGCCGAAACTATTAGCGATAGAACAAAATAATGTACAACAATATTGAAGAACAGCATAATGTCTACAAAAAACTCCGTGGTAGCATATGTCCAACTATTGTAGTTATGTCTATATCTATATTAATATTATCAAGAGGAAAGATTTGTACCTATTTTTGTATGTTTGTATGTTTGTAATGAATAGGCTCAAAAAGTATTAAGCCGATTTAAAAAATTCTTTCACCAATAGAATGCTACATTCTTCCAATTTGACATAGGCTACATTTCATTTTGAAAAAAAATTAGGGATCCTTGGTAAAATTTGAACAATGTAACCGAAGGAGTACAAAAATGAGTCTTAAAATGTCTTTCGTCGAATGCGCTGCCGTAACTATTAGCGATAGAACAAAATAATGTACAGCAATATTGAAGAACATCATGATGTCTACAAAAAACTCCGACGTAGCATATGTATAACTATTGTAGTTATGTCACTACAACAACTTTTTTCATTTTAAACATTAATGAAAATGCTAACCAAATTCAAACCATGCTATTTATGTGTTTATATTAATCCCTATCCAAATAAATCATTTTATGGTCAAGACCATTTAACTACCTATAAAATAGTTTTTAAATTGGACTTTCCATTCAAAAGATATTACGAATTAAAAAATTCAAAAAGTAAACAAAACCGGCCGAGCGCCGTGGCCGTTGTTTGCGATACATTCTGAAAAGCACGCCGGGCCAAAGAATGTAAAGTATAGAGAAGGTGCAAATTGAATTCTGTACGATGATCGATTTGGCGGCAAACAGAGCCGATAGAATCAAAGTAAGGAATTCGACGTTGTCGCTGCTATTTAGCAGAATTGAGCAGTGACAAGAATATATGTAAAACGACTGAATTCGTTATTTATTAATGTTATTTTAATTTTTTGATTATTATTATTTTTATTTTTAAATTTTCAAAAGTGCCCGATACTTAAACCATCAAAGAAATTGAACATAAATAGACTTACACACAAATATAACTGTGGGATTTTTTTTCATACAAATAAAAATATTTGTGAAAAAAAAGTGTTTTATATCCAAATTTCCAAAAATAAATAATTATCTACCCCGTGCGATGCCGGGACGGGCTGCTAGTTTAAACATAAAACGATTACATTACAAACTCGAGTTTGTTGTCCGACGAAAATTGTGATAATACCATATGCATCCGTAAAGCTGACAGACTTAAAACACTAAAAAATAAATGGAACAGTACTCAACGAAGAATCATGAAAAAAGATGACACGGTTTTCGATATTAATTTGTGAAGTTCTAGTACCAACTGACCACTAAAGAAGGGAACCTGTTTGTCTCGGGAAAAAAATTCTTTAAAGGTTCTCATAAGAGAGGCTTAATAAAAAATTTTACCATATAGTACTAAACACCTTCTATACGCACCTTAACTTATCCTTTTTCTTTCCTCGCAGGTAAGTAGAGGCCCAAAAAACGCGTAAACAAAAATGCAACCCCCGCAAATTGAACGATCATATTTCCGTTTTATTGTACTCCAGTATGTTACAGGCGATTTATTTACCTTTACTCGAATCTCTGTCGCTAACATGTGCTTGATTCCAGTATTTGTCCTTGTAAAAATAGTAACGCACAAAAAATATTTCACAATCAAACGTGACAGTGAACGTTTGCCACGGCTATCGGCTACCGACGCCTGATGCACAAAAACCAGTCGCATTAAATAAATAAATGATAAAAACTTAGCATATACGCATATTTGTGCTTTTTATCGGGACCCGTAGGCGGAGTGCGCCATATGTCAGCTTTCTGATGTGTTTGCAAAGCGAAAACAATTTTAACAAAGGACCTGTGTTGGAGTAACTTTTGTTCGCATTGTTAGGTGAAATACAACAAGTTAAAATGCATACTTTTAAGCGCCGATGCGAAATATAGATTTATGGGAGCATAAAAATGACGGTAAAGGGAAGTCGGTAATATTGAATTGAAATATCATATTTGCGGAAATGTGTCATCACTTATGTTGTGGATTGCGTTACAACCTTGTTGGTTTAGAGTAGTAACTTGTTAAAGTGTTGAGATTGCTGAGCCGCAGTTATATCAGCTGAAGGCTGAGTTCTACAGCAAAATTCTTTAAGCAAACATTATAACGAGAGATCTAAGTGGAGGTACTTTTTTCAATATTCTTTTTGCGACAGATCACGGTTGAGTCCGGTCCAGCTGTCTTGTTATTTTTGTTCAGTATTGTTTGTCATTTCATTATGGAAAGACTTACAACTGAAAAATGTTTACAAATCCTTCGACTTTATTATGAAAATTCACGTTCTGTAAGCGCACGAAACACGCTTCGT
This sequence comes from Bactrocera correcta, assembly GCA_027475135.1. Taxonomy (NCBI): domain Eukaryota; kingdom Metazoa; phylum Arthropoda; class Insecta; order Diptera; family Tephritidae; genus Bactrocera; species Bactrocera correcta. The sequence continues at coordinate 98,324,959 of CM050323.1, read as the reverse complement.
TCAGCTTATGGGCAAAATAATTGACCTACTGCCTTCATAACACCATCACCTACTTTGAAATACCCAGCATTTATTATTAGTTAATATTCAACCGTGTGGATCACGTCCAGCTCACAGTGAAATATGTAGCAACCGTAGCTGAGAGTATATACGAAGACTGTGAAGAGTCGTTTCGTCGCGATGCGATATTGAAAGCTTACAAAATACAGCTTACGTAAGTCGCTCGACCATCTAAAATGATAACGCTTTGCTCTATGGGCTCTTGAAAGTTCCAAGAAGATCCCACGTTTTCGAGCCAAATTCAACAGCTGCCCTTTTATCAAAAAAAAAAAAAAAAAAAAATAACGGTTTGGTGTGGTTTATGGACCAGTGGAATCTTCGGTACATATTCCTTCAAAAATTATTGAGAACGTAACCGTTAATGGCGACTGTTGTCGCGGCCGATAACCGATTATTTGATGTCTGAAATTGAAGCTCATGATCTCGGCGACTCTTGTTTTCAATCAATGGATTTATTGAGAGAACATTTCGGTGAGTAGATAGTTTAACTTTTTGAGCCGGTCGATTGATCACCAAAATCGTGTGATATTACACCGTTAGACTTTTCTATAAAATCTAAACTATATGAGGACAATTTCGCTTCGGTTAAGGCTTTGGAGCAAAACCATCACGCGTGTTATTCGCTAGTTAAATTAGATAGATCGTACGAGTCATCGAAATTTGGACTCAACGGATGGACCATCTGAACAGGGACCAACATTTCAAAGAGATAATCTTCAAAACATAATGTTAAAGACTGTTTTTTCAAATGATAATTAAACATTCCCCATTAAATTTAAGGTCTATGTTTCCTCTTTTAAAAAGTAGGGAAATTCGAAATATATTACTCCAGTTAGTTGTTTGATTATGCTGCAAATCTCGAGACGAATATTATATTTAGGAAAGGCGTTTCGGGTAAATTTTTATGAGAGCTGGCAGGTAGCATGATATAAATATATTCGACAGAAATATTAGTATTTCAACGAAGAATAAAAATCATTGTGTTAGAATATAACAAAATCCTAGGTTGAGATTCGATTCAAAAATTTTTGGAATTTAAAAATTTTTAATGCGTAAATTTTTTGCACCCAGAAGTAGAGAAGTTCTCACTGAATTCAGTATAAATCACATTTTTAGTGCTTAATCGAAAATAAAAATTTATGAAGTCGGCTTGGGATTCCAAATTCCAATTGAGGAAATATTTTTGGCCACGAATTAAATGGTGACCAAAATTATACTCCAGAACTTAACGATTTACACGACGGTTACATCAGGTTTTTAAGTTTTTTTTTTAAAAAAATGATGTGTTTAGAATATTTTCTCAAAGCTTCAAAGCAATCGCAACAAAAGTTTAGGAAATAGAATCTTTGGGAGAGCAGTCTGGTCGGATACTTCAATCTGTGATGCTTTGCTCGAAATATCATTTTCAATTTCTCAGAAACTAAGTGAAACGATTTTACTGAAAATTGTCACATATTTTCTAAGTAGGATGATCTCGTGTTCGAAGGATAGTTTTTGTTTTAAGATTTTAAAATTTTAAAAAATTTAAAAAATCCTCCAGTCATGTCAAACTTGCTATTATGAAAAAAAAAAAAAATGTTATTAGTCATGCAATGGGTTTTTGTCTAAATTTCGAGATTCGTTGATGATCAAAAACTATTTAATGAAGTAAAAAATTTCTTGGCAACGTTAAGGGGGTATTCTAGTCTAGAAATTAAAAAAAAAAATTTTATATTTTCAAAGTTTAACTATTCAAGAATATGTGTACTAGAGGATTTTTCAAAATTCAAATTATTTTCGAAAATATAGGCATTTTTCTGACCCGGCATCTAAACTGGTTCGGCCCGAACTAATCGAACAAAAGACTTTAGGGAAACTTTAAACGCGTTTTTCTCAAAACTGACTTTTTCGAAACGATGCCCAGGATTTCTCAGGTTCTACTGGACCGATTTACTTGAAATTTTCATAGAGTCTTCTTTATAGGCTTGTCTATAGTTGGAACTAGCCCCACCCCTAAATTTATGTTTTTTTATTTTTAAAAAATTCGAAATAGTCAGAAAAAGTGATCCAAAAACACTTTTTTTTTAGGCAGTCGCCATTTTGTGAAAAATTTTTTTCCCCACTTTTCCGTAGTTCCAACCATTGCGACATTGTTCTAGGTTAATAATCTTTTTTTTTGTTTTTGGTTTCAGATAACTAGGAGTAGAAATTTTTAGAGACCCCCCACTTCGTGATCTCATAATTTTTGAAATTTTTTACTTTTTTCCTGTACTCTTCAAAAACTAATAAATAGCTAATAAAAAAAATGGATGGTAAAAATATTAGCTCCCTTTTTTTACGACACTTTAAAAATTACCTGAAATTCATGCTTCTAGACAAGAATACACCCTTAAAAGTCGAGCGCTTTAAAAATTTGCGTCCGGAGTCCAAAATTTCGAGTTTTATAAAGTGGTACAAAATATATTGCACACTAATAATTTATTTTTCTAAAATACTACAAATTCTTCAACCGATCCCGAAATTTCGGGATTCCCAGATGAGTAGTTTTTCATGATATAAAGAATATTTTGAAAAAGATGAATCTTGAAAATTAAAAATGTTTACTTTCCAATACCGAAATTTCGGGATTTGCAGAATTTACAAAATCGCAAAACAGTAAATTTTTGTCATTTTCTACGTACAACCGATAAAAAATATTGACCTACCGATTTACAAAAGATGATAATTACTTTGGTAATTTGTTGTTTCTGGTGTTGTTTTTGTAAAATTGTATATTTCGCAGACAAAGGCTGAACTTTTTACTCATTTTTGAAAGACTGCAAACAAACTTTAGCAAAGTGAACATACTCTCCACCTTTTTTGTTGTTATTGCGTTTCAGCAAGCATTGTGTGTGTGTGCACCGTTACCGCAGACTGTAATTAGCCGTGGTAATCAACATTGGCCTACATGTTGCATAAATTAATATTGATTTTTTCCCAATAGAGTGCGAGTTGCAAACCCGGGGCGCTGTGGTACTTGCCTTTAGTTTACAAGCGCCTTTTTCCGAATTTTTTCATCAAAATAAAGGTATGCTGGCAGAGAAACGAGCGATATAGGAATTGTATACCCAGTGAACATTTTAAATGTGGAAAATTTTTTTATCTGAACTGCTTTGGCGAAAAATTCTAACGGTATTAATGTTTTTTTTTGGAGGATGGAGTCATGTGTTGAAGTTCACGCAAGTGAGGAAAGTTCTCTGATCGCCATTCACTTGGGAGTGGTCATCAGCTGAACTCTCTGAGTGCACTCCTCAACAACTCGGTAAAGGGAACTGTGGGACGGCATTTCAAACTCCTTACGTACAGCTGCTACCGAAATCATTGGTTTTCGGAAAGTGAAAAAGAACAGCTGGTACGAGGAGGAGTGCCGTGTCGAAGCGGAGAGAAAGCAGACTGCCTATCTGGCAATGTTACGATCGACCACAAAACGTGCGGAATGGGATAGATACCGAGAGTTGAAGAGGGTTGTAGACAGAAAAAGAAAGAGGCCGAAATGCATGAAGAGCTTGACAAGCTGGCCGACAGGGGTAATGCTCGAAAATTCTACGAAAAAATGCGGCGTCTAACAAAAGGTTTCACGACCAGACCATACTCTTGTAGGAACGCAAAGGTGATCTAGTAACCGATGCCCAGAGCATACTAAAATTATGGATGGAATACTTCTCCAGCCTGCTGAATAGCAGTGAAAGTACAACGCTAGGAGAAGGCGAACACGATACCCCAATCGATGACGATGGAGCAGACGTTCTATTGCCCGACCATGAAGAAGTCCGAATAGCAATTACCCGTCTGAAGAACAACAAAGCTGCGGGGCCGATGGATTGCCGGCCGAGCTATTCAAACACGGCGGTGAAGAACTAATAAGAAGCATGCATCAGCTTCTTTGTAAAACATGGTCGGACGAACACATGTCCAACGATTAGACTTTAAGTGTGCTCTGCCCAATCCACAAAAAGGGAGATCCTACAATCTGCGCCATCTACCGTGGGATAAGCCTCCTCAACATCGCGTATAAGGTTCTATCGACCGTATTGTGTGAAAGATTAAAGCCCACCGTTAACTAACTGATTGAACCTTATCAGTGTGGCTTTAGACCTGGCAAATCAAGAACCGACCAGATATTCACCATGCGCCAAATTTTGGAGAAAACTCTGGAAAGGAGAATCGACACACACCACCTCTTCGTCGATTTCAAAGCTGCTTTCGTCGGCACGACAAGAAGCGTGCGACTTCTTCAATCTGATGCTGGAGGAAATAATTCGAGCTGCAGAACTTAATCGAGCAGGTACAATCTATTATAAGACTGTAAAGCTTCTGGCGTATGCCACTGATATTGATATCATCTGCCTCAACACCCGCGCCGTTAGTTCTGCTTTCTCCAGACTGTACAAGGCAGCTAAGTAAATGGGTCTGGCAGTGAACGAGGGCAAGACCAAATATCTTCTGTCATCAAACAAACAGTCGTCGCACTCGCGACTTGGCTCTCACTTCACTGTTGCCAGTCATAACTTTTAAGTTCTATCTTGGAACTAGTATAAACACCACCAACAATGTCAGCCTCGAAATTCAACGCAGGACAACTCTTGTCAACAGATGCTACTTCGGACTGAGTAGGCAATTGAAAAGTAAAGTCCTCTTTCGACAAACAAAAACCTAACTATATAAGTCACTCATGATTCCCGTCCTGCTTTATGGTGTAGAGGCTTGGACGATGTCAACAATGGATGAGTCGACGTTGCGAGTTTTCGAGAGAAAGGTTCTGCGAAAGATTTATGGTCCTTTGCGCATTGGCCACGGCGAATATCGCATTCGATGGAACGATGAGCTGTACGAGATATACGACGACATTGACATATTTTAGCCAATTAAAATACAGCGGCTTCGCTGGCTAGTTCTTGTTGCCCCGATGGACGAAAACACTTCAGCTCTGAAAGTATTCGACGCAGTGCCCACCGGGGGAAGCAGAGGAAGAGGAAGACCTCCACTCCGTTCGAAGGACCAAGTGGAGAAGGACCTGGCTTCGCTTGAAATATCCAATTGGCGCCACGTAGCGAAGAGAAGAAACGACTGGCGCGCTGTTGTTGACTCGGCTATAATCGCGTAAGCGGTGTCTACGCCAGTAAAGAAGAAAAATATTTTCTTTTTTTGATTTCTCGGAATTCTCCGTTGTGATAAATATCGAACAAGCGAAGCGTCCTCCAAGGAATGAAGCATGATCCTTCGGTGTAATATGACTCGCCAATAATAAGCTTATTGGGTGTTGTTTTTGTATTGTTGCATGTAGTGTGTGTATAAGTGTTGTGCGTTTAAAGTGCATTAGCGCTTGTGTTTAATGTGGGCGGAACGGTCAACCAGCTGCTGTCAGCACGCGTCAAAGTTGCAAGTGTTTGTTTACCGTCACTGAACCGATGCAACAGACGGCAGAAAGTGTGAACCAGACTGAGCGGCGTTCCCATATGGTCGGCCGTGGAGCGCATATATACCAGAAAACGTCTATAGAAGTCGGTGTATGTGTAGCTGTATATATACGTTCATATGTGTGTGCGCTAACTTACTGTGCGATGAATTCATTAATTTCGGGTTAAAATTAAATTGTGCTATAGGCAAGCGCTACCAATCTGTGTGTACATATAAGTACTATGCATGTGCATATGTATGTTATCTGTATAGACGGCGGTTGTTGCATTTCGCATCAATAGGCAGCAATCGCTTTATGCGCACATGCCAAGTTTCAACTCCATACAAGCATGATATAGAAGGCATATGTGTACATGTGTGTGTTTGCGCGTGTGTCTGTTGTGTAATGGCGTTTTGTTGTAATTAAATTTCAGAATTCGCAGCTTTTTCCACTTGAACATCTTTGCTGTGACTGTTTTGTTCTTCACTGGTAAACGAGATATTCATGTGGAATCGAAGTTGCTTCAGGCATTTTGTTGTTAATAAAAAATGTTGGTGAAGCGGTGACTACAGGAAGATGAATTTTCAAGCGCTTAAATGGATTTATTAAACAAAAATTTAATAATTTAACAACTCTGACAAACTTGACAACAACGAGAATCTTAAATGGTACTTTCCGTATGTTTTAGATTAAAATATAAAATATTAAAAATTTTTTAATACGACTAAAACTGACTAGAGAATGCTCGATTTCATTCAAACTTTCTAGCAATTCACATTATGCTGAATTAAATGTTATTCTAAAATACATTGTGACAAAAAAACATCCGAAAATTATAAAGAAATTCCCCGGAAAAATTATATTCCAATAAAGTGTATTTTGAAAAGTTGGGCGGTTGGATGTACTTAATTACTATGGCAAATATGAACGTGATTTGTCAACCTGTTTGTTTACAGCAGCCGCTTAAGTCGGTAAACCTTCGTGCTAGAAATACTCACCAAAGGATTCCTCTCAAATTTTGTATTTCTAACCAATTTCGCTTTTGCAGAATCATTGCGAGTGTTAGAAAAGGCTTACAGTGATTAAGTTTTATCAAAACCACAAGTCTACGAGAGGTACAAAGCCTTCAAAGACGGTCAAGATCTCGTTGAAGACATGCTTCATTCTAAACATTCTTCGACCTCTTCAACTGATAAAAATGTTAAAAATGTGAAGAGTGTGGTGATTGAAATCGTCAGACAAGTGTTAGAGAAATAACAATAAAGCTCGACATCTCTCCCGAGTCTATATGAATGTTTTTCGTGGATATTTTGGGCATGAAATGCATTCTTGCCCGATAAAGCTGAATTTGTTTCAAAAAGGGTACGATTGTGACCGAATTTAAAGCCAAAAATGCGATGAATACCATCCACCAAACAACGTGTTTACCAGAATTGACACCATTTGATTTTTTTTGTTCCCCAAACTGAAATGGCCGCTCTGTGGAACCGGTTTTCAGTCAATCGATGGGATAAAACAAAATTCGAGGAAGGGGCTGAAGGCTGTTCCAAAAAAAAAACGTATGAAAATTGTTTCGAGCACTGGAAAAATCGTTGGAATAACTGTGCTACATCTGGTCGGGATTACTTTGAAGGTGACGAAATAAATATTGATGAATAATTAAATATTTGCGTGCAATCGGAGAAAACGGCATTTTTGAATGGAGTATGTGGAGGCTAAGTAAAACCTAAACGGTTTACAGATGGATCATAGCTATTGCTATCAGCGTATTTAATATATTTCCTAGAATCTTTAGAGCTTCAGAATATTTAATTTTGCCGAAAACATATATATATGTATATCAAATACTCGTAAGCTCGCCTAGCGAAGAGGTGAACACCCCGACAGGGAATGTCACACATACGAGAGATGAATATGTGTAGATAGGGAAAAGAATCGACAAAGACCAGGAAAGAAGTTCCATTGAATTTTGCCGAAACGCTCAGAATGTTGGAAAAGGCTTTGCTGATAATTGTTTGCCGCGACCCGGTACAAATTATTCAAAGATGATTGAGAATGCGTTGCTGACGAAACTCGTCCAGGACGGTCATCAACATCAACTGATGGTCAAGACATCCATAAAATGAAGAAACTAGTGCTTGAAAATCGACAAATAACAGTCAAATATCTTACCGGAATCGCTAGAATATCGGAAGGATAAGTGAACATCATTTTGAAAGATCATTTGGGCCTAAGAAAAGTGAAAGTACGATTGGTTCCAAAAAAGTCTACCAGAGGATCAAAATCCAATCAAATTTATGTATACATATACCATGTATAATTCATACACTGACCGATAAATTCGGCATAAGATTTGTTAGAAAAGCGGTAATCATTATATGTAATATATGGGAGTTGGAATTGTCCCGATCTTATCTCTTTTTCTCCCAATACCACATACTATTAGCATACTACATACATACTAAAAAACCAATCACATGGAGTAAAGTTAATCGGATGTTCAAAAATCCTGGTGTTAGTTATGTATATGTGACCTGGTCTACGAAAAGGGGGCTTAGGTGTCAAAAAAAAAATATAAAAAAAAATAAAAATAAAAAAATAAATAAAATAAAAAAAATAAAAATAAAAAAAAATGGAAAAAAAAAAAAAATTGATTTTTTGACACCTAAGCCCCTTTTCGTAGACCAGGTTACCTATATTGTAAAAGCTAGGCCAAGTTTTCCTTCAAATTTATCTATTATATCCACAAAGATACACTGTCATGAGTAAAACACGCTCTTTTGTTTTCACTGGGATAACACATTGGATCACATATTGGCCTATACATACGGTACAAAGTCACCCGGAAGTTCAAATATTTTTATATTAGATATACATATGCGGGCGGAGGGTTGTATTGGCCTGATTCAACCAGTTTTTGACATACAGTCATACCATTGTAAGAGAAGGATTATCCTTGAAGTTCAATTATATATGTATCTCACACATTGTCTGATATTCTCGTTCAAAAGATAACTATAGATACTGGGATCTAAATATTCGGTACTTAGGAGCTTGAACAGTTATTGTTAGATTTTAACGATTTTCGATTCGATTATGACGTTATTTAAATGCTTCTTGATTCGTGTTTTGGAAAATGAAGGAATCAAGTGGAATTTAAAATTGTTTTACTTGGGCAGTAAGCGTAGTTGTTGTACTATTTCGTTCACTTTAAGACTGTGACATGGGATGAGTGTGAGAGGAATGCAAAGTAGTTAATTATGTCGAAATCGGTAGGTCAGGTCCCGAGATATGGGATTGCATGAAAAAGTGAGCGGTGCCACGGCAGTCGTCCAATTTTAAGCCCTCTCATACCATCTCGGGTATAAAATTTAATGGCTTTGCCGTATCTAGTTACTGATTTATTGACTGAAAATTATTTATTTAAATTGTTACGCACCGATTTTTGTAAAGTGTAGAACCAAACTCCTGGTTTTACTTCATTTAAAAAACATCGGATCGACTAGAAATTCTATTCCAAGTTGAATAGGTGTTTCTAGAGCCTGCAATGCCCGATATGGAGTGCGACTAGTAGACGAGACTTTCGTCTGTGGAAGCTAATAAAGCCTTTAATCTCTTCTTTGAACCGAGCAGCTACTGTAAAGTATCGGAACCCGCCGCAATGCAGGGTTCTAGTCTCATCATTCTACTTGTAGAGCAGAGCTAGTTCATGGGCCATATCGAAGAAATCATCTTCTCTTTACAATATCCTTCTGCTGCTATGAGTAGCATGAAATGTGTGAGATTCAGCATGACTTCAAGTGTTTTTATTTTTTTACTTTTTTTTTAATTTTATTTATTTTTTTATTTTTTTATAGCAGGGAGAAGCATCGAAAGCCGAAGTGCGGAACTTTAATCCGCTAAACCTAAGCTACTCCCAACTCAGGACTCTCCCACGGAACCACCGGCTAGGTATTACTTCGTGGGAGGGACAATACATTTAAGTCTCCTCTATTGCTCGGACTAACGGACGCCTAGTCTGTTGAAAAGATCTTAGTTTGGTCATTATAAATGCTGACGCTTTGCTGACAGCTTTCCATTTATCAGTCGACTGACACATGAGTCTCGTCAAGTTATCGACCGTAAAACTACCACCGAGTGTGGTTTTTAGCTGTTCCCTTGTATTCGAAAATCGAGGGCAATGAAAATATACATGTTCAGAGTCTTCTATATACTCTGTACACGTCGGACAGTTCGGTCCAATGTCATTGTGGAATCTGAAACGGTAGCTTCTAAAGCACCCATTTTTACTAAGTATTTGGGTCAGATAGAAATCTAAGTAACCATGTCGTCTGTCTATCCACGAGTGGATGTCCGGTATCAGTCGGTGGGTCAAACGCCCTTTGGATGAGGAATTCCACCGCTCCTGCCACATTTTAGTCCTGTTGTTTCCCTCCTCTGTCCTTACCGATACTGCTTTAGGCGTATGTAGATAATTGATATAAACGCTCGAGTTCATCTCCCTGGATGTCAATGGGCGGCATGCTGGCTAATACATCAGCAGCGTCCGTTGATATAGTCCAGAAAGCACTTATTACTCGAATTTGTTTAGCATATACTTTTATATCCATTGCCTGTATCCATACGGGTGCTGCGTACAGTATTACGGAACCCATTGCTTTCGCTATTAAGAATCGCGGGCTGGAACGCGCACAGCCTCTATTGGTCATCATACTCGACAGGACATTATAAATTCTATTTGCCTTGGCGAAAGTATACTCCAAGTGTTCTCTAAATTTTAATTTGGAATCTATTATTACTCCCAGATACTTCAATTGCGGCTGCGAGGTAATCTTGCATTCCCCTATGGTGCGCTCTATTCGTTCTTCTATCTTCCTAGTGCTTATCAGTAAAACTTCTGTTTTTTTCTCCGCCAGTTTCAGACTCATAGAAAAGAACCATTGGCGTAGACTATTTAAGCACTCATTGCATTTATCTCTCAGGTCGGCGAATTGTTTGGCGACTGCTACCACCATGAGGTCCTCCGCATAAGCTGCTAGTTTTACGTCTGTTGGTTACAGTCTTCTTAGCACCCCGTCATACATAAGGTTCCATAATGATGGGCCTAACACTGAGCCTTGTGGTACTCCACTCGAGATAGAGTAGCTCTTGGTGCTTTCGTCCGTCTCAAAAATCAGCTTTCTGTTTTTAAAATAGCTCGTTATTATGTTTATGAGGTATTCAGGGGCTCGAATGTCATCCAGGGCTTTAATTATGTCTGCCCATTTTGCTGAGTTGAACGCATTTTTGACATCCACCATATGCCACCTTTCCATCTTTTGCGCTTACTGCATATTTCGCAATATCGACGACTTCTCGTAGTGCGTCAATAGTGGATCTCTTCTTTATGAAGCCGTATTCTCTCTGATAATTCGCCGGCTTTTTAGATTGCTAGTTCCAAGTGGTTTCTTACAATGCTTTCGTACACTTTCCCAATCGTGTCGAGCATGCGAAGAGGTAGATATGATGAATGTTCTTCTGGTGGCTTTTTTGGATTTGGAAGTAGAACCAGGCGCTGAATCTTCCACGGATCGGGGAACACCTCTTCTAATATACACGCATTGTACATGTTAAGAAATAAACTGGGTCTGAGAGTTATCGCGTCTTTAAGGGCTCTATTTAGTATACCATCTATTCCAGGCGCTTTAGAGTTTTTGATTTTTTTCGCAATAGCCAATAGTTCGTCTTCTGTGACTAAAAGGGGTGGCTCCGTAGCTTCGTTTCTTTTAATATAGGAAATGGATGCATGTGTAGGGAATAACGCTTCGACAACACTTATCATAAATTATGAGTTTTTAGGTTGCTGCGACTTATTTTGGAATTTCGACATACAAATTTTGCATGCCGATCCCCAGGGGTCTATGTTCGCATCTTCACATAGCTTTTCGAAACAGGATCTCTTACTACGGATAATGGCTGACTTCAAGAGTTGCGGTTGGCCAAGTGCATATTGCCCATAACAAGCGAACGTATTAAATACTTGGCATAGTTATAGATCGTTAAAGATCTACAGAAGTCTGCGATGCTTTTAATGCCCAAGCAACCGCTCCATAAGAAACCATAGGCCTCACGTTCTTCGTATACAGCCACCTGGCTTCCGGACCCAGGATCTCCGGCTAGGCATCTGAATATCATAAGTAACTCGGCGGCTCCTATTTCCACATGTATATTCCACCGTAAAGCATAGTCTAATGTTATGCCAAGGCGTTCCTTAGAAACTTTTAACTCCCTACTAACTAGAGTTGGGGTTCTTAAGCCCGGAAGAGATCTTCTTTTTGTAAACGAGATGATACCTTAATTAGTCTTAAACTCCTTTGAGCTATGTTCTCAAATTTGTCTTTTGCCATTATAATAATGTCGTCGGCGTACCATTGACAACGAATCTCGTTGTTGGTGAGTTCCACAAGGGACACATCTATTAAGAGGCTCCATATTGGGGGTGTTAGAATTTCACCTATCGTAGTTCCAAGACGAATCTTGATCCTCTCCCACAGTGGTTTCAGCAATTCTAGTACGCAGTACAGCCTTTATCCATCTACGTACTGGCGCCGCCAAATTCCAGTGCTCTAATGACATTTGCGCATTGTCCAAAGTGCTAAATCCATACTCGGATGGTCTCAATCATTGACTGATCACTTCATCTATTGAAAACTTATTTTTTAAACTCGTGTGGAAATCAAAACCATAGCAAGCAATCTGAAACTGGAGCACTCATCCCTTTGTAACTAGTGTATTCCCTCAGTTTTGACGCCAAGTGTACTGCACGTCCGAATACCCCGACAGTCTGATTGATGTACATGAGCGGGGCGCGTGAAAATAAAATTGCAAAAATATGACAAATGCTGGTGAGAAATATTTGTCATCATTTGCGTCAACTGTGAGCGTGCAAATAACTGAAAACAATTGCGCAAATTGTGTGTGAAGCCTTTCCAAGCGAGAAGACTCGTGCGAAGTAATAATGACTTTCGCGAACAGCCTAAAACGCTGCTACGTACAAAGTTTATAGACTACAGTATGCAGTACATAGGCATATATAAAAAATAGAAAAGGAGCTCCCAACACTCAGAAGAGAGGGCTTGGCACGAAATGCAAATTGTTTCATCGGGGAAGTTTTATCGCAAAACATTGCGTCTAAATGTAGACTTTCTGTTTACAGCTTAAATGTTTTCTGCTGCTCCTAGGTCTAGGCAATGTGTGCTGTAAAATTGTGATAAGCAATTTGGGCGGCTTTAAAACTTTGTTTTTAACATACTTTTAGGAACATTTATTATGAACAGAAGTTGTTAAGAGCTGTAAAAGAGCTGGCGGTGATTAATATAGGGGAGGGAGAAGGTGAGAGAATTAGACAATTAAAATTAAATTTAATTGCCACACGAGGTATGACAATCAAGTAATGATACTGATTCCATAAACACCGTATATTTGAAAATTATTTTATAACTCTGCCATCCCCTTCAAAGTAAACAATTCTGAAGAATCTGAGCATTATTGTAAATCTTTAGAACTTTTAAAGAGATTTGAATCGGAAATTGAGATGACGTGGATGTTAAATGTCCAAATATTTCTCTCTAAAATTAGAAATGAATAGTATTTTACTGATCTCTTCTCACTTTCCAGTGTAAAATTGTGCCACCTCATGACCAAACATTTTTCAAATCTGATCAAAACTATACCAACGCCTAGATACCCAATATGTGGACTACACTTCCCATCGCGAACTTTTTATCGAAATATCGGCCAATCGGTCAAATTTTGAGGTAGAAGTTTGGAGAAATCCTTTTCTTTTCCTTAGTCTCCATATACCTAACAGAAAGATTTTCCGACTTCCGGCTGAATAAAGTAATATACCACATATAACGGCCCATATGTGAGTTACCTTTATAAAAAGGAGAGAGCGGGTTACAAACATCGTTTTTCTTTTTCGCTGGTGACAATTGTAGATCCTAAGTGTAGCTTCCTCAGCTTCCCCGGCGGGTACTGCGTTTAATACTCGCAGAGTTGGAGTCTTTTCATCCATTCGGACGACATTACCTAGCCAGCGTAGCCGCTGTTTCTTAATTCGCTGAACTACGTCAATATCGTCGTATATCTCGTACACCTCTTCGTTCCATCCACTGCGGTATTCGCCATTGTCAATGCGCAAAGGACCCGCAGAATCTTTCCCGCGCAAACTCGTAACGCCGACTCATCAGTTGTTGTCATCGTCCATGCTTTCGCATTATATAGCAGGACGGGTATGATGACCTGTAAAACGTGATTTTTATTCGTCGAGAGAGGATTTTATTTCTCAATTCCATACCCCATTCGAAGTAGCACCTGTTGACAAGATTTATTCTGCGTCGGTTTTCGAAGTTGACATTGTTGTTGGTGTAAATGACATTGTATTTATTTTGAAAATTCTTTATTTATTCTTCCAAATCAATTTCATCCCCTTCAAAGTAATCCTCTGCCGATGCAATGCACTTATGCTAACGGATTTTCCAATCTTCGAAACACTGATTGTAGTCACTTTCTGAAATGGCCTTCAGTTCCGTCTTCGCTGCGGCTTGAATCTCCTATATCGTATAAAAACGGTGTCCCCGGAGCGGTCTTTTGACCTTGGTGAACAGCCAGAAGTCGCACGGCGCCAGATCAGGTGAATACGGTGATTGCGGAACGATATGGGTTGAGTTTTTGGCGAAATGATCACGAATTACGAGGGCAGTGTGGGATGGTCTATTATAGTGGTGTAAAAACCAAGAATGTCTTTCCACAATTCCGGCCTTTTTAGGCGGATAGCGTTACGCAAACGACGCATAACGTTCAAATAATATTCCTTGTTGACTGTTTGACCGGTTAGAAGGAATTCATAATGCACAACACCATGATAATCGAAGAAAACAGTCAACATGACCTTGATTTTTGAGGGACTTTGGCGCGATTTTTTTGGTCTCGGCTCTCTTTTGGCACGATATTCGCTCGATTGATCGGTTGTTTCGGAGTCGTAAGCATAGATCCAAGTCTCGCCAGTTCTAATGCATTTCATGACACCCTGGTAGTCGGAAAGCATTGTTTCACACACTTCAACGCGACACCTTTTTTCCAAAAAAATTCAATGTTTTCGGTACCAGTCGAGATTTGACGCGCTTGAGGCCCAAAACATCCTTCAAAATGGAATTTGCTGAGCCTTTCGATATGCCAACTTCATCAGTAAGGTCTCTAATTGTTAATCGACGGTTTTTCAACACCAAATCTTTGATTTGTTGGACGTGAGCTTCGTCGGTTGAGGTTGATGGTCGCCCTGGACGCTCTTCGTCTTCGACACGTTCACGGCCGGCTTGGAACTCACTATACCACTTGTAAACATTTTTTTTTTAGACATAGCCTCATCACCAAAGGTCTTCTGCACCATCCTCAACGTATTCGCAGCAGAAAATTGATTACGTAAACAAAATTTAATGCAAATTCTTTGCTCAACAAATTTCGACTTCGCAAAAAACGAAAAACTCACTTTTAGCAGCTCACAAAACGACACGTATCTCAAACACTAATGAATATTTTGACACGAAATTTGACATAAATATGACTGACAGTACTACCAACCTAAAAAAGAAAATAATTCTCCAAATCCTTCGACGCGCGCAGTTTAAATTCAAATGTCACCTTATTTAAGAATACACACAGAAAATTTCATATCGTTGCAGTGAAGTAACACACAAATTAGAAAAATCGTTTCAGAATGCTTGAAAGTGTATTCTAAACTTTATACGCTTTTTTCTCAAAATGGTGTTTTCAAAGTCGGTGACCAACTTTAGTCGAAAACGACTGAACCCATTAGTCACAAATTTTAACACGACCTTCTTAAATATATTTTTTAGTAATGAATTGAAAATTTTTTCTCTCCGATAAATTTTTTTTAGAAACAACTTAAGGCCAAATTTATTTCAAAAATCGATTTCTTTGTTTAAATTACTAGATTTAACATTACCGTAACGAAATCTGTTGATTTTTTTTTAATTTGAGCGGATCTAGTTCAGAGATATAGTGGTCAACACAAAACGTTGTGTTTGAGGGAAGCTCCCGGAGGCCAGCTGTACTTCTTTTCCAAATAAATGTTTTTACCGATATTAAATCTGAAAATATAATAAAGAGATATCATAATATGCGCACAAAGTTTTGAATAACAAAATTTAAAAGTCTTCTCAGAAAAATTTCTGGAAAATATGCTTTTTTCGAAGGATTAATACTCAATCCATATTCCGTATCTAATCCACATATTTTCGGAAGCTTATTCCAATTATTATGCCAAGCTACTATAATGCTTTCAACACAAAAGTATGTCACACTTTATTTTCTAAAACTCAATACTAAGCTTAAAAGCTTCCCATATCAGCTGACAAAGAAAAAGGGCAGCAAAAGTAATCAATGGGAAATTGAAAGTGGAAAGCATATGTCTCAATAAAAAGTGAAAAACACATTTCTGCATCACGCGCATATTGACTGTGTTGTATTGGGTAACACAGAAAGTGTAACAAAGAAGCATGGTAAAAGAGAGCTCAAAAACTCTAACACCATTGATTCCAACGTATTTGCAACATTTTTCACACGTTCCCCCTCGAAAAGCGAAATGCGACAGTATGAATGAAAGTCAAATGGTGCACGTAGACCAAAAAAGCGCAGAACCCGTTACAATTCAATCAAAGAACATTGGCTTGCGAAAAATGGAGCTGCGGACACAAACCTTCTAGCAAAAAATGCGATAAAACTGATGGTAAACATAAAGTTGAAAAAGAAAGAAAAAATGCCAATGGTGGAAATGTGAGCAGCCATGGTTGGAGTGCGTACACGTCGCTGATTGGCATTTCTGATTGTGTGCGGTAAATTTTCTGACAGTATGCTGTGTTCTCTTTGGTGTTCCTTGGGAAAACGAAATGGCGTGGATGACGCTTTGGTGGTCGCCATAATAACGGGTGATTTTTTAAGAGCTTGATAACTTTTTTAAAAAAAAAAACGCATAAAATTTGCAAAATCTCATCGGTTCTTTATTTGAAACGTTAGATTGGTTCATGACATTTACTTTTTGAAGATAATTTCATTTAAATGTTGACCGCGGCTGCGTCTTAGGTGGTCCATTCGGAAAGTCCAATTTTGGGCAACTTTTTCGAGCATTTCGGCCGGAATAGCCCGAATTTCTTCGGAAATGTTGTCTTCCAAAGCTGGAATAGTTGCTGGCTTATTTCTGTAGACTTTAGACTTGACGTAGCCCCACAAAAAATAGTCTAAAGGCGTTAAATCGCATGATCTTGGTGGCCAACTTACGGGTCCATTTCTTGAGATGAATTGTTGTCCGAAGTTTTCCCTCAAAATGGCCATAGAATCGCGAGCTGTGTGGCATGTAGCGCCATCTTGTTGAAACCACATGTCAACCAAGTTCAGTTCTTCCATTTTTGGCAACAAAAAGTTTGTTAGCATCGAACGATAGCGATCGCCATTCACCGTAACGTTGCGTCCAACAGCATCTTTGAAAAAATACGGTCCAATGATTCCACCAGCGTACAAACCACACCAAACAGTGCATTTTTCGGGATGCATGGGCAGTTCTTGAACGGCTTCTGGTTGCTCTTCACCCCAAATGCGGCAATTTTGCTTATTTACGTAGCCATTCAACCAGAAATGAGCCTCATCGCTCATCGGACACGGACGCGAAACACATTTCGAACCGAACACTGATTTTGGTAATAAAATTCAATGATTTGCAAGCGTTGCTCGTTAGTAAGTCTATTCATGATGAAATGTCAAAGCATACTGAGCATCTTTCTCTTTGACACCATGTCTGACATCCCACGTGATCTGTCAAATACTACTGCATGAAAATCCTAACCTCAAAAAAATCACCCGTTAACTGGGCCGCACCTTTGATGCAGAAATAATATTCTCAGAGATTTTGTTAAGCCAGCTTGATACGCAATCTATATTGCGCTACCAGAAGATATAAGTTTTTCAATATTTAGTGAGTTGATTGCTGGAAACTTTGAATAAAAGCGCAACCTTGATATTACTTCACTGCAATATTTGATGCTGTTTAGGAGTAATTTCTGTGTTCTTTCTTGAGGCGGATGCAAGTTTTATCTACGGGTACATACCAGAGACTAAGAAACAGTCGAAGTAGAGGACTTCATTCAACGCGCCTGCTCTGAAGAAGGTGAATATCTTATCTTATCCGCCAAATAATAAAGACGTTTACTGTTTTCTGAGACTTACAAGGTGATATCTACACCGTCTATCTGCATAAGAGCAAACGGTAAAAAGAATCAGCTGTGACGAAGCATTGCATTCATTCCATCCTATTGCGACAAAAATTTATTCTTCTTCTTTATTCTAACTGTGGTTGTCATTGAATTTGTTTGGTGCGAAAATGTAATCGACATTCTGGTTCGACTGCTGCTCCAACTCACAATTGATGACCTTAACAAGAAGCTTTTCGTCGCTATGAGTTTTCCAGACGATGTCAGACTCCAACCTAATGTTACCTTGTTATGAGAACATCTCAAATAGAGAATAAAGGGTTCTTGAATTTCTTTAGATATTATTGAACAGGTGTAAATACACTTTTTTTGAAAACTCTGGTATACAAGTATATAGTGTGCATCAGCCTATGTTTCAAAAATCTCGGAGAAGATCGCATATCTCTCAGAGATTTATGTTTGTTACTTCCTAAACGAATATTTTAGCAATTTTTGGACTGCTGCTGGAATGAGGGCTGGCAATAATTGTATACTTCATTTAGTTGAGAGTCTGCGAGTTGACGATCTAAACTACATTTATTCTGGTAAGGTCTTTGACCATTAATGTCTATAGTTTCTTTTTCAATACTATTAGGTTTCAAGGCATTTTATTTATTCTAGAGCTAAGGATCTTCAAAGACCGTGCTGGTAAGTACATCGCTTTTGTGTTATGGCATACTTAAGAGAGTTCAAATGATGAAAATTTTTTTTGTGAAAGTTTTTGATCCTTAGAATGGAAAATGGGGAAAGGTTTGGTTTAGTCGCCGATGCTAACATAACTTTTGTCTCTGCCAAGTTGGGCTTATATCTTAGGAGACCGTATCTGAGTACTTTGCGCTTAATATTAAGTTTGTATGTTGAGACCGTTTTCCCTGAATCTCTGTACTGAACCTTGGCTAAAACTGTGGGTATCTAAGCAGGATACTGTGAGTATATTAACAGGCTAATACAGCTGCTAAAGATTTCGAATGGTCGTATAAGTAAGCAGAACATTTACTCAATATAGAGGAGTTAAAAGAGTTAAGACGAAACAGGAAATCTTGTGGTGAAAGATGTCGACTATTTGCATAACATGAAATATTAATCATAAAATTGTTTAATAAGAAAAGTTTCAGACCAAATACATATGGTATAGATGCTTTGACATAAAGGATTGGAAGATTTCTATAATACCTAGATCCAAATGTTATTCTTAAAATAATAGATTTCATCCACCTTAAGGCAACTTCGAGGGACCAGCAGCTCAAGAGTCAGTAACAGTTTTCTTCTCCAAATGTGGAAACTCTAAATGGAGAGATTTGAGGTGGGCTTAAGTAAGTATATATAATTCTTTTGGATAAAAATTTATCTGAGCTTAGGTCTATGGAGTACTTGTATTTTATATGAATATTGGTACCTCAAAAATAAGAGTCGTAAGAAAACCATTGCGTGGATTCTATAGCAGAAGGAATTTTAAACTAGGGTGTGGCTCCTCTGATTGCTCAAAAACAACTAAAACTTGAGTCTTGGAATTGTAAAACGACAAAAATTATAATAATTTAACAGCAACAATAACAATAATTTTACAACAAAAACAACAATACTATAACAAATCATGAAAAATTTTATCATTTACGACTTTCAACTTTGAAACAAATTCGATTTGCAAACTTCTACCGAAAAAGTTGTGAAACAATTACATTTTCATGAGAAATACAAACAAGCGCCACAACAACAAGTTATCAGGACAACACTAAAAAGCAAAAACAGCAATAAATTTTATGCTGACTTTGTAATTAATTAACCAAATTGTGTGGAATGCCTAGAAAAGCTGACTGATTTGTAAAACAACTACCATACAAATGACAAATACACACATAAACAGTTAGGTAAATATATGTGTGCGTGTGTGTGAGTTGGAACCAAGCCATTTCGTTGTGAGCAAATAATGAAGATTTGTCAGTTATGAATTATTAATGCCAGCTGGGACGCAAACAGTTTCAGAAGGCATATCGCAAAGGCTCAAAATCGTGGTGTATTGTGGTGAGTTGTGGGCAAATCACAAAAACTTAGTGTGAAATGTGTGCGCTTCACAACTACGTACACAAGTTCTATAAATTATTTTGCCTTCGGTTGAAATATTAATTAAGACGGTGTGGGACTTTTTGCGGTGTTTAGTAAAATCCCCTTTCACAGTGTCAACAAAAAGTCAATAGACAAAGGTTGTTGTAATGAGCAAGCATAGCTTTCGAAGACAGTTGTTAACAGGATGCGAGTCTACGCCCGAAAATGCTGTTGAACTGTAAATTAACGATTAACGGAAATTTGAAGAAACTTTGCCAGACTTTTGTGCAAACTTTGCAGGAAGCAAGCTTGGTTGAAGGTACATAGTTTATTTTGTGTTACTTCAGTGGCGTACAGAAACGCAAAAAATTTTGCTTATAATTTAATTTACTAAATGCTCAACACTTTTTTAAAGAAAATTAGAATTACCTTAAAAAATAAAAAACAAAAACAAAAAAATATTAATAATTTTGAAATTTATAAAATATATATATGTATATGCTTAAACGCGTAATATTTCGCGTGAAAATTTTTTGAAATTAATATTAAACTTTTTGAAATAAATTTTTCATTTGTTGAATTAAATATTAGTTTTTATTGAAAAAAATTTAATTTGAATAATTTGTATTTCCATTTTACTGTATTTAAACTTTGTTGGATATCTAATTTTGAAATCTGTAAACTTGAAAAATATTAAAATTATTTTTTTTTAAATTAAATTCTGGGTGTTATTAAAAAAATTAAAATTTTTGATTTTCTAAGTCACTGCATTTATCTTTTTCTGGTTATATAATTTTCAAAATTGTAATATTTTAATAAGCATATAAAAATATTTTAAAATAAGAAAAAAAATTGAAAAATATATCTCTTGCAAATAAATTCTCACAATGAAGACTCACTGTATTATTTTTCTCTGCAACTTTCACGGTTAAATGCCTGAAGTCATCGCAATGTTCATTTTCCGTTTGCTGTTTGTGTCGCGTGAAATTGCGAAATATTGTGAAGTGTGTGGCTCAAGGTTATTCAGCAATATCTGTCAACAGTTTAGAGAGCGTGAAATAAATATTACAAATAAAAATAGTGAAATTTAAAGCAAATAACATAGATTTTTTTCTTCTTCTTGAATAAAAATATGTGAATGTTTTATTTGAAGGAGTTGCCATTTCCCGCTTTTGTATAATTTATTTATAAATTTAGTGTTTCAGTTCACTAAAGAGTCCAATTATAAAAATAAATTGTTTTATGAAAATTTTTAAATTTTGAAAATGAAGTTGGTCAAGCAATACCTGGTTCTTTTTGTCGAATTTGAATGATTTTATTCTTTCACTTTCCAGTACACAAATTAAGAAATAATTGATATAATTTAAAATAATTCTCTTTAGGTATGTCGACTTATGACCAAAAATTGTTCAAATCCGAACAAAACTGTTCAAGACTCTAGAATATGTGAATCTATAGTTGCTTTTGCCCGAAAATATAATTAAATGTGTGAAATATACAATTGAACTTCAGCGAGATTCCTGTTTTGCCAATAGTAATTCTGTGTATCAAATTAGGTTTAATCGGGATACTTCCAGATCCCCATATAAAGATTTTCGAACTTCCAGGTGACTTTATGCTGAATATATCGACTAATAGGTAATAGATAAAATCAGGCCGATACTACCCCTACTCCCATGTACTACGTATAATGATTTTCGTTTTTCTAACAAACCTCATGCTAAATATGTCGGTGAGTGTATAAAACATATTGAGTGGTTGGTTGACGTTTTACATCTTATGCCCGGTTTCACAGTCCATACTTAATTTGTGCCCAAATAAAATTTTAGCTAAGCATTGTTGCAGACTGAGTGGTCGTTTGCGTTTGACAGTCAATGTTTAGTTCTATACAATTTTATTATGATATATGGGAACATTATGGGCGACATATGTTTTACAAATGTCATCCATAAAAATATGTTTGAAATATTTAAATTATAACAGACAATGCATAAATTTGCAAGAAAATTTATATTGAAAATGGATGAAAACAACAAAAGAACCCCAAATTTCATCGCTAGCGAGTAAAAGTATAAAGCAGTCAACGA
Organism: Bactrocera correcta; assembly: GCA_027475135.1. Lineage (NCBI taxonomy): Eukaryota > Metazoa > Arthropoda > Insecta > Diptera > Tephritidae > Bactrocera > Bactrocera correcta. The sequence goes on along the minus strand of CM050323.1, from coordinate 98,303,051 downwards.
ATGAAATGATTTCGAAAACACAACTAAAGTGGAAAATCATAAAGCAATAAATGGTAAAAGAATGTTAAAGTAAAAAATTCAGAAATATTATAAAGAAATCGATCTTTTAGAATCCAACAACGTCCAAACCAGCTTTGGCACAAATATGATCCCAGCAGGTTGAAAACATCAAAAAATTTAAAACTAAAATTTGAAGAAAAACCACAAAGATCTGCGAAAAATGCTTGGATAATGTTAACAGATATGAAAGCAAAATGCACGGAAGAAAAATATAAGGCGGAAATAAAAATAATATTTGTGGAGCACGAACAAAGAATGAAGCTATTAGAAGAAAGTAACAACTTATCAATGAAGTTGATGAAAGAAAATCATGATTTGGAAATGAAAATTTTAGCAGTAGATGTGAAAATAAATGATTTTCATATTGGAAAAGAAAATTTTAGCCGTAGATGTGGAGCGAAAGAAAAAGGAGCTGTAAGGGTGAAGTAAAAAATAAATATGCAATTATAAACGTATTTATTAAGCTACAATAAACTGAAGTAACTATCTATTAAACATTTTCTGGTAACATTATTTATTTTATGACTTACAGCAGTGCGATTATTGGGTATATTAATCATATTATTTACAATATTTTCAAGTGTTTAAGGCATCGTATATTACCAAATTACCACTTGGTTTTCAGCGCAATTTGTAGTCGAATACAAGCGAGCACATACCAGGCTGTTCCTTTGTTAATCCGAAATCAGTCGCGGAAATATTTATCGTATATAGCTTTAAGAAATTTGGCCGGGATCTGATTTCTTTTGTTCGTCGTCTTATTATAATATTCTAGAGGTTATCGTATTCTGGGTCACTGTCAAAATCGCAATCCCAGTCCGATCCTATATTTTTTACAAAAATTATTTCTTATTTCTTACAGACTTGAATATTTCTATTTTTATGCTTTTGAGACATTGTTAAGCGAAACCGAACATTTCATACTTTTGCAACTTGCAAGGATTAAAGTCAAGGAAATGCCATTGAGTACATATGACTTGTTAGTTATATGGGGTTGAGAGCGAGTTTTCACTTGATTTTATTCATCCTAAGCTCAAACGTGCACATGCAAAACACGTTCTCTCAATTTTATTAAGAAAACTCACATATTGACTGATCTATGTATGCGGTCTAAACTCACCGGAAATTTGAAAATCTTTACAATAGGTATATTTGGGCTAAGGGAAGAATGGATCCGACTCAAACCATTCTGTAGGGCACAGACATGCTACTATGAGAAAATTATTCTCTATGAGTGTCAATTATAAGTGTTTTCGTCCATTCGGACAACATGACCTAGCCAGTGTAGCCGCAGTTTCGTTAAACTATGTCAATGGCGTCGTATATTTTATAGAACTTATCGTTCCATCGACATTATGACTGTCAACAGTGAACTACGTTGCGAGTGCAACGACTGTTTGTTTGATGACAGGAGATATTTCGTAAATCTGACACATTCACCAATATTTTCGGTAAAAGTTAACTGTAAGTAATGGGATCCAAATATTCGGTACTTCAACAGCTTTGTGGGATTTGCACAATGTTTGGTCATAAAGTGGCATACTCTAAGGGCATTATTCGTGTAAAGTTTTATCTCGTTATATTAAATGCCGCTTGATTTGTACACTCGAAAGGAAAGAATCAGATAGATTGGTGTCAAATGGCAAAGAGGCGTGGTTGTAGTCCGATTTCATTTATTTTCGCACTGTGACTTGGGAAGATGAGAAGAATGTCATTAACTAAATTTAGTCGAAATCGAAATTGGTCGGCCACGCCCCTTTATTCAGTATTTTTTAAAGGCGTTTTGTGGGCGCGGAAGTGATCCGATTACGCCCATTTAGAACTCGTAATTTTGTTGTACTTACGATTGCTTATACTAAGTTTCATCACGCTATCTAAAGTTACAGCTTGCAATACTAAATATATTGTTTTTGTATACACATAATTAATTGTCAAATTTTCAAAAATAAAATTTTTTTTTCCGTAAACTTTATTTCTATCATATAAAAAATATAATTTAACAATTATATGATATAATATTCTCAATTTATAGACTTAATTTACGAAAATAATGACTAAGTTTAAGGATTAATACAGTTAATATCCAAATAATCCATTTAAATAAATAAAAAAAAAAATATTTAAAAAAATCGGCTCACTCCGGGATTAGCAGGGATAGTTGTCAAATTAATTAAAGTTTTTTTTTGAAAAAAAAAAACAAAACAAAAAATGGCGAACTTAAAAAAAAAACAAAAAAAAACCGATTATTTTATATAATTGATCGTGTTAAATTTTTTTCGTGTATTTTTTCGAAAAGTTCATTCAAAAACAAAAATTAAAAAAAAGGTCTTCAAAAGTCAATTTCTATAAAAGTTATGGCTATTTGAAAATAAAAAAGCCATTTTTTAGCAAAAAATAGCAAAATTCATAACTTTTTTTTAATTGGAGAAAAAATTTTGAAAAAATTCTCAAAAATGTTTTTCAAAGGTTAGAAAAGGATGGATAAGTTTCAGCAAAATCTAAAGGGGTTGGATTCAAAAGTGATCGATTTGGTATGGAATACGCCCTATAGATTGTATTGGAAATTTTATAATTTAAATAAATAATTTTTTTTTAGATATCAACCCTATTTAAATTTTATTTCTAACTAAAAACACTCTAAAAAACTCTTTCTTTATGAAATGTTTTATTAAGCCATACGGCAACACTGCCTAAACTCAATCGATTCAAATATTGCTTTCCGTACGTTTTATATACTGATATATTTGCTCATCTAGCCTTCTATGCAAAAAATGCAATCATGTTAGTATGAGCTTGGAACGCAGCAGACGCCCGTGAAATCTTTCGTGCGCGCTCAACAAAGGCGTGTTATCAACAAAAGTTCATATCATTGCCGTGCTGCTTATTTGCAAGCATAAATGCTGTTGCTCATACTTTCTCACTTAATCATATTCTCTCGGAAAATTCCACGTAACATTATTTGTTAAAAGAATTTTTTCGTTCGTGATGATGAAATTGAGTAAAATTCGTCATATCATGTCAACTGCATTAAGATGCTTTCCATAAATTACTGTTTTTTGTAGCTGCTTGCATAAAACGCTATGCCATGCTGCATATCATTTGTAAACGTACACACGCCACAAATACTTTAGTTGTATAAAAGCCAAGACATTGAAAAGGTGGAGCAAACGCTCAATGACAAGTTCATCATACGCCGTGGTGCCTCATTTGTTGCCTAGCGAATTTGCATAATTTGAAAAACTCATTTTTGTTAGTCACAGTGCCGCACAAAGGTTGTTTGAGGTGGTAATAAGTGATTTTGAGTTTGAAAAAATATATAGTGGAAGTAGTGTGAGTGTTGAAATTTTTCTTGTTACGTCGAAAGGGAGCGTCGGCAAAAACTCAATGCTTCTAATTTCATGGCTGGCCTTGGAAACTTATAATAATAAATTAAGCTTAAAAAAATTCCACGGAGACACCTTCAAACACAGGAAAGGTACGATGTCGCGAAGCTACTACACAACCGTGCTCTCTGAGAGCACTTGTCAGCAACAAGCAAGCTCCTAACGTACAGCTGTAAGCGAAACTAGTGGTTTTAGTAAGAGTCGAAACAACAGCTGGCGAAAAACAACTGATAAGGAGCATTCATCAGCTTCTTTGCGGGATATGGTTGGTTTAAATCATACCCGACGCACATAGGAGCATTTACCCTCAAAAACCGGACAAAATTATTTTAAGTGATTTTATGAATGAAAATGCATGATTGAATATAATAATGCAATATATTAAAATAAAACAAGTAAGGTATGGTTAATTTCGGGTGCAACTGAACATTTTATAATGAATATATATTAAAATAAAATGATAAAATGAAATTATAATAAAAAATAATAATTCCCCCGTGTGTGTTGTTACAAAGCCTCTTCTGATTCAATCAGGCAATCCTATTTCAGTGTTGACGTGGACCTCTGGTTCCTGTGACTCGAAGAGCTTTATAGTTTCACTCAAGGTTGGCTTTAGCTTCGTTGACGTTTTCGCTGGCAACTTAAAAATGGATCAAGTGTGAGAAGAAGTCTGTTTAAAACATTTTGGTTGCACTGAACCCGTGAAAATTTTCTTGCAAAGTCTTGTCGATATAGACGATAATGCTTGTTTCGAGCCTCCACTACTTCTTCTGATAGCTGGCCGATAGGCAAGATAGCGTATTTTATGATTGTTGGGCCATGTGCAAGTATTTTATGAAATGTGGGCGTCATTGGATGCCAGGAGTAGTTCTCCATGTACATTTTTGCTGTATCTTTACAAAATATTTGAAATTCCATTGCATCAATTTTATGGCCAGATGACAATGCTTCTAGAATGACCTTAAGTTTGAATATGAAATATTTTTTTGTTCCTGTAATTTCAGCAACTAAATCTGGATCGATGAAGAATCTTCGAGATGTGTTACCCGAATTAGAATTTCCGAAACCAGCTTTTGGCATGTCTATTAATAGTCCAGTCCTTTCTCTGTATGCTTTTTGGATTCTTACCTTATTTTCTTTCACAAGTTTTTCCTGTTCTGTGGTTTGGACTTGCCATTTCTTCAAAGGAAGTTTATAAGCAAGGTGTAATATGGTTTCAAATAAACGGATTCTAGCGTGGAGAATTGACAACCCAAATTTTAATGACTTGGGATCTTCTTCATTAGTACTTTCAAAGTTATTGAAACTTTTTGACGTTTTCCCACATATGTAACATCTCATGGTAGAAGTGGTATCGGTAGCCGCATTGCAAACCTTTGCGTCAACAATTGTTGGAAGCAATGTATGTCGCACGAAAATATTTCGTATTGGATTGGGTATTTTGGTCACCAGCAATCGTTTTGCCTGATTCTCTACGTATAATATCTTTTCTTTTGTGACATTGACAGTTTCATGCAGAAATCGAATTCGAATTGGTCGGCAGAAACGAATAGATGAAGGTGTACGATTTTGCCACAGAACTTTTTTGGTGTCACCTAAATGTGACTGAAACCTCAAGGGAGCCAATGAACTTTGAAATATGTTGGAGTCGTCATCGTCAGGAGAGCTAAAGAGCGAGTAGTTTTGTTGATATACAACTTGATGTGAACCATTGTAACCCCATTTTGAAATAAGTTCTAGATTTTCTAATTGGCTACCGTGCAGTTTTGAAGAACGTCTTCAGTATAAAGACACAACCTTATAGTAGTGTGGTCTAGTAAATCTTGGAGCACAACTTCAGCCCATCTCTCTGTAACTCGTATTGAATCTTGTTTTGGACAACAGCTGTTCTTTGCTTCTCTAATAAGCGTATAACAAGGAAAAATACCCTTATTTGATTCGTGTAATAACTCCCACTACTTTAAGTAGTAAGTAAGTAAGCTCCTGGACAGGTATCTGCTCGCGAAGATCTTTAGTTTTTCGGGGTTTACTACGATCAGACAACTCTTGGAATTATATGCTTGGGCGCCCAGAGTTAGTATTCGGCGTCAGGTTGTGTACAAAAATGGAAGCGTTAAGCCATTTTTCGTATTTTTTGACAAATCTTTCTAAAGTATAACTGGACAATACCCATTTCTTTTTTAAATCCCATATGAAATACTTTAAATCATTACTTAAAGTTTGAAATTCGCCTTCTGGACACTTCATCATTTCTTGAAGCTTTTTTTTATTTTCTCGCAGCGCTATGCCTACAAAGCATATATAATGTTTTTCGAGACATCTCTATAACTTTTGATTTTGAACCTGAAAAAACGAAATAATAGAACAAATTCCTAACGTAGTTCTTGCACATTTTCAATTCCAGTAATTTTGGGTACTACTTGAAAAATGTATACCCTCTTCCCACCTGTCTAGACTAATTTGGCAGGATTTCAGTATTCAGTTGAAAAAAATAAATAACTACTCAGTACTCATTTTTTGCAACTGATCAACTTTTTTCAACGCCGTTTTTTTACAGGGGGGAAAGACGGGGAAAATGTTTAAGCTGATATGTTAAGTAGAAACCCTGTAGTTAACTAAGAAAAAAATCATAATCGACCTCGCCCAACACTATAACAAAACACTAATTTCTAAAAAATTTATAAAAAAAAAAAATAGTTTTTTAATGATTCCTTGTTTTCGCGAAAAAAGCATAATAATACATTAACTAAATTAATTTTTATATTATTAATATTAAAAACATACCATGTTGTCCTGAATCCATAAAAAATATTTCCAAGAATTCCGTTCACGCATTAAAAAAAACTACTAGCAATCTCGAGAACAATAGAGAGTTTCGCGAACAAGCATGTGCGTTCTGAACGAAGTCTAGGTTTCGACTACTTGTCTGGAAATATAGCGGCCTGAAGGTCATTCATTTAATCGGTTCATTGTAGACCGATTATTTAGGTACCAAAAAAAAAAATAAATTTTGAGTACCATCGCTGAAGTTTGTGCTCCTATGTGCGACGATTGGAACCTCAGTCTGCTATATCTAATTCATAAAAATGGGGACCTTATGTCTTTACACCTGGAAAATCTACTGTCTACCAGATTTTCACCATGCGCCTATTCTTGAAAAAGACCCAAGAAAGAAGATCGACACACACCACTACTTCGTCGATTTTAAAGCCGCCTTCGACAGTGCGAAAAAGAGCTGTCTCTATTCCGCTATGTCTGAACTTGATATCCCCGCAAAGCTAATACGCCTGGGTAAGCTGACGTTGAGGACCACCAAAAGTTTTAATAGGACTAGGAAGGACCTCTCAGAGCCGTTCGATATCAAGCGAGGCTTCAGACGTGGAACTCTCTATCGTGTGCCTTCTTCAACCTATTGTTGTAGGAAATACTACAAGCTGCAGAGTAAAATAGAGAAGGTGCAATTTTCAATAAGAGTGTATATCTGCCGGGTGTTGGATACATCAATTATATTGATATCATTGGTCTCAGCAACTGTGCCGTTACTTCTGTTTTCTTGAGATTGGATAACAAAGCGAAGCCTTTAAGTCTCGTTATGAACGAGGACAAGACGAAATATCTCCTGTCATCAAACAAACAGTAGTCACATTCGTGATTTAGCTGTCACATCACTCTTAAGTATCATAACTTGGAAGTCGTAGATAATTTCGTCTATCTTGGATCAACTATAAAAGCCTCGAAATCCAACGCAGAATCACTCTTGCTAATGGTTCATATATTGAACTGAGTAGGCAATTGAAAACTAAAATCCTCTACCGATGAGTAAAGACCAAACTCTTTACATTCCCGTTCTGCTATATGGTGTGGAGGCATGAACAATTACTTCATTTAATGAGTCGGCCTTAGGAGTGCTTGAAAGAAAGTGTTTGCGATTTATGCTCTATTGCGTATTGAGAACGGCAATTATCGCAATCGATGGACATAGTTTTGCGAATCAAGAGACAGCGGCTGAGCTGGTTAAGATATGTTGTTCGGATGGAAAAGAACAGTGCAGCGTTGAAGGTTTTCGATTCAGTGCTCGCCGGTAGAAGCGGAAGAAAAGGAATACCGCCGACCCGTTGGAGAAATCGTGTAAAGAAGGACCTGGCTGCACTGCGTAAGGGGTGTCTACGCCAGTAAAGAAGAAAAAGAAGACGCGATTAAATTTTCCGTTCAACGGTATTTTTGAGATTTTTTAAAAGTCGCATGGGAATTCTGTTTTTGAAAATTGCAACCTTTGCAACTGTTCACATTTTTTTGAAAATATATATATGCCACTAATTTGACAACATTTAGTTTTACAAAGTTATTATCGTTCTACCGGAGCTTGGTGGCAACTCTATATTAAAAACTGGTTGTTTTAAGGATTTTATATATGTAGTTAATACGAAATTAAAGGATTTTTAAAACTACGTGTAATCATTAGAGCTTAGTGTACGATTGCCTTTCGGAAGTTCATAAAGTGCATTCGGCGATTTTTACGATGAGTGAAATTTTAAAACAAAGAAGAATCGAATTTCTGGTGCCAAAATATTTAAAATGTTGGAAAAAGCCGTCGGTATAATTGTTTGTCGCGAGGGCGCATTGACGACGAGTCATATCCAGGATGGCCATCAACCCAAACTGATGATCAACACGTTAATAAAATAAAGCAATTGGTGTTTGAGAATAGACTATTAACAATCATAGCTCTTACTGATATCGTTTCAATATCGGAAGGATCCATTTGGAAAGATTATTTGCGCCCAAGGAAAGTGAAAGCGCGATTGGTTCTAAAATCACTCATTGTTTTCTAAAAACAGCATCGCATTAACGTCTGTTAAGCAATGCTTTCCGACTACCAGCATCTCATGAAACATATTATTAGTGCCGATGAGTCATAGATCTATGTTTACGGCTCGGAACCAAATAGTCGGCTGAATATTGTGACAAAAATGAGCCGAAGACGGAAAATTTACGTGTCGGCAGGTTAGAGGCTATGTTGAGAGATTTCTTCAATTATCGAGGTGTGGTGTACTCCAAATTTCTTCCGACCGGCCAAACTGTCAAAAAGTAAAACTATTTGAGTGTTATACGTCGCCTGTTGGTTTCTGCACCACAATATTGCACAGTCGCATACAGCATTGATTTTTCTTGAGGTTTTTGAGCGGTATTATTTTTTGCTCAGAATTTCACACATTAACCCGCATTTTCACTCAAATCTGTATGTATCTTCGGTAATTTTTATACATGAGATGCTTATCTTGATTTGCAAAATTGTATCCAGATATATTTATTGGTGCTTGATTTGTATAATCTGCAGTAGAAGAATCGTTTGGAATTTGAAATTGTGTTATGTGGGAAGTAGTCGAGTTTATACGAGCCTGGAAAACTAGCTACCACGATTTTAGAAATGGAAAAATTACACGTCGATTTACTTGGCATGAGTGAAACATGGTGGCCAGATTGTGGAGAATTTATTTCCCAAAAAACAAAGTTCTTTTTCTCTGGCAACCAAACTAAAAATCACTGCAATGGTGTTGGCATTATAGTTAAAGAATATATTGCAAAATCTGTCATGGGATTTGTGCCGAAATCTGATACACCAATGATGCTAAAGTTATTTGCAAAACCACTGAATATTAATATTATTCAAGTCTATGCTCTAACGGCTGACAAAAGTGATGACAAAATAGATACTTTCTGTGATGAACTAGACGAACTTATGCGATTAACAAAACCATACGAAAACAAGAAAAAACGTTAACTTCGGTTGCACCGAAGCTAAATACCCTTCACAGGTGCATTTCTGTTAGTAACTATGTGTCCAGTTTGTATAGAAGCCATATGCTATAGTAACTCGTTCTGAACAATTTCTTGGGAGATTACATTGTTACCTTAAAAAATAATATGTACCAAATTTCGTGAATATATCTTGTCAAATGTTAAAGTTGTCCATACAAGGAATTGATTCCGATCGTTCAGTTTGTAAGGCAGCTATATGTTATAGTTAACCGATCTGAACAATTTTCTCGGATATTACATTTTTTCCCTAGAAAATAATCCATACCAAATTTGGTGATGATACATTGTCAAATGCGAAAGTTTTCCATACAAGAACTTGATTTCGATCGTTCAGTTTGTATGGCAGCTATATGCTATAGTCAACCGATCTGAACAATTTCTTCGGAGACTACATTTTTGCCTTAGAAAATATTATATACCAAATTTCGTGAATATATCTTGTCAAATGTGAAAGTTTTCCATACAAGGACTTGATTCCGATCGTTCAGTTTGTATGGCAGCTATATGTTATAGTTAACCGATCTGAACAATTTTCTCGGATATTACATTTTTTCCCTAGAAAATAATCCATACCAAATTTGGTGATGATACATTGTCAAATGCGAAAGTTTTCCATATGAGAACTTGATTCCGATTGTTCAGTTTATATGGCAGCTATATGCTATAGTGGTCCGATATCGGCCGTTCCGACAAATGAGCAGCTTCTTGAAGAGAAAATGACGTTTGCAAAATTTCAAAAGGATATCTTAAAAACTGAGGGACTAGTTCGTATATATACAGACAGACGGACAGACGGACAGACGGACAGACGGACAGACGGACAGACGGACAGACGGACAGACAGACGGACATGGCTAAATCGACTCAGCTCAACATCCTGATCATTTATATATATACTTTATAGGGTCTCCGACGCTTCCTTCTGGGTGTTACAAACGTCGTGACAAAGTTAATATACCCTGTTCAGGGTATAAAAATATAATTCAAGGCGTCTTAGGTGAAAGAAATGAGAGAGGAGATCGACTAATTCAATTTTGTCAAGAACACAAATTATTAATTTCGAACACATTATTTAGCCTTTCTCCCAGGAGACTGTATACATGGAAATCTCCATCGGACGCCTCTGATAATATCATCAGAAATTAAATAGATTATATTCTGATAAATAATCGCTTCGGTTCCTCAATAAAAAAGGTCAATACATATCCAGAAGCGGATGTAACTTCGGATCACAACTTGCTACTGGCAAAATTGCGTATTAGGCTAGCCGTAATTAAAAAAAGTAAGCCTAAAAGGAAGCTAAATATAGATAAGTTGAGAGACGAAAGTGTGAAACGCCTATTTGAAAGTGAAATTAAAGAAAAAATAAATAATATCCCATCAGGAAGTGCAGAAAGTATATGGAGCGACTTAAAAGAGATAATCTGTACTACAGCAAAAATAGAATAGAAAAGAAAGAAAATAATAAAAATAACTGGATGACAGATGACATATTAAAACTAATAAGTGAACGCAGGGAATATAAAAATAAAAATACTGACATGTGTAGACAACTGAATAGAGAAACAAGGAAGATAATCCGTAATGGAAAAACAAACTGGGTAAACAATGAATGCCAAGAAATCGAAATCGAAATGTCACATGCTCTCAAGATATTTCTAAAAGTCATTCAGGCCAGAACATATAAGAAATGTGAAGAGTCAATGGTCAAGACGCAATTTGGCTTCAGAGAAGGTCTTGGAACACGCGAGGCATTGTTCTGTATACAAGTTTTGGTTCAAAACTGTAAAGATGTCCAAGAAGATGTATTTTTATGCTTTATTGATTATAAGAAAACTTTCGACACCATTAAACACGATAAACTTATGAAAATTCTTCATTCTATGGGAATAGATGACAAAGAGATTCGTTGCATAAGAAATCTATGTTGGCAACAAACTGCCCATGTAAGCATCAATGGTGATATAAACGAAGAAATATGTATTTCACGAGGTGTAAGATAAGGTTGCATTCTGTCACCCATGTTATTTAACACATATTTGGAAGTAATATTTCAAGAATTGGTAACCATTATTGATCAAGGTGTGAAAGTGAATGGTATTTTCATAAATAATATACGCTATGCAGACGACACTACACTAATAGCCGATAACTTGATGAGATTACAAGAACTTGTAAACCGAGTTAACTTACGTAGGGACGAATATGGCCTACGCATTAACTTAAACAAGACGAAGTATATGATTAATAGTAGGAAAAACATATACAATAACACACACCTCATGATTAATAATAATGCAATCGAAAGAGTCAAAAATTTCACGTACCTTGGTTGTCATATCAATGAAAGTTGGAATTGTTCCAAAAAAAAAAGAAATAATATGTCAAATCGAATTTGCGCGAACAATTTTTCTAAAATACAAAAACACATTATGTAGCTATGACCTCAACATCACAACCAAAATACGTTTTTTAAAATGCTATGTTTGGTCAGTGCTCTTCTATGCGAAGGAAACGTGGACTCTAAAAATCACATATATGAACAAGCTAGAGTTTTTCGAGCTATGGCTTATTGGAAGAATCCTAAAAATGCCATGGACAGATAGAGTTACAACCAGTGAAGTTTTGAGAAGAGTAAACCGCAATAGAGAGTTGTTAAAGACTATAAAACAAATAAAAGCAGCCTACCTAGGACATATTATGAGGCACTCTAAGTATAATAGAAAACAAATAATTATTCAAGGGAAATGAGGCACCCTAAGTATGAGCATCTACAAATAATTATCCAAGGGAAAATTGAAGGAAAATGGCGTATTGGCCGTAAATAACTTTCGTGGCTTCGAAACATTCGACAATGGACAGGAATCCAGAACGTTGGCAAGCTAATAGATGTGGCGAGAGATAAACAGAAATATGCTGCGTTAATTAAACATCTGTGATTTTTTTATATTTTTTTAATATACAATAGATATATTTAACATGTAAACAGTACATTATTATATTACTATTAAGCTTATTAATATTGTACATATTATTAAATGTTATATGATCAATAATATTCGAATACGAATTGGCAAATAAAGAAGAAAAAAGAAGGAAAGTAGGTTTGGGTGTGATTTTATTATGACAATTGCCCACATAAATATAAGAATGTAGAGCTTATGTTAGTTAACATATTTTGTGGAGATTAAACTAGCAGATGCTTTTTTACCTAAAGGTCAGTATTTATACCAGCTGCTATAAAACCCATTTGTTGACCAATTTATTTACTGAGTTAGCTCACTTTTAGTAGTTTTCAACATAAACCTTATATAGAAGTAGGCGGAGTTGTGGTGCTGGAAAGGATTATCCTGAGCAATTTCAGATGATTAAGTTAAAGTTATTTGGAAGATATTAGGTATTAAGGGGGTATTCTAATCTAGAAGCATGAATTTCAGGTAATTTTTAAAGTGTCGTAACAAAAGGCAATTAATATTTTTACCATCCATTTTTTTATTAGATATTTGTTAATTTTAAAAGAGTATAGAAAAAAATTAAAAATTAAAAAAATAAAAAATTTCAAAAATTATGAGCTGACGAAGAGAAGGGTCTCTAGAAATTTCCACGTAACTATACCTATGATTTCAACCATTCCAGTTATCTAAAACCAAAAAGAAAAAAAGATTATTAATCTAGAATTATGTTGCAATGGCCGGAACTACGGAAAAGTGGGAAAAAAAATTTCACAAAATGGCTACTGCCTAAAACAAAAATTTTTTTGCATCACTTTTTCTGACTATTTCGAATTTTTTTAAAAATAATAAAAATAAAAATTTGGGGATGGGGCTAGTTCCAACCATAGATAAGCCTATAAGAAAGACTCTATAAAACTATTAAGTAAATCGGTCCAGAACCTAAGAAATCGTTCCGAAAAGTCAGTTTTGAGAAAAACGCGTTTAAAGTTTCGCGTTCCGGCCGAACCAGTTTCGATGCCGGGTCAGAAAAATTCCTATATCTCCGAAAATAATTTGAATTTTGAAAAATCCTCTTGTACACATATTCTTGAATAGTGAAACTTTGAAAATATAAAAAAAAAAAAATCGATTTTGACTTGAATACCCCCTTAAAGCTTTTAGGTGAAAAGCCACGTTTTTTTTAGAAAAGTTTTAAAATAACAATCGATCAACTAGATTTCAACTTTTCTTGTCATTCTGCTCACTTATATACATATATATAACCCTATATCTATTTCGATTAGTTGTAGATGATACGTGCAACCGTTAGGTAAACAAAAACATGATACTCTGTAGCAACTGGTTGCAAGAGTAAATAAAATGTATTATAAATCTGTTGAGAATTACAAATAAGTACCAGAAACAAAGCAAATATAAGTTAGAAAGAACTTTATTTTATGCCTACCTGGCAACTCTGGCAGATACATTTAAATGGAATAACAATAATTTAAAGAAAATACACTTTCACCACTTCTCACTTCCATAAAACGCAAGTAACAGTAAAAGAGCCAGTTTTATGTGGCGTTGGAAAAAAGTGAAATGTCAACCTGCCAAATTAACGAGCGCTACGGTTGTAAATTTTCTCTTCTACAAGCGCTACATTTTACGGCTGTTCGGACAATAATGGTTGAAGTTTTCCCCTTTGCTCGAAACACAAAGTGAAAGCAGGTGAACACTCACATAGCTACAAGCCTTAGTGCCACTCACTAAGCGTAGCCTTTGGGGTATCATAACTGCCGCTCACACCCACATACACAACTTACGATGGGTATTTGCAAAGCACTTTAGTATGTGCCCTCGCTGCACTTTGGTCATTTAATGGCGGCTACTATTTTTGGCAAGACGCCAGTGTCACTCAGCAATTTTGTGCACTCACACTCACATGCACACACAGATAATGATAGCGGGATGCTGTATGTGTTTATATAGTGTTCATTTTGGTTTCGCAGTAAGTATGCAGCATACATACAGTCAGACACAAAAGTATGTATTTGAGCTTTTGGAAATCGAAAGCAAACTTTAATGTCTCTCCCATCCGAGTTCTTCTACGTAACATATAATAACATTGCTTAATAGTTGCCTTTGCAATAGCTATTATTCGTTTAATTTTAGTTCTAGGTTATAAAATATTTGAAAAAAATGCTTTGCCATTTGTCTTAATTAAATGTGGAGTAATAGAACTTAAAAGCTCATTTTTAGTGAGCTATTTAATGACAGCATTAGTTTGTTTGCTTTAATTGTTAGGGTTTACAATGTGGTGGAACTTTGTTATATTTTATGGCAGTGAATTTAATTTTAACTGCAAGTGGAATACGTATATATTCAAAAAGAGCTTTCGGAAAGTGCAAACAGATGTAGAAGCACGTTAAAGAAACGTTATTTAATTATTCAATAGTTTTCAAGTATACTATTGTTACGCTTACATGAAATAAGAAATGAAGCAACTGCAGAGTTTCTCAACAGTCAGATCCTAAAACTACGAATACAGTCTTTGGAGAGTTACCAAATATTTAAAGCGACCTACAAAGCGAAATGTTACCATACGAAATTATAACGGAGAATGGTGTAAAACTGCCATAGATAAGATTGAAGCATTTGCATAACATTTATACTCAACGTTTCAACCAAATTCAAATCTTACACCTGAAGATACTGAAACAATACAGTTCCTGGATGTACCTTGTCAAATGTGTCTTCCAATTCGTAAAATAACTGTTTCTAAAATTAAAGAAGAATTTGCCAAACTGAACCAAAACAAGAAAAAACGTTAACTTCGGTTGCACCGAAGCTAAATACCCTTCACAGGTGCATTTCTGTTAGTAACTATGTGTCCAGTTTGTATGGCAGCTATATGTTATAGTTAACCGATCTCAACAATTTCTTCGGAGATTAAATTTTTGCTCTAAAAATAAAATAATCTATACCAAATTTGGTGAAGATACATTGTCAAATGTGAAAGTTGTCCTTCAAGAACTTGATTCCGGTCGTTCAGTTTGTATGGCAGCTATATGCTATAGTTAACCGATCTGAACAATTTCTTCGGATATTACATTGTTGCCTTAGAAAATAATATATACCAAATTTAGTGAATATATCTTGTCAAATGTGAAAGTTTTCCATATAAGAACTTGATTCTGATCGTTCAGTTTATATGGCAGCTATATGCTATAGTGGTCCGATATCGGCCCTTCCGACAAATGAGCAGCTTCTTGAAGAGAAAATGACGTTTGCAAAATTTCAAAAGGATATCTCAAAAGCTGAGGGACTAGTTCGTATATATCGACAGACAGACGGACGGACACGGCTAAATCAACTCAGCTCAACATCTTCTTAATTGGCGTTAATCAGCTCAACATACTGATCATTTATATATGTAGGGGAAGGTGGGAATGTTGGGCCACGTTTTGATTTCGGTTAAAAAGTCACATAAAAGTTATTTTTTGTGAAAATTCCAAAGCATGGATTTGTAGTGCGAGTCGTAACATTCATTTTGATAACATAGGTTTGATAAAATTCTACAAAAATTTAAAAGTTATAGCCATTGACGCAAAAAACCTGATTTTGCGATTTTGATTTGGGGAATGTCGGGCCAGTCTGTAAATCGATTAAAACATGATTGTTACCGATGAAAAACGTTTATTTATCAATGAAAATGAAAGAGAGATTCATAAATAATAAGAAAAATAGGAATTGGTGAAAAAAATTATCCCGACTCGCAGTGGATGCAGGTGTAAGTGTTCGGGTTCGGTCCGGCACATTTCAAGTGAACCCCTCGATCACAAACGATGCAATGGGCCGTGTTTTGACGATTGTCGTGCTTCGGCATCTTTTTTTTGCAAATCGTGAATTGAAGTCGTCTTCGATGTCGGTTTCGGTCGGAGATGGGCTTCTCTTCCGTGGCGTCTTCGATTTGCCACGGCCTTTTTGCTTCTTGGCTGCTGGTTCATCGGCTGCCTTCGTCAATTTTTGCCGCTTTTTTTCGGCCTTGTCACGCAGATCTGCGACAACCTCAGGCGATGTCAAAATCGTTGACTCCATTGTCTTGCGGCCACGTTTTGATTTCGAGGCGATAGATTTGGATTAGTTGGATAATGGCATCACGTTGCTGTCTTTTCCGCCGAAAAGCACGCACAAAATGCAGCCGCTAGATGTTGCGGTATTTGCACCCTTTAAAGGCATGATGACCGTGAAGCATGATGCATGGACAAAGTCCAACATTGGTGTCACTTTCGATCTGCATCATGTGCCGCTCCTTGTCGATCAGTGCCTCGATGTTATGTTAACGCCGAAAACCATCAAATCCGGCTTCCGAACAACTGGCATCTACCCGTTCAACCCGCAAATTTTCACTGAAGTTGACTTTGTCGCTTTGGAACTGAGCGGCGAAAATTTGTTCGGTGACGAAGAGAAAGACGCCGACAATCAACGTTCTTGCCTCTGGTGATGCCATTGTGACTGCTGCGAATGAGGAGGTGTCAACGTCGGAGGCTTCGACAAGTGCCCCAGCTTCAACAAGTGGTGCTGCATTATCGTCATTGTCTCTTGTTTTGGCTCCACAGCTCCGTGATGCATTGAAATCGGTTGGCCCGTTGAAATTGGGCACACCATGCATTATGCTTCACAAATTTGACAAATTTTTTTGGCGTTTCATGAACGCCAACTGCCAATCCTTACTCGCCTGTTGATCCATCCTCATGGATCCGGATACGACGCGCCAACTTTCGGAGCAAATTCATACGCGAGCTTACGAAGCTCCATCAAACTAATTCCATAGTTGATGTCGCTGGCCTGGAGAATGTAGCTTATCAGCGCCTTCTCTTGTTCGATGTTGAAGAGCTGAAATAAAAAAAAAAAATTATTTATTATTCGATGAAAGAAAAAGAAAGAAACCAGCAGAACTCACTGTTTTTGTGCCCATCGTCGTGCTTTCAGCCAGCAAATTCTTCATTACATCGGCATTGGCAGTAGTAACGTCGATGCTCGCACCATCAAATGCTACAATATAACGCATCAGGTTGGTCCTCGGAATTTTGTGTGCCGTCGCAGATTGTCGAACGCTGTTGTGATGTATTTTCACCGACTTGATCGCCTCCAAAATGTTGTGGAAATCAACAATTTTCTCTTGTTTGGGATAGTACCGCTGACTAAAAAAAATTTTCGGAGTACGAAAATATCAGGAAATGTTGAAAAATTATTGTGTTGTTGAAATTCTGCTCAAAAAATCACTTATACACGTCAAATATATGAAGTTAGCATGTCAAATGTAAAAAACTATGTGGCCCGACATTCCCCAAACGCTCATATTTGCAAAATGGCGGTGGATAATGAACACAGTGTAAATTCGTGCAAAATTTCTTTTGTGTGTCGAAGGCTAAAGGCTCAACTAATATTATAAACATATTTACCTGGCTGAATTTATTGGAAAATGTGAAAAAAATCAACTGTACACAGAGTTGAAAAAAAATTTTCGGAGTGTCGAATTTCTTTTTGTTGTCGCAGAGAGGTTATAACACGTGTTCACAGCTCGAGTGCTATATAGAAACTGAGCTTAGTATGAGACGAGCCGATGACAGTTGGTTGCAGCTGTCAACCTATACTAGGGAAAAAATATCGCGCTGGCCCGGGATTCCCCTGTCCAACATTCCCCACCTTCCCCTATATACTTTATAGGGTCTCCGACGCTTCCTTCTGGGTGTTACAAACACCGTGACAAACTTAATATACCCTGTCCAGGGTATTAAAAGTCACCAAGCTACGATAAAATTGACGGAAGAGTTACGAAAATGCTCCCTCAAAAGAGGATGCAATTTTGAGATTACATCACTTTCCTACCTTGCTGGAGACATTCTCTAAAGTCTTCGAAAGAATACTTATGAGCAGTTTGTTACCAGTTTTGGATAAATGCAATATAATACCGGAACATCAGTTTGGGTTTAGGAGAGATCATGGGACTCCAGAGCAATGTCATCGTATAGTGAATATAATTACAAATGGTTTCGAGGAAAAGCTGTATACTGGGGAAGTATTTCTTGATATACAACAAGCATTTGGCCGTATCTGGAATCCAGGCTTGTTATATAAACAGAAAAAATTACTTCCTGCTCCATTTTTCTCTTATTGAAATCATATTTAAACAATCGCCACTTTTATGTTCAAATGGAAGGAGAAACGTCAAAACTATGCAGTATTCGTGCTTGCGTCCCTCAGGGCAGTGTTCTGGGACCTGTCTTTTACATAATATTCACTGATACAGCTATAATTGCATCCAAAAATACTGCGGTAGAAGTAGCTCAATTTGTTCAAAATAAAACAATAATAAATTGAGCGTTGGCTTAAGAAATGGAAAATTAAGATTAATGCTGAGAAATCGAAACACGTCACATTTGCTCTGAGAAGAGGAGACCGTTCGCCGGTATTTTTGAATAATACACAAATTCGACATAGTGATTCCGCAAATTATCTCGGACTCTATATAAATCGAAGAGTAACTTGGGAAAGCCACATTAAAAGCTTGAGAAAGAAACTCAATATAAAAACAAAAAAAATGTATTGGCTTCTTGGGCGAAAATCACATCACAGTTTGGAGAACAAAGTTCGACTTTTTAATGCTAACTTGAAGTCTGTGTGGACCTATGGTAACCAGTTATGGGGTACTGCAAGCCAATCAAATATGGAAATACTTCAACGATATCAGGCCATCACTCTTAGACTTATTGTTATATTATATTTTTTTAACTAATTTACTTATTGTCTAATTGCTAAATTGTAAATAAATAAATTCCAACAAAAAAAACTTTTTTCTTAGCGTCGAATCGACTTTGCAGTTTTCAACGTCGAAATTCTGGAATCTCTGATGACAGCTAAGATAATCACTTGTGCCGGAGACCGCTAAATACATACAGTACTTAAGCTCTTTTAAGGTAATTTGCAATGCTGCCTGCAAATTTAGGGAGTCTATTTGCGACATCAGACGGCGCCTTATGTGAACAGAAGTACTCAGTTAAACAAACTTGATCCAATCGGCCGACATCGTTGCACGTTTAATTATTAATTCCTCGAGAACAGCAATATTTATTACACAAATGTGCTAAATGGCGATTATAGCATTCCCTGACTGTTTTCTAGTATGTTTTTGTCGAGGCTCTATATTGTTCATTATTCATTTTCAAAAAGATTAAAGAAAAAATTGCACTAAAAATACTACGGAGTATTCCTGGGTGTAGAAATTTTCGCATAATGCTTGGCTAAACCAACGTTCTAGGAATTAATTATTTTGAGGATAAGCTTGACTTTAGGTTGAATTGTAGAAATAATATTGGAAACATTATACAAATTATTAGGAGAGTAAATATTTTTGGTTAAATTTTATGATAGCTGAAGCATATGCAAAACATGTCTAATGGAACCCAAAAGTGTTCTGTTGCCTAGAATAATAGTAATAGAACTTTTAAAATTTAAATTAAATACAATTTTTTAAAAGTTGGAAAGTTCATAGTATTTTGAAAGGAAAACGAAGCGGACACTTCCCGACCGATAATCATTTTTCCAACTGTGTATAACTGTCACTAAAAAGAAGAGATCAGATGTGTCGTTATTAGATATTGATCTGATGTTCTTGTTGAATTTAAAAGCAAATAACTCTTACTATTTTCAAGGTAGCGACATATTTTTGGCCTAGTTGGATTAAATAAGAATACATGAGGGATTTGGTACGAGCCTTTTTTTGGGCGATTGTCAAATTGTGCGAGATCCAACGAGAACAAACCTTTTTTACGGCCAGGTGTTCATGCAATATCGAATGTATGCTGGTGGGAGAAATGCATAGGCATGCCTCTATCTGAAGGTATGTTACATGACGGTCTTGCATTATCAGTTCACGTACGGCATCGTTGTTTTCTGGCACAACGGCTGTTTTTTGACGACCTTCACGGAATTCGTCTTCGAGCGAGCGTCGGCCACGATTGAATTCGTTGTAACAGTTTTTCACAGTGCTATAGGATGGTGACTCATAGCCATACAAAGATTTTAGTTCATCGATGCACTCTTGTCGTGATAATCCACGTCGAAAGTTGTGAAAAATGATCGCACGAAAATGTTCACTAGTTAATTCCATTTTTTGGCCGAGATGAATTTTTTAATTCTCTGTAAATAAAACAATTCACGATTAAATGACAAAACCTTCTGAGTGATGTTATGCTAAAAAATGTCAAACTTTCCAATGGAAATGTCAGATAGCACCTGGCAACACCTAGTATTGCCTAGTCCAGAAATATATATAGCAGCCCTCGTACATACGCCATCGATACTACTTACATCTAAAACCAATGCTTCCTGTTTTTATAAATTGGATATATCTTTTTATTATTGTACACGTAATATTAATATTACGTGTTTTTTCCACTAACCAGTTGAGAATTATAATTGCAAGTTAAAATAATATGAACAAATGGAACACCACCTAAGAGTATGCTGTTATAATGATATCACATATTTTTAGTTATTTAAGTTCACTTTAATCAACGGTTCTATTCATTTAATTGATATTTCACGTAATCCATAAATCCATTTACCCACTCGATACAAAATTTCCGTTAGATAATTAAATTTGCATGCAGAAGCGTACATTTCCCACGCCAAAAATTAATGCAAACTTAAATTGATGAGTGCATATGCGTACAGGGTTTGTTCGAAAAGTAGTAGCACTGAGTTTCTTCCGCCCCGACTGTACTAGGGAGCATCGACTGGATTCGGTAGATGGAGTTCCTGGCTTGTCTCCGAGCACCTGGAGAGTTAGGACAAGCATTTTCGCACGACGTGTTTCTGTGGGTGGTGCAAGCCGAACATACAGCGTTTTTTAGAGCAGAGATACGCGATTAAATTCGTTGTGAAACTCGATAAATCTGTGACAGAGTTGTTTGATATGATTAAGCAGGCTTAAACAGAGGTTGCTTTAACAAAAAGTGGTGTGTTTCGGTGGCACCAGGCCTTTTTAGAGGGCCGAAAAGAGGTCGCTGATGAAAACGATGCTGCAAGATCTGCGACTTCGACAAACACTGACAATATACCTCGTATGCGCAAAGTTTTGAAATCAGACCGTTGACTAAGTATTTGTTTAATTGCCCAGATGTTAAAATTATCAAAATTTGTGGTTCATGACATAGTGACGGAGCACTTAAACATGCGCAAGGTGTGCGTGAAAATCGTCCCAAAAGTGCTCACTGACGACCAGAAATTGCGGCGAGTGGAAGTGTGCTAAGAAAATTTTAACTCTGTGAAAGTGACCCGCAATTTTTGTATAACGTAATTACGGACTTTTTTCATTTCCTCGCCTGAAAAGACGAAATAGGTAGCAGCTTGCATCTCGGCTCTCAAGGCTATTCCGGAGAAAACCTTTCGTAAATCGCACTGGCAGTGCTGCATCGACGTAGAAGGCGCCTAGTTTGAAAGTTTTTAAATAATTGTAACGATTGGTTCAACCATTTTTATCAAGTTATTCCTATTACTTTCCAGACAAACCCTGTATCCGCAATTTATAGGCTAACCAATCGCCAAATTTGGTTCGTTCAACCAGCCACGAATGTGAAATAGTTTTTGCTGTGATAGATAAACATTGAAAATTGGAAAATGAAGAACTAAATCAAAATAGACATTTGAAATTGATAGTGGAAAGCGCTGTATGACACATGTCCGCATTCATTTTGCAGAGAGCGCAGAACTAAATATGCGTAATATATTAAACTAGTGTGTGTGGGTTGGATTATGAGAGCGCAAGTTTGACGTAGTTGAATATTTAATTTCAATTTTTAATCGGTTAACTTACGGGGTTATATTTTATAATTATTTGTTAGATACCGAATCAAGGTTGGGTTAGGTAAGATGGTTGATAAGTGGATATATTATATGTAGTCCTTTGTGAAACCAGAGAAAAAAAGAACTTAAAAAAAAAAACTTATAAATTAGCAAACTGCTATTAAGCCAATAAAAATTCCCGTGGGTGTTTAATTTCCTCTCCCGCCGATTCGGTTGGGACATCTGAAGGTATGCGCTCCCAAGTGTTTAAGTCTTGACCTCCCACTGCTGACGCTGGACAGGCAAGAAGGTAATTTCGAGTTCTTTCCCCCTCACCTTCTTCAATACAGCTTCTGCAGTTGCCGTCTGTGGTACCAACCATCCAACCTTACAATATGGGCGCCAATAGGATAATGGCCTGTTCAAGGTCCCACTAATAAGAAGAGGCTAGCCCTACTAAGGGAAAAAAGATCACTAGATCTCTTGCGATCGATGGTGGCCCAGCGTTGGCCAAGCTTCTGCGAAGCCCAGCTATCTAGTAGTGGAACATAAGATGATCCGGTTGCATTCTACTGATATCGGTTCCAGGGTGCCCTTCCTAGCCAGCTCATCAGCTTTGCAATTTCCTGCGATTCCGCTATGGCCCGGCAACCCTACCAGTCTTACCACACAGAGACACTCGATACTATTGATAACGAGGTTAGGCACTCCTCGACCAACGCTAAACCCACTGTTAATGAGTTCAAGGCTAGTATCGACGCTCTGCAATCTGATTAAATGGTCAATTCTCTCAAAGAGGCTGCACTTCGGAGCATAGATCTGCAATAGTCAGGAAGTCTGAAGCTGGATAGTAGACCCCTTCAAAAACCTTTCACAAAGCTTTGGCCCACCCATAAATAAGCCTACCTATCTCTCAATGTATATACATATGTTTGAAAATATTCTTTGAAAAACATTTTTCACAAAAAATGAATTTATATTTAGGTATCAGTTATTCTATCAAAAATCAAAATTTTGATCAGTCTCGATCATAACCTCTAGCCATATCTTGTTATAACTTTTTTTTTAAAGGAGGACAAAATTTATCAAAATAAATCTACGACTATTAAAATACTAACCAATTTTAATGAAATAAAATGCCATTTCCTAAATTAATTCATGAAAAATTCGTTTTTTCTGACTTACATTTGGATAAAACACCTTCATTAGGAATCTCTAATGTGCTATTTCCGTTTCTCTCTTTCTTTCTCTCTCTCTTTCTCTTTCCGTCCCTTCACTTCTAGTCGCTATTTGCCTATTGTCGATTTTTATTCTTTTTGTCTCTTTTCTCTCTCTATAAATCGACTAATTAAGTTAGGATATGCTTTATGCTCGATCTTCGAAGAGAGCAGCACCCTTTTGGAAAGTTTGGAAAAACTCCTATTTTTAGGTTTTAACTTTCTCCAAAGCACATTGAAGCTGCTACGAATCTGTTTAGGCGTTTCTACTGCCACTTATTCATCTGAACGTCTACAGATCTGAGATCCAGGGTATTTCAGCCTTGATCTCACGAAGGCGTCGAAGAATAAATGCTGTTATTAAGCCGGCAATTGTCAATAAATAATATAGTAAATACTCAGCTTCATAGTTTTTTTCTTATCGACAGTCAAAAAATACTCATATTTTCACTTCAAAAACAACAACGGCAAACAAAGAATGCATACAATTCACGTAGACTGCAGTAAAAATCCAATAATCGGCATGCTTTCATACTTGGGACTCAACAAGCACAACTTATATACCTATACACGCATTTACATATGGTTATGGATTCTGCTGTGTGTGTGTGTTTGCATCGAAGTTCAGTTATGAGAGTGAGCCGTGTAAAATACCGCAACATATTTGTTATTAAAATAACAGACTGGCAATAACATCAAAGATTCGCTGATCCATTTCAATCCGCCACTTGACTTACAAACACATATACACATAGTTATGCATTTGTATACATATATACTGTATACTAATGCCCTTATGAGCTTCTACAAGTGTAGGCATATTGTAGTCACAACAACAAATACACAAATTTTTTTTACCTTTTTTTGACCTTTTTATATCCTTTTTATTGTTGTTTAAAAAGAGTTGGAATTTAATATTACCGTTAAGGGCCATTGACTGCGTTGGTTTACGTAAATATGTGTGGGTATGTGCATTCATATGCGCCGTTATGTGTCTGAATTTGCCTATAAATAATAAGCTATTTACACTTCTTTGGATTGTTAAAATTCCCTTTATAATAAAAAATTTTTTTTTTTATACTTGCTGACAGCTTTCAGAGCAATATTTCAAGTAGAAATAATTCACGGGCAATAAATATGAAATAATGCCGGAAATTTTCATTAAAATCATTTGTTTCGTTTACTACTTTTTAAACAAAACTCGCTCGCCAATTAATGAGCCAATATCAAGGCAGCTTTTTTAAAAATTCGTTGGCTTTTCAAAAGCTTTCATCGTCAATAAATAAGTAATTTAATATTTATCACTCATATGTAGTACTATTTTTGGAAAACTCTATCTTTAAACACACACAAGTAATGAAGCTTTCAGTCAATCTTGGCTAATAGTTCGAACCAATTCAGTCATAGAAACTGTTCTCAGAAATTTCTTCCAAACTCAAAAATATGTATAGGGATATGCATATATCGACCAGATATCAATATCAAGACTTATTTGAGATGACCTCTACATAAAACGATGATCTTCTGTCAACACCTCTTTACTTCTATAAAAAATGGGTTAAAACTGGGCCAAAAGTGTAACAGCAAGATGTCACCTTAGTGAAGTAGTTGAGCAATACTCTTTTCAATAGAGAACATTGGATCTTCCAGTAAAATTTTGCTCCAGCACAAAAGGAAAAACCACCTAACAGTGGATTAAAAGTAATATCCTTATTCCTGCAGTTTGTGGTTGGAATTGGAGAAAATCGTATGTTGAATACACCAAAAAAATTTGAAGATTATCAAAAATCTTTGATTCGAGCAACGCGATTAAAACCAATAGAAACTAAGCGTGCTGCTATTTATCAGCAGCTTGTGTGAAAGCAAAAAATGAACGTTTTAAATAAAATTTTATCCATCTATCTTTTAGTATATAAAAAAATGTATTACCGTTTCATTTTAATAACGGTCTGAATTTGTAACATTCTAATTACTGGCATAAGTAAGTACAGTCCATGGTACTTCTTCCTTTTTTTGAGTTAACAACAGCGCGCCAGTCGTTTCTTCTTTTCGCTATTTGGCGCCTGTCCGAGATACCAAGTATTCCTCTTCATCGAGGCAACACGACTTAGCCAGCGTAGTTGCTGTCTCTTAATTCTCTGAATTATATTAATGTCACCGTATATCTCGTACAGCTTATCATTCCATCGACTGCGGTGCTCGTCGTTGCCAATGCGTAATTGGACACGAATCTTATGCAAAACCTTTCTCTCGAACACTCCTTAGGCCGACTGATAATAAAGCAGAAAGGCAGCAGAGGACTTTACTTTTCAATTGCCTACTCAGTCCAAAGTAGCACCTGTTGGCAAGCGTGATTCTGCGTTGGATTTCAAAGCTGTTATGACTGTCAATAATATTGTGCGAGCAAGTCACTAATGCAATGATTATTTGTTTGATGACAGGAAATATTTAATTTTGTCATATTATTATGCCATCGTCGTCCACATGACATTCACACACTGCCGTTCAGCTGGCTTGGGTTCCCTCTATAACTTAAGTATGTTCTGAATATCAGCCACCAGATCATCACTTTGGGTCTGCTTACCAGCTGTTTTTTTCGACCTTTACAAAAACATATTGTTTCGTTTGCAGTTGTGTGTAAGGAGCTTGAAATGCCAAGTCGAGTAATGAACCGTTTAGCTGTTGGTTCTGATTGTAGCTTCTCGACGTCGTACCTTCTCTGTGTTTGCTGTGAAGAACAATTGTGTAGAAATCTACAAATTTATTCGATTTATAAAACTTTTTCAAAACTTGTATGGTTCTCAACAGAATCCACAAAAAGCAAGACCACACAATCTGCACCGTGGGCTAAGGTTCCATCATGTGTATTGTGTAAAAGATTAAAGCCCACCATCAACGAACTGATTGGACTTTATCAGTATGGCTTTAAATCTGGCAAATCAACAACCGACCAGATATTCATCATGCGCCAAATCTTGGAAAATACTCGTGAAAGGAGAATCAACACACACCACCTCTTCGTCGATTTCAAAGCTGCTTTCTACGGCACGACAAGGAGTGTGCGACTTCTTCAATCTCCTGCTGGAGAAAATAATACGAGCTGCAGAACTTAATCGAGCAGGTACAATCTATTATAAGAGTGTAAAGCTTCTGGCGTATGCCACTGATATTGTTATCATCGGCCTCAACACTCCTGCCGTTAGTTCTGCTTTCTCCAGACTGAACAAGGCAGCAAAGCAAATGCGTCTGGCAGTGAAGGAGGGCAAGACGAAATATCTCTGTCATCAAACAAACAGTCGTCACACTCGCGACTGGGCTCTCACTTCACTGTTGGCAGTCATAACTCTGAAGTTCTATCTTGGAACTAGTATAAACACCACCAACAATGTCAGCCTCGAAATTCAACGCAGGACAACTCTTGTCAACAGGTGCTACTTCGAACTGAGTAGGCAATTGAGAAGTAAAGTCCTTTTTCGACGAACTAAAACCTAACTCTATAAGTCGCTCATAATTCCCGTCCAGCTATATGGTGCAGAGGCTTGGACGATGTCAACAACCGATGAATCGACCTTAAGAGTTTTCGAGAGAAAGGTTCTGCGAAAGATTTATGGTCCTTTGCGCATTGGCTACGGCGAATATCGCATTCGATGGAATGATGAGCCAAAGATATACGATGACATTGACATAGTTCAGCGAATTGAAAGACAGCGGCTATGCTGGCTAGGTCATGCCGTAGGAATGGACGAAAACACTCCAACTCTGAAAGTATTCGACGCAGTACCCGCGGGGGGGAAGCAGAGAAAGAGGAAGGCCTCCACTCCTTTGGAAATACCACGCTCTGTTGTTGCTATAACCGCGTAAGCGGTTTCTACGCCAGTAAAGTAGAATAAGATGCATTTGTATCTTCTCAGTCCAGTTGTCCATTTCATATGGGTTTCGATATACCGAATCAAGAGAAAGAGATTCAGACGACTTACCGTACCAAAACATGGTCAGCAATACATTGTTTATGAATTCAAATTGAGAAGAGGCAGAGAACTAGTCTTCTCTCAAAATTGCGATAGCTTTTAATGCAAGATTACCGACTTATAAACTTGACCTCAGAACATCTACCTATTAAACCTTTTATACCCACTTGAAAAAATATAATAAAATAAAATTGTTCAAATAATGTAGACAGAGAGAAATATTTCCCTCAAACCTCAGCGTGAGTAACTGCCATTAATTACTAGGCAACGCTCCTCATCATTCTTACTTCACTTGGATGCTACGTATATATGGTGCACCACTGCGTATGAGCAACCGCAATTATTCAATGCTTGTTTTTATAACATGCAGGTATACACACACAAATATATATATATATATATATATATATATATATATATATATATATATAAGTATATATATATATTAATATACGTATATATCTTAAGTATATAATATATTTGTATTCCTGTATTATACTTGAACATATGTTCGAGTTTCTTGCAAGCAATTGCCATGTTAAGAATTTATTTGCTTGTTCGCTGCCAATGACAACGAACACCACGCACAAAAGCGAATATGTAAATCTTTATCAAGTTGATGGCTATGATTGAGTTGCCGATGATCATACTTAATTAATTCGATTACATGTAAGACGAGTTGAAGCGTCTTGTAAAAGATGGAAATTATCATGTAACAATTGAAAATGAGTGTAAGAAAACGAAGACAATCAATGTGAATGTGTAATAAAATATAGCACTTGTGGCAACTAATTTGGTTATTTGATTTTTCAAATAAGTTGTTTTCAACTATTTAAGGGTTTTTTGCCAAAAATACTCTTTCTTTTCATGGGGTTTAAATAGAGCAAGTCGCACTTAAAAGAGTCATGGTTATCTTATCGCTTTGAATACCAGCTGAAATACTGAAATACCACTTTATTGACCAAGCGTTGTGACTGACAGCATATTTTTCTTTATGCAATCGGCTCTGGAAATAAGAGGGTCTCATGTTAAATGCAGGTCTGAGTTTGGAGTTTAAGTCAGGCATGTTTTGAACTCTATCTTTCACACTATTAACATGTTGTGGAGTATTTTTCGAGAGTATATTCGTTTTCATTAGTACATTAAGGGTGTGTTCTGCTCTAGAATTTTGAAAAATTCGATGTTTTTTCCATATATTTAATGTTTAGACTTTCAAAAATATGACCTTGGAAGGATTTTTCAAAATTCGACTTATTTTCGGAGATACAGCCGATTTTGTGAGGTGGCGTCCGTGTTCGCTAGAATTGTCTCCTAAACTTTGAACGCGTTTTTCTCGAAACTACTTTTTCCACACGGTACCAGCATTATCTAAAGTTCTATACAACCGATTTATTTGAAATTTTGTGTGAACCTTCTTTATATAAACCTTTATCGTTCCTACCAGCATCGTGTGAAAATTTTTGTTTTTAATATTTAAAAAAAAAATCAGAAATTTCAAAAAAAGCGTAAAAAATAATTTTTATTTTCAGGCAGTCGCCATTTTTCAAATTTTTTTTTTCGTGTTCCCGGACTATAACAGCATCCTTACTGATTAAGAATTTCTTTTGATTTTTTTTTCAGACCACCAGGAGAGTCAAGATCAATGTCAGCAGGAAGCGCCATTTTTTTACACTTGTCTTTCTGCCCCCCTCTAATTATTTTAATTTTTAATATTTTTTTGTATGTAATTTTTTTTCTGTATTCTGAAGATATCAATAAAACACCATAAAAAAATGGATGGTAAAAATATTTTTGTTTTTTTTTTTTTTAAATAAAATTCA
Source organism: Bactrocera correcta (assembly GCA_027475135.1). Taxonomy (NCBI): domain Eukaryota; kingdom Metazoa; phylum Arthropoda; class Insecta; order Diptera; family Tephritidae; genus Bactrocera; species Bactrocera correcta. Next base: position 98,274,001 of record CM050323.1, on the reverse strand, counting down.
AAAAATGCCCAAAATTTGATTTCTAGAGTAGAATACCCCCTTAAAAATCATCATCATCACAAAGAAAAAAAGCAACAGTAAGGAAAATATTGAAAGCAACTTAGACTAAAAGACTTGCTTCCCGGTATAAAATGGCGACAGAACGATTCAATTGAAGTTAGAGTGAAGGAAACGGAGATACAGTAGACATAGAAAGAAATAGAGAAAAGAGATAGTGAGAAAATACAGCGACTAGAGAGAGACGAGAGAGGCAGAAAAAAAGTAAAACAGAGAGAATTATACCGTAAGAGTGATTTAAAAAAAAAAACAAATGTCGTATAAATTCCGAAATTAAAAACACCAACTCATTAAATCACTCGACCAAAACCGGCACGAACTCCGCTCTCTTACATCAGTTCTTTAAAAATGAACTTAAGTACCCTAAATACCACTTATGTCTGCAAGTAGCGGGAGTTCAAAAGTATGTTTCACAGTCAACAAATCTCTGTATATTTCGAAAACGTTCACCTAATGTAATTAGCCTTACTTTAGCATACCTTTAAGCTAGAGCTTTACATTTATACTGCAGAAATTGTTATCTGATTGTGTCGCTCATCGCATTTACATTGACCTTAATTGCTTAAATTGCGCAGTTTTGGACAATTCACCCATCTAATTGCTCACTTGAAAATCTTTGAATTGTTGTGTGTTTGAAGCGTATAACCGCCGTACTTTTGCGGTTTGTTAAACAAACATATGGTTAACCAGCAAATTCGGTTGAAGTGTCTAGGCATATACATATACCTATGAATCTCCACGCATCTCTTACTATATGTTATATTTCAGTGCTTGGGTGTGTGCTCCTATGGGCCTAACTGCCTACCTCTTTGCGTGTACGTGCGTTGCGGTTTGGGATTTCGGTTTCACTTTACTCATGCTCCGCGCAGTTTCACCGCACGCGGAAGTAATTTGTACCTATTTGTACCACAAAATAATTTTAGCCGAAGCATTCGCCAAACAGAATAGTAGGTCATACAAATAATATATTTTGGTGCGCCGACAGGAAGTGTGCACAGATCTGGACCACTGAACTGGCATATGTTTGCATGTTGTATTGCCATGAAGCTGTGCGTTGAATTTCAATTTTTCACCTTCTTGTGTTTGTTGTTGCTACGCACTCGTGCTTGTGAATAGATTTCCGCACGCAGATGAAGGTTGTGTGAGGTTTCGCAACGAACCGAAAAGAAAATTGAAAAAATAATTGAAAATAAATAATAATGAATTGATTTCAAGATTTACATATATTTAAAATGACACAGTTATTATTAAGCTATATCCGAAGTTTGGTTAAGAGTTGCTATTTAAATAATATAAAAACAATGACATTTTTAAATAGATAAAAAAAACCTTAATGTCAAAATATACACCCACACTTAATACAAACTGCATGTGTAATTAGAGACAAAGTGGCCACTATTAACTTCTTTCTGGCTCATCGCCAACTTTTTTTGTGAAAAACTAATTAAGTTAGTGATAAAAGTTATTAAAATGTCTTCATCAACTTAATAATTGTAATATGTAAAAAGATTAAAGAATACGTGGCAACTCTGTAATTTATAAAATTTCAATTATTTGGGAAGTAGATTTATGTGGCACGAGCTAACAATTAGAAATAAAATATAGTTTTTGAGAATTGTTGAAAATATGTGGCTGCTTGAACTTTTTATGTTTAAATACTGACTATTTAATTTTTGAAATGAATAAAATTGAAATAAAAAATAAATTATAAATTATTTACTTATGTGACCACTCTGATTTTTATCCCTGAATTATCTATACTAATATTATAAAGAGCAAAGATTTGTACCCATTTTTGTATGTTTGTATGTTTGTAGTGAATAGGCTGAAAAAGTACTAGGCCGATTTAAAAAACTCTTTCACCAGTAGAATGCTACATTCTTTCAATTCGACAAAAAAAAAAAAAAAATTAGGGATCCTTGGTAAAATTTGAACAATGTCACCGAAGGAGTAGAAAAATGAGCTTTAAAATGTCTTTCGTCGAATGCGCTGCCGAAACTATCAGCGATAGAACAAAATAATGTACAAAAATATTGAAGAACATCATAATGTCTACAAAAAACTCCGTGGTAGCATATGCCCAACTATTGTAGTTATGTCACTACAACAACTTTTTTCGTTTTAAACATTAATGAAAATGCTAACCTAATTCAAACCATGCTATTTATGTGTTTATATTAATCCTTATCCAAATAAATTATTTAATGGTCAAGACCATTTAACTACCTATAAAATAGTTTTTAAATTGGACTTTCCAATCATATGATATTACGAATTAAAAAATTCAAAAAGTAAACAAAACCGCCATAGCGCCGTGACCGTTGTTTGCGATGCATTCTGAAAAGCGCGCCGGGCCAGAGAATGTAAAGTATAGAGAAGGTGCAAATTAAATTCTGTATGATGTTTGATGTTCCTGCTGGTAGTTATTAAATAAAATTCTTTTAGAATAATTTTAAAAATGTGGCAACTCTGCAATTTCATATTTTAAAATATTACATATTTACTTTTTGAAATAAAAAAGTTAATTTAATTGAAATAAAAGTAAACCATAATTTGTAAAAATTTTTGAAATATGGCAACTCTGAAATTTTTTAAAATTTAAAATTAATTCAATTTCGATTTATGAGTTAACAAGTAAAATTAAATTTTATTGTTTTAATAACCATTTAAAATATTATACATATATGGCAACTCTATTTTTTTTTTATTTTAAAACATTTAAATTATTGGCTATTTAGTTTTCGATTCATGAGTTAACAAGTAAAAGTAAATTTTATTGTTTTAATAAATATTTTAAATATTATATATGGCAACTCTATTTTTTTTGTTTTAAAAAATTTAAATTATTGGCTATTTAGTTTTCGATACGTGAGTTAACAACTAAAAGTAAATTTTATTGTTTTAATAAATATTTAAAATATATGGTAACTCTAAGTTTTTTATTTTAAAATATTTAAATTATTGGCTATTTAGTTTTCGATTTATGAGTTAACAAGTAAAAGTAAATTTTATTGTTTTAATAAATATTTAAAATATATGGTAGCTCTAAGTTTTTTTATTTTAAAATATTAGCTAATTATTTTTTTAAGGTTTTAGATGACAATTAAGATAAATTACAATTTTTAAGGATTATATAAAAAGAGTGTCAACTCTGTGTTTATTGCTTGAAGTATGAATTGAAAGTAAAATACAAATTCTGTTAGTCGGAAAGTATTGTTTCACAGACGTTAACGCGCCGCTGTTTCTAGAAAAAATTTAGTGCTTTTGGAACCAATGATTTTCACTAATCCTTCCGATATTTCAACGATGACAGTAAGATCTTTGTATGTTAATCGTCCATTCTCAAGCACCAGTTCCTTTATCTTATTGAGGTGTTGATCATCAGCTGATGTTGATGGCCGTCCTGAACCCTCCTTGAATAATTTCTACCAGTCAAAAACTATTGCTCGCGACAAACAATTATCACCGAAGCTCTTTTCCAACAATCTGACGGTTTCGACACTAGAAATTTGAAATTAAAAAGTCTTACTATTTATTACCCTTAGTCGTTTACATGACCATATGAATAAATTTTAATTTTGTCTCTACTCAAGTTATAAGACTCCAATTCGTTTCAGAGTGCCGTAGCAACAATTATTTTTTTTAAGAAAGCAATTAATAATTGTTCATAGAATTTCAGTAAAATTGCATGAAATTTTCAAAACTGGCTGAAAATGCAAAAAATCCCAAGGACATTGTGTGCCTGTACTTACATATATATTGCTGCTTGCTTATATGTATATACAGTTGTATGTGTTGCCAACACAAATGGTAATTTGATGAGCGTAGAAACAGCGCCACACATTTCATTTAGATTCCGCGCTTATTTGTTATCCTTGGCCTTGTTTTCATAGTCCCACGCCCATTAAGCCATTTTAAGCGCATTTTTCTGGCTGATTTCCGATTAGTTGGCAACCTACGAACAGCAGCGGCATACTGGTAACTTGTGTGAACATATGGCACAAAATGGTCTGGAAGCGAGGATATGAATGTATATGCATACTTGTTTGGCTCTGAGTATGCATTGTGCCATTTCACATATGGACTTGAAACCCTTATCTACATACTCGGGTACAATGTATGTACATATATTGGTAATTCTGCTATTTGTGTGCCCACCTCTATTTTATTGTCTGTTGGTTGTGTGCTGACAGGAAAACGCTTAAAATCTTATTTGCGGAAAGCATTGATTTGTTGTGATTTCCCGTTGCAGGCAATCTAAACAGAATTAGGTTTGCGGAAATATATTAATTTTATACCCTGAACTGGGTATATTAAGTTTGTCACGAAGTTTGTAACACCAAGAAGGAAATGTCGGAGACCCTATAAAGTATATATATAAATGATCAGTATGTTAAGCTGAGTCGATTTAGCCATGTCCGTCTGTCTGTCTGTCCGTCTGCATATATACGAACTAGTCCCTCAGTTTTCAAGATATAGTTTTGAAATTTTGCAAACGTCATTTTCTCTTCAAGAAGCTGCTCATTTGTCTGAACTGCCGATATCGTAAATCAACGATCGCAATCAAGGGCTTGTATGGAAAACTTTTGCATTTGACGTGGAATCTTCACGAAATTGGACATGGATTATTGCTTAAGGTAATAATATAATTTCCGAAAAAAATTGTTCAGATGGGAATACCATAGCAAATAGCTTCCGTAAAAACTGAACACAAACGCACCTGTGAATGGTATATTATGTAGCTTCGGTTCAGCCGAAGTTAACGTTTTTTCTTGTTTTAAGGGGGTATTCTACTCTAGAATTTTGAAAAATTCGATTTTGTTTTATATATTTAAAGTTTAGAATTTGAAAAACATAAACTTGGAAGGACTTTTCAAAATTCGACTTATTTTCGGAAGCGGATTTTGTGAGGTGGCGTCCGTGTTCACTAGAATTGTCTCCTAAACTTTAAACGCGTTTTTCTCGAAACTACTTTTTTCCACACGGTACCGGCATTATCTCAAGTTCTATACAACCGATTTACTTGAAATTTTGTGTAAACCTTCTTTATATAATCTTTTATCATTCCTACCAGCATCGTGTCAAAATTTTTGTTTTTAATATTTTAAAAAAATTCAGGAATTTCAAAAAAAAAGCGTAAAAAATTATTTTTATTTTCAGGCAGTCGCCCTTTTTCAAAATTTTTTTTTTCGTGTTCCTGGACTATAAGAGCATCCTTACTGATTAAGAATTTCTTTTGATTTTTTTTTCAGACCACCAGGAGCGTCAGGATCAATGTCATCAGGATGCACCATTTTTTTTACACCTGTCTCTCTCTCCCTCCTCTAATTATTTCAATTTTTAATATTTTTTTGTAAATTTTTTTTCTGTATTCTTAAGATATCAATAAAACACCATGAAAAATGGATAATAAAAATATTTTTGGTTTTTTTTAAATAAAATTCAAAAAACTGCCCAAAATTTGATTTCTAGAGTAGAATATTCCCTTAATTGAAATTTAGTTTTGGACAAATAGGTGTTATTGGATTCTAAAAGCTTTAAAACTAGATGGCGTCGGTAAAATATTTCTATTTCTTTTCCTTGAAAAATGTGGACGATTTTGTGTGTTCTCAGGAAAGACTAATTAAACTTTTTATTCCACTCTACTCGATTCTACTTTAGCTGTTCTACTCTACTCTGATTCTACTGTAATTTTCTCGTCACGAATCGACTGTATTCGACTCGATTTGACTTGACTTGACTTGACTCGACTTTACTCTACTCTACTCGCCTCAACCTTACTCTACTCTACTCTACTCGACTCGACTTTACTCTACCCTTCTCCACTTGACTTTACTCTACCCTACTCAGCTCCCCGTTGTTGCCGTTGTGGTTCATTTGAACGAAATTTAGTCCGTCCATTTTTTTCTAGGTCAACTTTGCGAAATGGCAGTGGCAGCGTTCCCAAGTAGTTCACGACTGTTCCCCAAGTTATCGAATCTGGTAACACTAAAAAGCTACGAAATTTGGGACAAGTTTCAGTATTTGCCAAAAGTAAAGATCTTCAAAATTGAGATCTTTTTTTTTGTTTTAAATAACAAAAATTTTCACTATCAAGAAATCTGGTAATACTATAAAGTTTCTTCTCAAAATAAATGAAAAGGTAAAAAATGTCACTCATATATATTTTATATCATCTAAATTTTTTTAACCGATATTAAAATTACTTCCAGAAATAGAAAAGTCAGAATCTGAGCAAAACGAAGATTGGTAAGGAAAGATTTCAATTATATACATCCTCCTGTTGCTCTTCGAAATTTTACCTTAGTGATGACTCGGTTGAAGATTCCAACGTATGAAAATTTCGATCTGAATGGTTTGGCCAGTATGGCTGGCTGTAAAATAGAGATTGCATGCAAAAACATTGCAGAACCATTTCGCACATTTCTCTCGACATTCAGCTAATAAAATGCACAACTCCGATTTAAAGCGGAAAAGCAATCAATTGAAGTTGGGTGATTTTGTAAACGAAGGCAGTGCAAAGTAACAAAAACAAAGGCGCCATGCTGAACTAACACTGGCCATGTTTTTGCTTTGTCATAATCTGCCGTTTAGTTGATTTCATACCTGATTAATTAATGTGTGTTGTCAAATAGCATTGCAGTGAAATTAACATAACAGACAGTCCTTATAACCGGACACCGCCGATTATACGGAAAATTTTCACAAACAGAACGTTTTCATCAATATATTCATAAAAATTCCTACTTGGTAATATTTCATTCAAAGTACCCTTGATAGAAGGCCAAGATTTTATAAAATGTGTCCAGAAAATTAAGTACACTTCTTATAAATGGAGTTTTAGAGTTTTGGAACAGTTTGTTTAAAACAATAAGCAAAAAGATCACATCGGCGGTGGCTCAACGGAAATTACTAGGATAATGTCATTAATTTACTCCTGCCAGATATTGGTTCGTATATATTACTTTAGTAGTATAGGGTGATTTTTTAAGAGCTTGATAACTTTTTTAAAAAAAAAAACGCATAAAATTTGCAAAATCTCATCGGTTCTTTATTTGAAACGTTAGATTGGTTCATGACATTTACTTTTTGAAGATAATTTCATTTAAATGTTGACCGCGGCTGCGTCTTAGGTGGTCCATTCGGAAAGTCCAATTTTGGGCAACTTTTTCGAGCATTTCGGCCGGAATAGCCCGAATTTCTTCGGAAATGTTGTCTTCCAAAGCTGGAATAGTTGCTGGCTTATTTCTGTAGACTTTAGACTTGACGTAGCCCCACAAAAAATAGTCTAAAGGCGTTAAATCGCATGATCTTGGTGGCCAACTTACGGGTCCATTTCTTGAGATGAATTGTTGTCCGAAGTTTTCCCTCAAAATGGCCATAGAATCGCGAGCTGTGTGGCATGTAGCGCCATCTTGTTGAAACCACATGTCAACCAAGTTCAGTTCTTCCATTTTTGGCAACAAAAAGTTTGTTAGCATCGAACGATAGCGATCGCCATTCACCGTAACGTTGCGTCCAACAGCATCTTTGAAAAAATACGGTCCAATGATTCCACCAGCGTACAAACCACACCAAACAGTGCATTTTTCGGGATGCATGGGCAGTTCTTGAACGGCTTCTGGTTGCTCTTCACCCCAAATGCGGCAATTTTGCTTATTTACGTAGCCATTCAACCAGAAATGAGCCTCATCGCTCATCGGACACGGACGCGAAACACATTTCGAACCGAACACTGATTTTGGTAATAAAATTCAATGATTTGCAAGCGTTGCTCGTTAGTAAGTCTATTCATGATGAAATGTCAAAGCATACTGAGCATCTTTCTCTTTGACACCATGTCTGACATCCCACGTGATCTGTCAAATACTACTGCATGAAAATCCTAACCTCAAAAAAATCACCCGTTAGTAAGCATATAGTTCTGTGTTGCAGTTGCAGACTGTAAAAATATGTTTTAAACACACGTTTTTCACACGCCCCATTTGTGGACAGCTTCCAATACCGAACATAACCCTTGCGAGGGTGGGTGTCCGGTTATAAGAAATTTCACTGTATGGCTAAAAGTATAGAGTGCTGCATCACTAAGTTAACAGTGTTCATGGAAGAGCCAAGTAAAAGCACTGTGGGAAACAGTATATGCGATTTACGAAAGAGTAAGTTTTCTTTGGTGTTGGATAAATCGATGGATCTAACATGCAAAAAGCCTCGGTGCTGGTAGCTCGCTACTTTGGTATTATATCAAGATGTATAAAGGATCGCTTTCTCCAGTTGATTGAGGTAACAGAATGCAAGACTGACACAATCTATACTCTACTTCTATATTTTAAACTTTTTTTCCATTAGGAAACTTGATTGACCTCGCCACTGACGGTGCCAGTACAACGGCAGGTAATATCACCGGTTTATTTTTTCTTAAATCTATATGTCATTCGTTGCATTTATGCTCAAACCATGCTTTTAAAAACATCATTTCCCAAGTAGTAGAAATATTCCGCAACGTTTATACATTTTCTGATCAGATTTCACATTCAAGAATTACAAGAATTTTTTTCCATGAAACCACAGACATTTTGGGAGCGTCAATGACGCGGTACCTTTCGCTTGAAGTTGCAATTACGCGTTGAAAAATGGGAACCTCTCAGATTATAATTTTCTTTTTGTTGTCTTGAAATAAGTGGTATTAAAACAGTGGAGCTTGCTAACTTAATGGGTAATAATGAACTTAAAAGTTAAATATTGTTTTAGAGCTATATTTCGGAACACATACTCAGCAATTACTTCCAAAGCCAATATGTTAAGAACATTAAGTTAAGTTTTAAGGGGGTATTCTAGTCTAGAAATCAAATTTTGGGCAGTTTTTTGAAATTTATTTAAAAAAAACCAAAAAATATTTTTACCATCCATTTTTTTATGGTGTTTTTGCTGATATCCTAAGAATACAGAAAAAAAATTTACAAAAAAATATTAAAAATTAAAATAATTAAAGGAGGGAGGTGGAGACAGGTGTAAAAAAATGGCGCATCCTAGTAACATTGATCCTGACTCTCCTGGTGGTCTGAAAAAAATCAAAAGAAATTCTTAATCAGTAAGGATGCTGTTATAGTCCCTACCACAGGGAACACGAACATTTTTTTTGAAAAATGGCGACTGCCTGAAAATAAAAATAATTTTTTACGCTTTTCTTTTGGAATTCCAGAGTTTTTTTTAAATATTAAAAACAAAAATTTTGACACGATGCTGGTAGAAACGATAAAGGATTATATAAAGAAGGTTCACACAAAATTTGATGTAAATCGGTTGTATAGAACTTGAGATAATGCCGGTACCGTGTGGAAAAAAGTAGTTTCGAGAAAAATGAGTTAAAAAAAGTGAGTCAAATTTCAAGCAGTCTAAGTCGGCCGAACCGAGCTAGGTTCTATGTCACTAAAGTAACTGTAGCTCTTAAAATAATTTTAATTTTTAAAATCCTTTGGAGGGCATGTTCTTAAGGGTCTAACCTTTAAATATATGAACAAAAAAATTGAATTTTTCACAATTCTAGAGTAGAATACCCCCTTAAAGTTAAAATTTGTATAAGTTAATAAAATATTCATAGTTCCCGAGTTGAGAAACATTTACAAAATAGCAACATAGATCGGCGAAGAATTAAATGTAACATTAGAAGGTTTTATGTCGACCTCTTACGACAAATGGAAGTCAGATTCCAGATTAGAAGATTTGAAATTTATGGAACTTAACATAACATCAAAAGTATTGTCTGATACCGACTCATCAACTTTGCCACTATTTGACCAATTCCTTTACTTAGTTCATGATTCGGACAGAATCGAAACTCAATTTTGCATGTTGAGACTAAGAAAAGGAGACTTTCAGAAGAAGATAAAAAATGTATTGAGGGTGAGTAAAGGATTCTTTCAGAACTGTTCCAACATAAAACTTTTGGAGAAAGAATATTTTTTGCTCAAACTGCACTACAAAGAGAAATTAGTATGTCTACTCAAAGTACATACAGACATATATATTTCGCTCAGCATCTCCTACTACCAAGCAATTATCACTTCCTTTCTCACACCCACTTTCCGCCATCATCACCAACCACATTCTAATCCACCGCAATTTTATGACCGTCTCCACCACGTGTGTTCACTAGCGTACATTTATTGACCACTAAATCACTTTTGTCTTCAAATAATTTCTAGTTACCATATTTCCATGCACAACACTGCCACACATACTTGGTTCCTTCACTTCGTTCTGGGCCATGGAGCACATGAAGCGCCAATGCTTGCTATTCTTTTGCGGTATGCTCGACAGAAGCTTGAACTTGTTTGCGGTTATAGTAGTACACGCAATACTGTGATAAATTTGCCAGCACAAACACATATACATGTAGGTCTGTAAGTATATGGTTTTATTTGGCGTCGCATTTTTGTTCCACAGTCTGTCCGAGACATGTTTTAGTAGTTTTGGCTTATGTTTTCTCTTATCCCATTTCGGCGCTAGTTTTATCTACAAGAGATGCAACTATTATTATGTACTTTCGCTTGCTTGAGCTCTTCTTACGGTGGGTGAAAAGTAGAGTAGAAATCGTACATACTATATTCATTTAATTATAGACTTTTCGGGTAGCTTGATATTCTATTATGGTATTAAATACAATAATAAGGACTATAATAGAAAATTGTAATATAATGAGGTTTCATTGTGTGCTCTCCTAACGAAAGGAAAACATTTAAGCATAATACTGAGCAAAAATAAGACGAAAGGTTGACACGGCTCACGCGTGATCTTTCGAAAAAAAAAGCATTGCAAAAAGTACCTCTATCTTGGATTTGCTATTATAAAGCCGTTCACAGCTGAGAGAACGTGAACACCTGTTTTGAGAAAATTGTTTTTTCATGAAAACCATTCCGCTGACTTCAAATGAAAAAACTTTAATAACTTTTTAGGAATAGATATTGAACAGTTCGAGAGCTACCTAAGGTAAGAAGACTGAAATTGATTTCAATTCCTTGCCACGAAGGGGGTATGTTCTTCGCGTTGTACATTATAGGACCTACTCCCTTACCTTAGGTAAGCGTAGCGTTCAAATTATAGCACAAATTTCGTACTCCCGAGAGCCCGAACTTCTTAGCAGAAACATTATCCGAAAGCGAAGCTGGAAGCAACAGGAGTTCGACTCAGACCTGTTTGAGCTAGTCTGGAGTGCATTAAAAGCATCAGGTGACGACGCCGCCCACTTGGTACCGACAGTGCAAAAGGAACTGTGTAGAACATCACATCACAATAAGCGTCGGCTTGTGTATTGGTGGAATGAGGAAATTTTTACGCTGAGGAAGCTTTGTCACTCAACCAGACGGCGTAACCGGAGTGAAACGAACGAAAATCGCCTTAGAGATGTATATAAGATCCGGAAGAAGCTTCTAAAGTCTGCAATTAGCCGGAGCAAAAAATCATGTTTTGAGAAGCTCTGTGAGGAAGCAAACATTGACCCTTGGGGAACTGAAAAAGATAAAACTGCTTACAAAATTTGTACATATGTATGTCGAGATTTAAAAATAAGCAGCAGCAACCTAAAGATGCCTCTTTTATGGGAAAAGTCGTCGAAACATTGTTCCCGAGACACGACCGGATTTCCTATGCTAAGTGACGAAACGAAGCTGCAGTTTCACGTTAGTCACGGAAGAAGAGCTATTGGCCATAGCAAAGAAAATCAAAAACACGAAAGAGCTTGGGTTGGATGGGATACAGGTAATGAATAAAAAGCGTATGCGAAACAAATTCGAGTAATAAGTGCTTTCCGGACCACATCAACCGCCGCTGCTGAAGTATTAGCCAGCATGCCGCCCCTTGACATTGAGGGAGATGAACTCGAGCGTTTATATCATTTATCAGCGCCTAAAAAAGTATCGGCAAAGACAGAGGAGATTAACAAAAGCATTAAAATGTGGCAGGAGGGGTGGAATTCCTCATCCAAAAGGTTTTGGACCCACCGACTGATACCGGACATTCACTCGTGGATAGACAGGTGAGATGAGGACCTAGACTTTTATCTGACCCAAATACTTAATGAACATGGGTGCTTTAGAAGCTACCTTTTCAGATTCCACAATAACATTAGTCCAAACTGTCCGACATGTACAGAGCATGTAGAAGACTCTGAACATGTATTTTTTTATTGCCCTCGATTTTCGAATACAAGGGAACAGCTAAAACCCACACTCGGTGGTAGTTTTACGGTCGACAATTTAACGACACTCATGTGTCAGACGACTGATAAATGGAAAGCTGTCAGCATCCATAATGATAAAACTGAGAGTTTTTGAACAAATTAGGCGTCCGCCAAACCGCACAATAGAGGAGACTTAAATGTCCTGTCCCTTCGACGAAGTAATACCTAATTGGTGGTTCCGTGGGAGAGCCTTGATTTGGGAGTAGATTAGGTTTAGCGGATTAAAGCTCCGCACTCCGGCTTTCGATGCTTCCCCCTACTAAAACAAAAAAAGGTACTTAGAAGTGTGCAAATGATTTCTAAATTATCGACTAGAATATTATTGATTTACCTCGTTTTGGGACTAACGAGGTTGAGAGTATTCTCTTGGACTGAACTGGACTATTCTGCGTGAGACAGAAGACACCAGGCTAATCAAATTAAGTGTAGCTTTACAGACATACTCGTACCAGGGCGGGCATCACAGCAATACTTTTTTGAAAATGTTTGGGAGAAGTTTAAGAAAGCACAATTAAAATATATGTGTAACACTAGGTTAGATCGATCTCTCACATCGCAAGATCACTTCGAACCCCTCTGTGTAAAAAATAAAATTTCTAATATGAAAACTAATCAGCTGTTTTTTTGAGTACTTTTCATTTAATGGCATAATCCAGCGTTGCGAGAGCGACATATTGTAATTTGGATGTGTCATCCTCCACAGTTTAGTTCTTTAATCTCCGAGTCAAACTGGCGCTGGGTCGGTCTTGTGGTAAGAATTCTAAAAAGCTGAATTTGTAGAAAATCCATGTAATGTGTAAGCCAGAGCAGTTTTGCGGGCTTTTCGGGCTCCAGCAAGTTTTAATTCGAGCTATCTTCCCACAAGTACGTAACACCTGAGGTTTTGATAGCACCGTTTTCACATCTCCACCGGTGTCGCGTCGTCATAATTTAAACAAGGCTGTATCACATAGAGCAAATTGTCATAACGCCTTATTACTTAAGGTCCCAGCTCATAAAGTATCATATTGAGCGCTTCAAGAACATCATCACCGACCATCAACATTTGTCTAATTAATTTGCCGCCTCGACACATCGACTCAATTAGACAACTACACAGAGATAGAGATATATGCTTGTGGATAGGTGTATCTCGTTGTCAGCTCACAAACTAGCTTGCAAAACCAACAAATTGTATATAAAAATGTTTGCTATTTAATCAATTTGTGTTGGAATGTGTTCGAATTATGTAAACATTCGTTGAAACTACGAACAAGCCCAAAGAAAATTGAAAACGACTATAGTATGTCACAGCTAATTAAACGGAGTGCCAGTAATATAACCACGGGCACTTGTATATGCATATGTATGTGTGTGAAGGAAGTGCACACAGTGTATTGTTGGCTAAGAAACAAAATACTGTGAGAGGAAATGAGCGTTGTGCAGGAAAAATGAGTATTTGGAAATGTTTTAATTGCGCCTTAACATGTCAGGACGCTTAGTGTGGCCATAAAAGACAACGCCGAAGCCGAGCACAGAGTGTTGGAATATTTGTGCTTGTGTGTTGCTATTTGTTTGTATTAAATTTCTTGCCTACTTATGTGTATTGTCATCCTAGAACACGATAAGAGCCAGCCAGCAACAGGAAATTACAAAATGTTTGCACTAGCAATTAGCAGCCGCAATGTGGGTGTGAAGCTCAGCGCGGAGAGAAGGGAGTGCAGCGCAAAATGTGTGACGTATGAAGTGCCATATAAGTAGGGACCTTTTATAACGTAAATACTTATATTAATTAGGTTGGTTCTATAGAAGTTGAATAGTTGGAGTCAATAGAAGCATTTTCCAAGGCAATCGGTGACACAAATGTCGGGAACATTCAATAAAACATGGCTGCAGGGTTTAGAGGGGCTAGGAAACTTTCCAAGGTGCCAAGTTTCAATATCTTCAACGGCGATCAAATGATCAAATTTAATCGGGCATCATTTAGTAGCAACAGTTTAAACATAAGGTTATGAGTAATAACAAAATGTATTTTTTAGTAATTCTGTAACATCTGAGTGACTTGGCTTACGAAATTTGGATTTGGATAATATCTTTATCTGTTCGTATTTTTTATATAAAAGGAACATACTAAGGTTATACCTAACGCATGACGCAGATGTTTGTGGTGAAAAGAAAGCACTCAATGTCGATTAAGTAGTTCCATCCTTCCTGTATTAAGAGTTAAAGCTAATGTGAGATGCTCACATTTGAAGTAACGAGACTGCGCTGTCAAAAGTTTTATTATCATCCGGGAAAAATTGATCTCATCTTCCATCTGAAAGAACTGGCGATCCAAAGCATGCCCGATGATTGGTACTTAAGTGTACTCTGCCTAATTCACAAAAAAGGAGACGCCACAATCTGCGCCAACTACCGTGGGATTAGCCTCCTCAACATCGCATATGAGGTTCTATCGAGCGCACTGTATGAAAGGCTAAAGCCAAATGTCAACAAATTGATTAGACCTTAGCAGTGTGGCTTTAGATCTGGAAAATATACAATCGACCAGATTTTCCCAATGCGCAAAATCTTGAAAGAGTCCCGTGGAAGGAAGATCTTCACAGAAACTGCCTCTATGCTACTATGTCTGAACTTAGAATACCCGCAAAATTAATAAGGCTGTGTAAGTTGCCGTTGAGCTGCAACAAAAGCCTCTCACGAACAAAGACCAAACTCTATAACTCCCCGTCCTACAATATGGCGCTGAGGCATGGACGATGGTAACATCTGATGAGTTTTCGAGAGAAAGGTTCTGCGGAAGATTTGTGGTCTTTTGCGCATTGGCCACGGCGAATACCTCATTCGATAGAACGATGAGCTGTACGAGATATACGACGACATTGACGTAGTTTAGCGAATTAAAAGACAGCGGCTACGCTGGCTAGGTCATGTCGTCCGAATGGATGAAAACGCTCTAGCTCTGAAAGAAGTGCCCTCTACGTGAAACAGAGGAAGAGGAAGAACTCCAGGACCTGGCTACACTTGGAATCTCCAATTAGCGCCAAACTGCGAAAGCGATGAACGACTGGCGCGCTGTTGTAAACTCGGCTATAACCACGTAAGTGGTGTTTACGCCAATAAATAAGAAGTGCGACAAACATTGTTTTTTCAGTTGCTAGACCGTCTGTCTAGCGCTAAATACATGAACATTGATAGTACGAGTCAGAAAGCCGAATTTATTTAGAAGTTATTTAATAAGGAAATGATATAATGAGGAGACAGATAATAGTCATAACTTCATCTTATGACAAGTTCAGCTTCAGTGACCATGACCTAGTCTAAGATATAATAATAGCTTGTGAGCATTCTACAACCAGCCCTAATAGGACAAAGATGATGTTCGTTTCGTGTTTAGCTTATAAGTTCGCCAGAATCATATTCAATGTGGTGGCGCATTCAAGTCTTTTGGTCAGGGACAAGCTTCATATCCAAAACATTAACCATGGTTGAGTCGGTTTATACGAGATGTTAGAATCCTCTGCTATTTCTTTATAACAACACTACGATTTTTGAGCAGTGTTTTTTTTTTTAACTTTTTCGATGTTTCCGTCATTAACAGCGGTAGATGGTCGTCTTGCATGAAATTATTTTCCCTTGACTTCTCGACATTCAGTCAATGCTTTATGCTAGTCAATTACTTACATATGTTCTTCTTCTTTACTGGCGTAGGCACCGCTTACGCGATTATAGCCGAGTCAATAACAGCGCGCCACTCGTTTCTTCTCTTCGCTACGTGGCGCCAATTGGATATTCCAAGCGAAACCAGGTCCTTCTCCACTTGGTCCTTCCAACGGAGTGGAGGTCTTCCTCTTCCTCTGCTTCCTGCGGCGGGTACTGCGTCGAATACTTTCAGAGCTGGAGTGTTTTCATCCATCCGGAAAACATGACCTAGCCAGCGTAGCCGCTGTCTTTTAATTCGCTGAACTATGTCAATGTCGTCGTATATCTCGTACAGCTCATCGTTCCATCGAATGCGATATTCGCCGTGGCCAACGCGCAAGGGACCATAAATCTTTCGCAGAACCTTTCTCTCGAAAACTCTTAAGTTCGACTCATCGGTTGTTGTCATCGTCCAGGCCTCTGCACCGTATAGCAGGACGGGAATTATGAGTGACTTATAGAGTTTGGTTTTTGTTCGTCGAGGAGGACTTTACTTTTCAATTGCCTACTCAGTCCGTAGTAGCACCTGTTGGCAAGAGTAATCCTGCGTTGGATTTCCAGGCTGACATTGTTGGTAGTGTTTAAGCTGGTTCCAAGATAGACGAAATTATCTACAACTTCAAAGTTATGACTGTCAACAGTGACGTGGGAGCCAAGTCGCGAGTGCGACGACTGTTTGTTTGATGACAGGAGATATTTCGTCTTGCCCTCGTTCACTGCCAGACCCACTTGTGTTGCTTCGTTGTTAAGTCTGGAGAAAGCAGAACTAACGGCGCGGGTGTTGAGGCCGATTATATCAATATCATCGGCATACGCCAGCAGTTGTACACTCTTATAGAAGATGGTACCTTCTCTGTTGAGTTCTGCAGCTCGAACTATTTTCTCCAGAAGCAGGTTGAAAAAGTCGCACGATAGGGAATCGCCTTGTCTGAAACCTCGTTTGGTATCGAACGGCTCGGAGAGGTCCTTCCCGATCCTGACGGAGCTTTGAGTGTTGCTCAGCGTCAGTTTACACAGCCGTATTAGTTTTGCAGGGATACCAAATTCAGACATCGCGGCATAGAGGCAGCTCCTTTTCGTGCTGTCGAAAGCAATTTTGAAATCGACGAAGAGGCGGTGTGTGTCGATTCTCCTTTCACGGGTCTTTTCCAAGATTTGGCGCATCGTGAATATCTGGTCGGTTGTTGATTTACATATGTTACTAAACTGATAAAGTAGACTTCCTAAAACGCTTCTAGAACAGTTTCAACGGTTCTGTGACCGTGGTTCTATTAGAATCAAAAAAAAAGATCTCAGGTCGTCGAAATACTGCAGTATCTTCCAGCAAACATTTTTGTGGTCAGCAAGGCTGGTGAGATAGCTAACAACGCCGGAAATGATATAAAAATAGGAATATATACGGCGACAGACAATTGACAATTAAAACTAAAATGTGACATTGAATTGTGTCAGAAAATATCCTCTAGAAGCAGGAGTTCGTGGATATAGTGGGTGCATATAACTGGGTTCCAGGCCACAAGTGCATTCCGCGGATCGAAGTAACTGATGAAATTGCTAAGCGTACCATCCATTTGACTACTGAAGCAGTATTGGAAATAAGCAAGTTGTTAAAAACGATACATAATAAAATCTGAAAGGGTTTATAGACGGTTCAGGGTTAGATAGATTGGCTTAAGAGGTTGCAGGTTCCCTTACGAGTAGATCAAGGCAGCGGAAAAAACCGTATGGGCGTTAATAACGATGTCGTAAGTGAAGAGAAGGAGCTGCGCAGTTCAAGAGAATGGTTGAAGTATCAGAATTAGATATTAAGTTACTATTAAATTCCTTGTTGACGTCCTGCACTACGTAAACTTCAGCGGGTATTAATAATGAACCTCCATCCGGCATTACAAAACATCCGTAGGTCTAAGTATGGCGTGAGAGCCAGCCAGTGTAACTAAACCTAATTCAACAGAATTTAGTTATAAACATATCACAGACGTGCGTAAGACTTGGAAAGTAATGTTTTATTTAAAAACAGGTCCCCAAAGATTTGGTTATATTTCTTCTAGTTATGTGGAGTGGAGCAAACAGAAAGTGAAATAAAATTTATTGTATCAGACAGGGGAACAGGTAGTGGGGGTTGGGGGTGTTGCTTTCCACACAACAATAATGTAACCAGAAGTGACTGGGGTCACTTGGCTTGTGGCAGCTGGCGGATGACTGGTGTACACGTGCGATTACAACAAACACAGCAGCGCTGAGTCTTTTGTTTGTATGTTTGGCAAAGTAATCACCGTTCTTTTATTATTTTTGGCTATCTCTATATACACAGGGATTTATACTTATAATATAGCTAAGCACATTAAACGTCTTTTATCTGGTGAGAATGATTTTTAACCTCTGCGTCGCTTATTGTCAGCCAGCAATCTGCTACAAATGGCCAGCATTACTAAACACGTGCGAATTATAGCTCGTGCGTCTGCTAGAAATCAACATCTGTTAGGGAAGATGGTGTAGCAGCTGATAAAACGAGTGGGAGTATGGCTATATAGTTCATTATTGTCTACTTCATTATGAAAATGGGGAGTGTGATTAGCTGGCGCTGTCGAAAAAGTACAGGTCAAAGGCAAATGGAATGAGTTGATAACTGTCTTTAATGACCTGTTCTTTTCGGCGAAATTTTGGATCATAGCAGTCTTCAAACTCATGCAGTGAGATAAACTTTTATTCACTTTTTATTACTGAAAATACCTGCTTTTCGGATCTTTTTCATATTTCCCTTTGCAGGTAACTTCTGCGCAGATCTAAGTATGTTTAAAAGAAAATCCTATGTCTTTCCAAGAGAAATAAGTAACATTTGGAACTGAAAATAAAAAAACTTACTCGTTCTTACTTATTTTTTAAGAAATCTAAAATAATAGTATTGCTAAATTTTGAAAATAGGCTTTACGCAGTGGCGTAGCTACAACTTCGGGCGCCCGGGGCGAAGTTTGTTTTGCCGCCCCCTTTATCTACCTTCCTACAAGTTTCATGAGGTGGTTCGAACAAAAGTGAATTTTTACAAAATATCTTCGATATTAAGTATATAAAATTTAGGAACTAGAAGCCACGCAAATTCTGAAGTTCCCAAATTCTCACAATACGGTTTTTGCCCGAATTGGAGTTTTTAAATACCATTTTTGAAAATTTTGAGAAATAATAATAATATATTACAACAAAGAAGCTGTTATTTTTTATGACTTCAAATAAAGCTTATCTTCAAACATAACAAAATGAAATGAAACAGATCCAGTGTCGCGCAGTTTCGGAAGATAAAAAAGCATAAAGACCAAAGTATCGAAAAATTCTAAAAATTTCATGGAAGTTTTTATCAACAAGGGAACGACTGCGCTAGGATGCAAAATATTACAGTTTGATGTTCGATTCAACTCCGGATTACACACATGATGTACAGATGTCCCAAGTTATTAGATTCGTTGAAGTGAAACTGAATTTTCTACATACTAGAGAAGTCTTCATCGACTTCATCCCTCTAAAAATCAAAACAGCAGAAGGAATCACTAAAGCCATAGACAAACTGGATGTAGATGGATTAGACCTGAAAAATTGCAGAGAGCAATCGTATGACAACACACCAACAATGGCCGGAATAAATACCGGGGTTTAGCAAAGGATTTTCGACCTAAATCCTCAAGCATTCTCTCAATTTGGCTGGAGTTCACGTTTTTTTGGTACAATACATCGTCTTTTTACTTTTTTCTCCTCTTCTACGCACAGGTGGGATATTCTGAAACAATATGTGGAAATAACTGTCAAAAGGCATTGTGAAACCAGATGGAGTTCAGAAGCTCAAGCTGTCAAACCAGTATTAACGCAATTAGACGAAGTCATTTCGACGTTGGAACAATTGAGAGATTCGGTTGCTGAGAATATTGATACCAGACAATACGCAGCTTTTTTTGGGCGGAAATTCTCGAATCTTTTGACAAAGTTCAAAGAAAGTTACAGGAAGAAGGAATGACTTTCACTCATGTATTGGGACAACTGCAAATTTTGGTGGATAAACTGAATGACTGGACGACCAGTTTGTGCGACCAAACAATAGTCAAAGCCAAAAATAAGTGCGAACAGTGAGGTATTACTATTATCAAGAGAATTCGGAAGAAGCGAAATACGAGGGCTGTCTGATAAATAACCGACCTAACCATGATGCACGCGACTTAAAAATTTTTTTTTTTTTTATTTTTCTACATAGTCTCCTTGTAACTCCACACACTACTCCCAGCGATGCTCCCATCTCTGCAACCCTTCCAAATAGTACTTGGCGTCTTTGTCTGCAAAATACGAGTTCACGAAAGAGATTGCCTCCTCATTTGACGAAAATCTCTGGCCGCCGAGCGAGTTTTAAGTTGGGGAAACAAAAAAAAGTCGCTTGGAGCTAGATCCGGTGAATAAGGTGGATAGTCAAGCAGTTCGAACCGCAATTCGTGGATTTTCGCCATGGCGACTGTTGAGGTGTGAGATGGAGCGTTATCTTGGTGGAACAAGACTTTCTTTTTTTGAGGCCGATTTTTGAAGTTTCTTCCTTTAGCTTGTCCAATAATGATGCGTAGTATGCTCTTGTTATAGTTTTTCCTTTTTCAAGATAGTCGATAAAAATAATTCCATGGCTGTCCCAAAAAACACTCGCCATCACTTTCCCAGCCGAATACACAGCTTTAGGTTTTTTTGGGCCCGGTTCCCCCTTTTCAATCCACTGTTTAGATTGGATTTTTGTTTCGCGCGTATAATGATGAATCCAAGTTTCGTCTACAGTTATCAATCGGTGCCAAAACTCGGTCTTATTGCCTCTAAACTGAGCGAACAGAGCGCTGGAAATGTTCATGCGCGCAAGTTTGTGGTCTAGCGTAAGCAAACGCGGCACCCAACGCGCGGACAGCTTTCTCATGTCCAAACCTTGGTTTAATATGTGACAAACACGTTCTTTTGACATCTTCATAATCTCAGCTATTTCCCTAACTTTAAGCCGGCGGTCGTCTAGTACCAATCGATGAACTTTAGCGATGTTATCGTTAGTGGTTACAGTTTTTGGACGCCCAGGACGTTCATCATCTTCCAAGCTCCTGCGACCACGTTTAAATTCAGCTGCCCAAAATTTTACGGTGGTAAATGATGGTGCAGAGTCACCATACACAGAGTCCAACTCATTTTTGATTTGTGAAGGCGTATTGCCTTTCAAAAATAAAAATTTAATTACAGCTCGATATTCAATTTTTTCCATTTTGGGGAAATCACCGAAATAGACTCACAAAAACGACTGTCAACAGATAATTCCGCAATTCTGAAATTTTGGCGAGTATCTATTATAATATGAACAATTTGAAGTAGAAACTTTTTTTCAGATGTGCCGCTAGCTTCACGTTGAGGTCGGTTATTTATCAGACAGCTCTCGTATGTCTGGGAAATATCTGAAGATGCTGGTTTGAATTCAGAAGAAGAAATGAGACGCTGTATGGTCGAATTTCTGGATAAGCTATCAATGGAAATATCCACCCGTTTCACAAATTTGGAAAAGTTTTGGTTTTCTTTGTGATTTTGAACATATTATAGAACTAACCAGAGACTCATACAATGACAAACTCGTCGAAATTAAAGAAAAATGTCAGCAAATTGCCGAATCCTATCCAGATTACTTGGATAACGAAGATTTATATAGTGAAATCCAAGACGTCCTACTTTTAATAAAGAGAGCGAAGAAAAACGAAGAACAAATTGGATTTTCGGCAGAAAAAGTTTTTTTATACAATTCTTCAATGGGACTGGAAACCTACAAGACGTTAGCGACAGCTTTAAGAATACTACTCACTATACCTGTATTAGTTGCATCTTGTGAAAGGTCTTTTAGCAAACTTAAACTGATTAAATCTTACTTGAGATCGACCATGAGTCAGAGTAGACTGTCCAATCTTGCGATTCTCTCAATAGAATATGAAACTGCTTCAACTTTAAATTACAATGATATGTGATTTTGCAGCGATCAAAGCTAGAAAAGTGCAGCTTTAAGTTCTATCACTATTTTTAAGAAAGATGTAAGCCAAAAGATTATTACATTGTGAGTGTATAACTCTTTATCTTTTACAATAAATTTTGTAAAAAAAATTTTTGAAGTATTTTGCTGAATATTAAAAAATAGCGAATATCATTTTGCCACCCCCAAGACGTTGCGGCTGGGGCGACGGCCCCCTTCGCCTGCCCTTAGCTACGCCACTGGCTTTGCGACAGAGTTAAACTTATGTCGGCATGACGAAAGAGATTCATGTCGATCTGTTCGACAAATTTTTTCAAGATATCTGTAGAGTTTCATTTCTAAACTAACAAATGACACTGGTAAACAAAAATACAGTTGTTTTTTGTGACATGAACAGAATAAAGTGTTAATTATGTAAAAATTGTCACAAATGCGGAAAATAGTTAAATATTTCTTCTATCACCTATAGTTTTTTTGCTATGAGAATTTTTGTTAAAAGATAAAAAAACGATAGATTTATTATTTTATTAACCAAAGAGTACCTTAAAATGTTACTGTCGATGGTTTTCGGCGATATTTTGTTTTTGGAGTATCCTTTAATAATGTCCATCAGTAATCGGCAAGCAAACTGGCACTCCACTTGCCTTGGTACCGTTTCTCCATAGCAGAAATGTCTGGTGGAACCGTGCTCCATGTTCGTCACTTAGGGTCCCTAAATTTTCGGGGGAAAATCCAAATGGGAGTCCAGAAAGGGAATTTTAAGGGATATACTGCAACCCATTTTTTTTTATAGGCAGTAAGTAGTTCAGTCACAAAATCTTTGTACTTGTCAGCTTTCACAGTTCCAAGAAAATTATTAACAACGCTTTAAAGGCACTCCATGCTCCTATAGTATTTCAGTTTCATTAAGCATTTCTTCAAATGTTTTATTTTTCATTATTTCTCTTATTTGCGGACTCACAAAAATGCCCTTCTTAATTTTTGCTTCACTGACTCTTCGAAATTTTTGTTTCAGATACAAGAACCCTCTTTCATTTCTGACCATTGCCTTGACAAAATTCTTCATTAAACCCAATTTAATAAGCAAAGTTGGCAGTAATACCTTTTTGGGATCAACTATAGATTCACTGGTAACGTTTTTTTGTCTCGGAGTGAGTGCCTGACGTACTGGCCACTGCTTCTATACATAATGACTTTTAGGTCTCCACATATTGCCCAACCATACTCATTATAACGAATGTGCTCTATAAGAACTCCCATATTCTCATGTGATTCCATCATATGAACCGTATGAGCTAAGACACAGATGAATAATTGTTAAAAATGTTGTTAAATGAATAGTCAGGATCAATGTCACCAGGATGCGCCTGTTTTTTTACACCTACGACTTCTTCCTTTTCGGAAAACTGCATTTGCCGTGAAAGGAAAGCGTTATGCAGACGCAGAGGCCATTGAAAAGGCTTATCCCAGCATGCTGGCGGCCATACCGGCCAACGAGCTAAAACACTCGTTCGACATGCTTTTGGACCGTGCAAAAAGCAGCATTGAAGCAGAGACTATTTTGAATAAAATAAATTGATTTTGCTGAAAAAACATTTGCTCTGTTTTTTTAAGTCCTGTTTACTTTGGAACGCACCTTGTAGATAAACTATGTTTAAGATTTAGGACTTATTTTTCACTTGATGAAACATTTTATTTACAGAAAAAAAAAATAAATATTACAACAAACGTAATTTGTAAGGAATTCAAAAACTGTTCTTCGTGTGTACATACCTAAACTAGTTTCATAATGAGCCTCCTTTCAGAACTATGTCTCACAATTTGGTTAACATAAACTAGTCATATGAATTTTCTATATCTACACTATAATCGAAATAATATCCCTAATACTGATTAATATCGTTAGTGTGGAAAATCCGTATCTTGAAAAATGTCACGCCGTGGGTTGCTCCAGAGACTCACTAACTTTTCTTCACAATTTTCTAATAATCAACCAATTACCTCTTCCTTTCTTATGACTGAGATACAAGGGAATTCTTATTTTGGAAGGCAGTGTTCTCCGAAGTCACAACTACCATTAACGTAAACTTTCATTTTAATTTTAGTTAATGTTGTTATATTTATAATGAACTCTCGTAATGATGGCTTTCTAACGTTCAAAAGAGAAAAACTTCCTTTATCTTTCCTGCTGTTATTAATTTACATATTTTCCTTTGTAATTCGTTATAATTACCTCAACATTTAGGCCACAAAAATTCCGTAATTGCTAACCAAAAAAAAAAAAATAAATGCACGAAAAACAAAAATTTGATTTTGTGACTTTCAAACACATCACTCTAAATAAATTATGTTTATAAATATGTAAATGAATAATTAACCAAATATGTAACCAAATTTTCAAGAGAGATAAAGGTGGAAGAAATTTAATTGATGGCATAACGGTATTAAGCAAATGAGAGTGGGAGAGTTGTAATTGGTCTGAAATTTGAGTGAGTAAAATCAAGCAAGAGCAGGCACATAATAATCACTTAAAAGTTGCTTCTATTTGGCCCCAGTAGGAAAATTTAGATATAAATTTGTTTGTAATTTGTTCGTAATTTAAGAGCCTAATATTACGTGAAAATGTTAAAGATTTCTCAAGTGAAGTTTGGGCTGTAATTAGAGGATATGTGATTATAATATAGATAATTAGGGTTTATAAGAGAAGAGCGTCTAAGTGATTGAACTAGTTATTCTACTACAAACTTTCACTTACACAAAGATTCTTCAGCCACATAAAAAATGATACCAGTATCAAGTTTTAGTCAAATAAGTTTTCGAATTGATTCCCAATAGCTTCTCAAAAGAATTTTAACTAGCGGTTATGATAAATAAAATTTTTTTCCAGTATTAATACATATTTCTCAACCTAAAAACGATAAATTGCACCGGTCAACATGGTTTTTGGGTCTGACATCTACACGTTAAATTTTAGTTTCTCCTATGACAAAAATAAGGAAAAAATTTGTTTTTCCGGTTAAAGTTTGCTTTCGTAGAAATTAGAGCAATTTTTCGATTTTTAAGCAATAATGGCTGGTTTTTATATTTTTTCTACAATTTCACTATAGATTATTTTTGGAAAACTTTTTTTTTAGATACAAGAGTCGTATTTATTCAAGATGTGTGATAAACAATAATATACTTGTATAAATGTAAAATAAAAAAAAATTACTGTCTAAAAATGAATATTTTTTGTATTTCGTTTATGCTTATATGAACTCTCTTGTATTAAACCCCAAATATAATCTCCCATCATATTCTCCTTGTACTACCCTTGATATCGATGTTCAAAGTCCATCACATCGTGGTGAAAACGTTTTCCTTGCTCCTCGGAGTAGGCCCACTAGTTGTCTTTAAATTCTTCCAGATAAGAGTCTAGCATATGAAGTTTATGAGACATTGTGCAGCCCATAATTTAGAAGCTTTTAAACATTTTTTAAATCTATTCTGTATAGTTGCTAGCTCTATGATTCCCCAGAAAACCACTAACTACTGCTTTAAAACTTTCCCAGGCTCGTTTTTCACGAGCATTGAGAAGCTTCGTAAAGTCATCACTCTTCCTTTAACTTTAGATAATTTCAGGAAAAAGCCCCTTATGGAGCAGAACTGCTTTTAAGCTTTTCGAAGAGCTATCGATAAAAAGCCGCCATTCTGATGCTACGAATGGTTTTCCAATTTCATTAAATAAATCAGTTACTTTGTTGCAGTAACAAATACCGGCTTCTTTTGTGAAAAAAAACATGAAAAAGTTTTATGCCGCTCTCTTTAATCAGCTGTTTTGACAGCATCTTCAAGTAAGTTCAATTGCTTTAATCGTGAACCTAATATTTCTGCTTTACTTTTGGGTAAGTTCAGGTCTCGCACCAGATCATTAAATTCACTTGAGCTAATAAAATGTTGCCCAAAACTTTGCGACTTTGTCATGAAATCACTACCATCAGTGTTGGTTAGAGATGCATTGGATCCTGTTGAACTTTGTGACGGCTGAACTTCAGAGCTATCGGATCTTGAACGTACCGGCACAGGCAAATTTTCATCATGAGGTATCGGAAATGATGATGAAGGAAGATCTGGATAAAAATCTTTTCTGCATTTTCACCAGATCGACGCTTACTTGGGTTAACCATACAAAAATATGATTTTCTCCTCGATACCAAGCTAGAAATAACAAAATTACAAGGGTCTAATTTAAATTTGCGCCACAATTTTAAAAATCATAAATTTTGATTCCTGACCTTCTAAAGTTTTTTTACAATTAACGCAGGTGAAGTGAGGTACCCAATTTTCATTTTGATTACTGACTTTTAGGTTAAAATAGGCTAAAAGTGCTGCCATCTTTGATTTATGAAATAAATTAAAATATACCTGTCGATGTAGATCAGCCCAAAGCAAACTTAAAGAACTAAAGATTAATATTTAAGTGTTTTTCAATGTCTAGAATCCGAATTCAAGCATGAGAACAGAAACCACCCAAAAAAATATTTTTTTTGTTGACCGGTCTTGCCATTCTGCAAAGGTTGAGAACCATTCTTTTTTCTAAAGTTGTAGTAATATCTTTTCGAAATTTGTTGAGTTAAATTTTACAATGGACATAGTTTTCTCAACGAGTATTTTGCTGCCTGTGGGGTTGGTATATAACCAAAAATGTATTTTGATGCGAACATACATATGTGTTTGCTGTGTATGTGATAGCTTATCAACTTAATGTGTTTGCTTACACCTGAAAGTTAATTGGATTGTGGTAGGACTGCACTCTTATTTGAACATGAAGCCAAGGTGTGAATAAGCATGTTTTTACAAATACAACTTTCGTGAATTTTCTGCAGGGCCAATGCGAGTTTTCTCATCATAATTTGATAATAAAACTTTTTGCGTTTGTTAAGTACACAGGCGCATTATTTGCTTTTTTTTTATAACCTGAACAAGGTATATTTAGGTTTCCACCATGATCGCAACACCGTTGTTCCTTGTTGAGAACTAAAGTCTGGAAGCTTAGTAAAGTTCGCACAAACGAAAATTCGGCGATCCTTTAAACTATATATAAAGGGTGAACCAATTCGAGTTTTCCTACTTAAAAAGACACAGAAACTTCAAATTTAATGGGGAACACTTACTATCATTGGAGAGCACATTCTTTGGCATTTATTTTTTTAAGTTTATCTAATAATTGTGCTCAATTTCGACTGGTTACGGCGGTATGACACGCATGATGTTTTGCTCCAAGGCTTGAATCAAAGCAGTGTTAAATACATAGACTTTAAACTTTACATATATGTATCCACAGAAAAAAATCTAACGATGTGATATCACATAATTTTGGTGGCCAATCGACCGACCCAAAACGTGAAATTATCTGCTCACCGAAGTGTTCTCTTAATAAATCCATTGATTGATTGATGCGACGTATGGGAAGTGACGCCGTCTTGTTGAAACCAAGTGTCGCCGAGATCACTATCTTCAATTTCAGGCATCAAAGCAATCGACGGTCACGTTCTCACCGACATTATTTTTGAAGAAATACAGACCGATGATTCCACCAGTCTACAAACTACAACAAACCGTTGTTTTTTCAAGATGCAATGGCACCTTTTTTTATCCCTTCAGGTTGCTCTTCGTCCCAAGTGTGGAAATTTGCTTGATTGCATATTCAATGAACCACAAATGAGCTTCAGCGTTGAACAAAATTTGGCTCGAAAACGGTCATCTTCTTGGAACATTTCACGAGCCCATAGAGCAAAGCGATGTCCTTCGGACCGTCGAGCGGCTTCAGTTCTTGTACTAGCTTTATTTTGTATGTACAGTGGTACCTCGACATACGAGTTTAATTCGTTCCGCAACCTTGTTTGTATCTTGAATTACTCGTATCTCGAAGCAAATTTCCGTATACAAAACAATTGAACTACCATTAATCCGTTCCAACCTCCAAAATGTCACCCCAGTTATTTTTGTTACGTGGTTTTGAATTATAAAAACGTATTTATAAATATCAAATATTTATAACACAAAAACAAAAAAGGGAATGTAAAGAAATAAATTAGATATCCTCACTGGTCTTTGACTTTTTCGCTAAATTTTTCTCGCTTTCACCTGTAGGCCGTTTAGAAAAAAACATGTCCAAGGAGATTTGTTTCTTCCTCCCTCTCAGAATGTTCCGGAAATGAGTTAGGCAAGTGTCATTAAAAAGGTCAGATGCACGACCAGTTGCAACTTTTTCTGGGTGTTTTTTTCCTCCTCTGATTCCTCAAAACCAATTTCTGGCATAAGCTCAGTATGCTGCTGTGACTGCAACTCTTGTATCTCCCCAGTCATCAGTTCCTGGGTGTGCTCTTCGATGAGCTTGTTCACGTCTCTCTCTTCCACTTCTGGACTCATGCATTTCCCCAGAGATACAATGTCCTCATCTACTGAAACACCGGGTTCCAATACTTCATAGATCCTTTCAGCTACGGCTACAAGCCACAGCTTTTGCCATGCAGAGGTCAATGACCTCGTTGTAACTCCTAACCAGGCCTGATCGATAATTTGTAGGCAAATCGCTATATTAAAGTGGTTTTTCCAGAACTCTCGAAGGGCGAGGTTTGTGTTCTCCGTCACTTCAAAGGACGCCGAAACAGATGCTTGGTGTATAGTTTTAAAAATTAGAAATCACTTGCTGATCCAAGGGCTGCAGGATAGGAGTGGTGTTGGGTGGTAAGTAGAGAACCTTTATGAATTTTAACTCCTCGAGGATGTCATCTTCGAGGTTTGGTGGATGAGCAGGGGCATTGTCGAGGATGAGAAGGGCTTGCACGGTTAGGTTATTTTCCTGTAGATATTTCTTAACAGTAGGGCCGAAAACCTGGTTTACCCACTCCACAAAGAACTTCCTGGTGACCCATGCCTTCGGGTTCGACCTCCACATAACTTAAAGTTTTTCTTTCAAAATCTTATGTGATTTAAATGCTCTGGGGTTTTCCGAATGGTACACGAGCAGAGGCTTGATCTTGCAGTCGCCATTTACATTGACGCACAGTGCTAGAGTCAATCTGTCCTTCATAGGTTTGTGGCCTGGCATCATCTTCTCCTCTGCCTTTATATATGTTCTATTTGGCATTATTTTCCAGAATAGCCCTGTCTTATTACAGTTGAAGACTTGCTTATTAGATCGGAATACGTTTTAATGTAATCCTCAGCTGCCTTCATATGTGCACTTGCTGCCTCACAATGTCTGACAACGGAGTGAATACCGCTCCTCTTTTTAAAATTCTCAAACCAGCCCCGGCTGGCTTTGAGTGACACTTTCGATGCCTCGTCGATGGAAGTCTGCGGGGTTTGCTTCAGTAAATCTCCGTAGATCGCTCTTGCCTTCTCGCAAAGGATGGTCTGTGTCAAGGTATCGCCTTGGAGCTGCTTTTCTGTCATCCACACCATCACCAGTTTCTCCATATTTTCATGAAAGGAGGTTCGCAGCTTGGAAATTATCGTAAGGCCCTTAGCCGGCGGTACACTCTTTATCGACTCCTTCTGTTTAAGCACAGAACATATCATGGACGTACTACGGCCATACTGCCTCGACAAGTCAACAACTCGAACACCTTGCTCATGTTTTCCTATAATTTCACGTTTTAATTCAATTTTCAACATCTTTTTCTTAGCACTTGACTTTTTGCAAACTTTTTTCTGAACCATTGTTATAAAATTAAATATGCACAACTTTTCACAGCGGAAGCACGCTGCTAACTGATCATGATGCCGCGACTGCGTGTTACTACCGAACCGAACCGGTTTCGTATCTCGAATTTCGCTCGTAACTATTAAAAAGCAAAAAATCACTTGCTCGTCGGCCCATATCTCCAAAAACTCCTATGTTGGGGCACTCGTATGTCGAGGTGCCACTAAAATATATTTATATATTTGTATATTTGATCTCGACGTAAAATGCGCCAGGTCGTTCCATACGTCAGTCCGAGTTGCTGCCAACGACGCCGAATCGACTTTCCAAGGTCCTCGTGTACACTCTCAGATATGGCTGCTATATTTTTTCACTGGATGCTGGACGTGGTCTGTTCGGTTGCATTTTATCCAATAATGCATTCTGGGTCTCAAGATGGGTGATGGTGTTGCAAATAGTACACTCGGTAGGTCGATTCTATACAGAACGTGAATTTTCGTAATGAAGTTGAACGGTTTTTATAGTCGTGCAGGGGTAAGTCGCTCCATGATGAAATGCCAAACAATACTGAACAAAAATAACATGACAGCTTGAGACAACTCATGCTATAAATGATCAGCTTGACGAGCTGAGCCGATAGAGCTATGTCCGTTTGTCCGTTTGCAAACTTTTCCCTCATGTCCTCTACCCAACAAGAAGCTGTTTATTTCTTGCAACCGCCGATATCGGACAACTATTGAATATAGCTGCCATACGAAATGACTAATGCATCTCTTACATATCCTTGTACAGAAAACTGTTTTATTTGAGAAGGGATCTTCAAGAAACTCCGCTGAGTTTATTACCTAAGGCAACACTGCAATCTACTATAGCATATAGGTACCCTACAAACTGACCGATCAAAATTAAGATAAAGATATATTTATACTCTTCATGCTTTAAAAAAATCACCTGTAATAGCTTCGGTTCAGCCGAAGTTACAGTCGTTTCTAGTCGAGAAATAAAGTGTGGAGATTGTATGGAGTGTAATCTCTCTTCCCTATGCCACATTAGAGAATACTTCAAGGTTTTCTATCCTCTGCCGTAGAAATAGTAAGGCAGATTTTATACATATTTTGTTTTCCGCTAATCAGACGAATTATCATTTTGATTAGTTGCCGATTTGTGGATATCAGTGGTTTTTTTTTCAGTCTATTGCTAGTGTAGAATATTTGAGTTGTCCAGCAGTTCATGTTCAATTTGTATTTGCGAATTAACTCTGACGATTTTATTTTTTGTTGGGGCTCTTCAGGTCGACGTCAGAAAGCCGAAAGCAATCTACTTATATATTGCCCAAAGTATAATATATGTTTTCGCTTAAGTTTATTGGAATCCCCGAAGTTCAGCGGATTTTAAGTCTATCGAGTGGGATGTATGGATAATATCAGTGAAACGGTTGATTTCGCTAAATACTTCGGAATTTTCGAAAGTCAAACTAGATGCATATTTGTGGTAAGAAAACGAATTCAAGAAAAAGAAATAATTATTTTAACTGATAGAAAAAGCGGATTTCCAGTTCATAGCTAATATATATAACTTAACATGATGTTCCGTGGCTTATATAGAAAATTGCTCTCTCATATCGAAGAAATGGAAACTTATTTTTTCTGGAGCCAACAAAGTAGCCCAACTCGTCAATAAAGAGGTGGTTAACGAAATTTATACTAAGGAAAGTAACAAAGTACATATACATATATGAACAAACCGTTGCTTCGTAGTAATAACAACAGGGGAACTTTAGTGTTGGCAGTAGTTCGCGAAATAGTGAAGGTGGGATTTAAAGCAATGTTCACATGGGAAATAAAAATCGCACCTTTAACGGTCACAAGCGGTAGTAAACTTAACGGAGCAAGCAATTCACATATGCAAGGTTACCAATGGCAGTTTATACAGCCATGCAGGGTTGCTAAAACACAACTGTTAATGCTGGGGTTTCACGAAAATATATGCAGTAAGCGGACAGTTGAAGCGCATTTTGAAAAATTTTAAACTGTGGGGTGTCAAATTACAAGGAAAAAATTTTTACGCACAAACATATAGTAGAATATATAGTTATGGATATCAATTTTTGAAGTAAGTAAAAAAGATTACCACTTTTCTTGTAATAATATTGAATTCAACAAGTTTTTAAGGGGAAGCCTACTTTAGAGGCTTCAAAAAATCTATATTTTCAAGGATTTCTTTTGGAAAAGAAAGAAATCTCCGATTGAAATGAAACTTCTAGGATTTATTCTTATATATTTGAAGAGTCTTCTCAAATTTTTTTATTATTATACATTAGATATTCTTCATGTTTAAAGAAATTTACGGAGGCGTCTCGATTCTGCAATTTCTGTGTGGCGGGCAAGATGCAGGTCGCACTTTTCATCTGAAACAAAAAAACAAAAGAAATTTTTAATTTTCAATAGTGTAGTTCCTAGGTGAACCAAGAAAATTCAACAAAATGTGGAAAGCTCAACAATTTTTTGCAGTTTAAAAAAATGCATTTAAAAAACAAAAAAATTTACTTTAAATCGTTTAAAAACCATATTAATGTCAACTTTCTTAAAGTATTTTAGGTTCACCTAGAGGAGAATTTAATACCAAAGCGACAACTTTGCATTTTTTTGCTGTTCATGTGATCAGAGCTCCATATTTTTAAACACTGATTCTTATGTAATATTTAAAAAGGAATCGAATGGAAAAGTCAATTTTGAAAAAAAGTTGGTGGAAAAAAATGTTTTTTTTTTGTGGATTTTGAAAATATTTTTATCAGAAAGCTGAGATTTTTTTACATAAAATTGGAATAAAAAAAAAATTTGTTTCACTCAGTTTTGAGGTCGTTAAAAAAAAAAAAAGAAAAGTCATTTTTTTGTTTGATCTCAATTTGAATTGCGCGCTTGACTTCCCGAGCCACTTTCATGTGAAGATCACGATGTAGATCTGAGTTCCGTATTCTTTGCGAAGTATTTCAACCAAATACGGCAATGAACAATTTCTCGATTCTGACACTGCCACACAATGTACAGAGGATTATTTCCAAAGAGTGTACAACTTCATCTCAGAGAAAAAGTTTAATAAAAATGATGAATAAAGGAGAAGTTGAAGATTTTGATGTGGCTCAAGCTTTTAATAAAATGTGGCACGATGGACACATAAATATTTAAAATTACTTTACTAAAGAACTTTGATCAGTTGTTCATAACATAGCTTACTATTTAACAAGTGGTTTGCAGTTTAAGTAAATGAATTTGTCTGAGAGTAGTGTTCAATTACGGCTGGATTCCCTCAAGGCATCGGGCCCAACACTGTATGTCTTACTTACCGCAGACATTTCGACGAGTTTAAAAGTACTAACCCCAACATTCGCAGACGACTTTTTATGTAGATGCAAGTGTTCATTAAAAACCACAAACACAGGAGAAAATCACTTAAAACTAACATTCGCTTTAAAGACAGAAATATGCCCGAAATTGAAATTAAGTAAGGGAATTATCCCTTAAGCAAGCGAAGCTAAATGTCTTGGCGTTCACTTAGTCAGCCGCTTTTCTGAGAAAATACAGCACCTCAAACATAAAACATAAAATCCTAAATTGGTTATTTGATAAAAGTTCAAATCTATGTTGGATCATAAAACGCTTATGTAGAATTCAGTCAGTGGAGGATGGGGTCATGTGTAGAAGTTCACGCAAGTGAGGAAAGTTCTCTGATCGCCATTCACTTGGGAGTGGCCAGAAACGATTCTTTTACATATGACTCAAGCAGCTCACGACTTCCGGTCTTTGACCAAGTATCCTCTGGGTAGCCCAAGAACATCCGTTTGAAGGCGAGCTAAAGTGAGAAGGCGAAACACCCCTGCATAGGGTTGTGCGCTGGGTTTGGGACCCGCCACGTAAAAAAACACCCCTAATGAAAGGAAAAAAGCAGCCTCGGATGAGAGCCCCCCCTTTTCATGACGACCATGGCAAACGAAATAAGGACTATGATTTGAGGGCATGCACCTGGAATGTCCGGTCCCTTAATTGGGAAGGTGCCGCTGCCCAGCTGGCAGATGTCCTCGTAAAGATAAAGGCTGACATCACCGCCGTTCAAGAAATGCGATGGACGGGACAAGGACAGAGACGAGTAGGTCCTTGTGACATTTACTACAGTGGCCATATAAAGGAGCGCAAGTTTGGTGTTGGATTCGTGGTGGGAGAGAGACTCCGTCGCCGAGTACTATCATTCACTCCGGAGAATGAACGTCTAGCCACAATCCGCATCAAAGCGAGGTTCTTCAACATATCGCTGATTTGCGCCCACGCAAGGACGATGTGACCAAAGATGCCTTTTATGAGTGCTTGGAGCGCACTTATGAGAGATGCCCCCGCCACGATGTCAAAATCGTGCTTGGCGACTTCAATGCCAGGGTGGGCAAAGAAGGTATCTTTGGCACTACGGTCGGTAAACTCAGCCTCCACGCGGAAACATCCCCAAATGGGCTGAGGCTGATCGACTTCGCCGGGGCCCAAAATATGGTTATCTGTAGTACTAGATTCCAGCATAAGAAGATACATCAAGCTACCTGGCTGTCTCCAGATCGAAAAACCACCAACCAGATCGATCATGTTGTGATAGACGGAAGACACGTCTCCAGTGTTTTAGATGTGCGTGCGCTCCGAGGTCCTAACATCGACTCGGACCACTATATTGTTGCAGCCAAAATTCCCACCCGCCTCTGTGCAGCAAAAAACGCACGCCAACAAACACAAGGATGGTTCGACGTCGAGAAGCTGCAATCACAACAGACAGCCGAACGTTTTTCTACTCGGCTTGCACTCCTGCTCTCTGAG
Source organism: Bactrocera correcta (assembly GCA_027475135.1). Taxonomy (NCBI): domain Eukaryota; kingdom Metazoa; phylum Arthropoda; class Insecta; order Diptera; family Tephritidae; genus Bactrocera; species Bactrocera correcta. The sequence goes on along the minus strand of CM050323.1, from coordinate 98,239,478 downwards.
AGCACTCGTCAACAACTCGGTATAAGGGAACTGTGGGACGGCATTTCAAACTCCTTACGTACAGCTGCAACCGAAACCATTGGTTTTCGGAAAGTGCAGAAGAACAGCTGGTACGACGAGGAGTGCCGTGTCGCAGCGGAGAGAAAACAGGCTGCCTACCTCGCAACGTTACGATCGACCACAACACGTGCGGGATGGGATAGATACCGAGAGTTGAAGAGGGAAGCGAGACGCATTTGTAGACAGAAAAAGAAAGAGGCCGAAATGCGTGAGTACGAAGAGCTTGATAAGCTGGCCGACAGGGGTAATGCTCGAAAATTCTACGAAAAGATGCGGCGGCTTACAGAAGGTTTCAAGACCGGAGCATACTCTTGTAGAACCCCCAAAGGTGATCTAGTTACCGATGCCCAGAGCATACTTAAATTATGGAGGGAACACTTCTCCAGCCTGCTGAATGGCAGTGAACGCACAACACCAGGAGAAAGCGAACCCGATACCCTAATCGATGACGATGGAGCAGACGTTCCATTGCCCGACCATGAAGAAGTTCGAATAGCAATTGCCCGCCTGAAAAACAACAAAGCGGCAGGGGACGATGGATTGCCGGCCGAGCTATTCAAACACGGCGGCGAAGAGCTGATAAGGTGCATGCATCAGCTTCTTTGTAAAATATGGTCGGACGATAGTATGCCCAACGATTGGAATTTAAGTGTGCTATGCCCAATCCACAAAAAAGGAGACCCCACAATCTGCGCCAACTACCGTGGGATTAGCCTCCTCAATATCGCATATAAGGTTCTGTCGAGCGTATTGTGTGAAAGATTAAAGCCCACCGTCAACAAACTGATTGGACCTTATCAGTGTGGCTTTAGACCTGGTAAATCAACAACCGACCAGATATTCAGGATGCGCCAAATCTTGGAAAATATCCGTGAAAGGAGAATCGACACACACCACCTCTTCGTCGATTTCAAAGCTGCTTTCGACAGCACGAAAAGAAGCTGCATTTATGCCGCGATGTCTGAATTTGGTATCCCCGCAAAACTAATACGGCTGTGTAAGCTGAAGTTGAGCAACACAAAAAGCTCCGTCAGAATCGGGAAGGACCTCTCCGAGCCGTTCGATACCAAACGAGGTTTCAGACAAGGCGATTCCCTATCGTGCGACTTTTTCAACCTGCTTCTGGAGAAAATAGTTCGAGCTGCAGAACTTAACAGAGAAGGTACCATCTTCTATAAGAGTGTACAACTGCTGGCGTATGCCGATGATATTGATATCATCGGCCTCAACACCCGCGCCGTTAGTTCTGCTTTCTCCAGACTGGACAAGGAAGCAAAAGAAATGGGTCTGGCAGTGAACGAGGGCAAGACGAAATATCTCCTGTCATCAAACAAACAGTCGTCGCACTCGCGACTTGGCACTCACGTCACTGTTGACAGTCATAACTTTGAAGTTGTAGATAATTTCGTCTATCTTGGAACCAGCGTAAACACCACCAACAATGTCAGCCTAGAAATCCAACGCAGGATAACTCTTGCCAACAGGTGCTACTTCGGACTGAGTAGGCAATTGAAAAGTAAAGTCCTCTCTCGACGAACAAAAGCCAAATTCTATAAGTCTCTCATAATTCCCGTCCTCCTATATGGTGCAGAGGCTTGGACGATGACAACAACCGATGAGTCGACGTTGCGAGTTTTCGAGAGAAAGGTTCTGCGAAAGTTTTATGATCCTTTGCGCGTTGGCCACGGCGAATATCGCATTCGATGGAACGATGAGCTGTACGAGATATACGACGACATTGACATAGTTCAGCGAATTAAAAGACAGCGGCTACGCTGGCTAGGTCATGTTGTCCGGATGGAAGAAAACACTCCAGCTCTGAAAGTATTCGACGCAGTACCCGCCGCGGGAAGCAGAGGAAGAGGAAGACCTCCACTCCGTTGGAAGGACCAAGTAGAGAAGGACCTGGCCTCGCTTGGAATATCCAATTGGCGCCACGTAGCGAAGAGAAGAAACGACTGGCGCGCTGTTGTTGACTCGGCTATAATCGCGTAAGCGGTGTCTACGCCAGTAAAGAAGAAGAAGAAGAATTCAGTCAAGAAACCAATTTGGATGTATGGAGTACAATTATGGGGCTCTGCCTTTGCAACTAGCATCCATAAAATACAACGATTCCAATCAATCGTTTTTCCCAAACTCTAGCCACACACTGCTTAAGATGCAAAAATGTTGTTTTAAGATTTCAACGTGGTGGGGTTAGTGAGGGTTCCCTACAAAGACGTTGCATCTCTTCACCTTTGTAAAAAAAAAAAAGTTGAAACTGGGTAAAAGTGTACCAACGGCATGTTTTAGACTGGTTGGTAAAGCAGTTAGGAAATATTCTCTTTGTTTTCAGAGTTGAAGAAATGGTCTATCGAGTTCTCCACAGAAATTTTGTGAGCATCAAAAAATCTTTGGTCCTACTGAAAAATGGCCAAATCGTTCGAGGGCTTGTGTGATAGTAAAAGATGAGTATTTCGAAAAAAAAAATGTCATCACTCTTTTGGTAAGTATATGGATTATTAAAAAAATATACTTCATTAGTAAATGTAATACAAGGTCTGTCGCAAAAGAAACAGGACTGTTAAAAAAACAACAAAAAAATTAATATTTTTCAAAAGTTATATTTTTTTATTCAAAGGAGTTTCCTTGTGCTTCGATACAGTGTTTAGCCGTGTCAATTAGCATATTAAATGAGTGTTTAAGGTCATTTTTCGGAATGCTCTTAAGAATATCGGTAGTCGCCTTTTGGATAGCTGAAATGTCCTGAAACCAGTGTCCTTTCATGGGCAAATGAAGTTTTTCAAATAGGTAAAAGTCACAGGGTGCCAGATCCGGTGAGTGATTAATGGTTAATATGGAGTTTTTTTGTCAAAAAATCAGTGACAAGGGTCGACCGATGACACGGCGCATTATCGAGCAACAGACGCCAGGACCCTGCCTCACGGTATTGTGGTCGAGCACGACGAATGCGTGGTAAAAAACGCTTCATAACACCGAGGTAAAACACAGCATTAATCGTTTGGCCAGGTGGGAGGAACTCTCAGTGTACAATACCCTCGGATCGTAAAAACAAATCAGCATTGTCTTTGGTTTTGACTTTTGAAGACGACTTTTTTTCGGTGACTTCTGATCGTCACAGAGGTCCTCACGACCTTCTTCTTGGAATCGCTTAAACCACTCATGCCTATCCTAATAGGCACTGATCACCCTAAACTTTTTTCATCATTTAAAATGTTTCAGTAAACGTTTTCCCAAGTTTAAAAGAAAATTTAATATTTGCTCTTTGTCCAAAATGCATTTTACGACCGCTGCCTAAAAGTTGCTGTCACTTTTTGATCAATAAAATCGATTGTAGTTATCAATTGTCTTAAAATTTTTACGAAATCTCAACAAGGGATCAAACTTTTTATTTCATGTACCCATCAATAGGTGGCGCCACCAGAAACAGTTATATTTAAAAGGTTATGTTTCTTTTACGACAGACCTTGTATAACTGAAATTAAAGCATATTCTCTTATAATGGTATGTCTGTATATCAAAAATGGGCTGAATCGGACCAATACTTCCCATTGCCCTCATATACCTAATATAAAAACTATCGAACTTCGGAATGACTTTGTATCGCATATATCGGCCAATATGTGGGTTATCCCAATGAAAATAAAATAGACCTAAGATAGATAAATTTGAGTGAGAACTTGCCTAACTCTTATCAGGATTTTCGAATAACCGGCTGACTTTAATCTATATGATTGGATTTACACCTTAAAGTATTTCCCTGACTTTGATGCTTGCAAGTTGCAGGAGTATAAAAGGTTCGGTTGCACCCGAACTTAGCCCTTCCTTACTTATTTTAAGGATAAGTTCGTGTTGTCAACGCTGTTTACATGCGCTTGTTCAATTTATATCTTATTTATTGCTAAGTTTTCTGTCTAAAATTTTTTACATATTTTAAGAATGTATAGCAAATCTTTAAGGAACTCCCAGTTCTCCTGAAATTTTTATATTTGTCAATAAACCACATCAAGACTTCATTCTACATACTATACAACGTTACTTTTCGCTTAATTCACAACTTCCTTGTGCTCCCTTGAGTTTAGTGCATACTTTACGGCGCTTAAGCGCAAATATCACATACCAAATCGCTGGTGCACTTTAGTTGACTTGTACCATTTAAATTTACACAGCAAATAAGAAAACTGCAAACTTTTTCTATTTAAGTATTTACGAATAAAATTCCCTTCACTCTTTCATAACAGCTTACCTTCCCCGCAAGCGTCTCTCACCACGCGCAACGGTAGCTAAGAAAGTGTTTACGAGAATCGTGTTCAAAGTAGCGAAATTCCAAGTCTTGATTATTATTGTTTGTTGCTTTTTGTAAAAGTTAGCAAAGTTTGCTCGCCAGCAGCTACTAGCGAGTAGAAGTTGCGCTGAGAAAATAGTGTCGATAGTTGGGCGTGTGCGGGGGAGCACGAGCTTCGTTGTCGGAAATATAAATATTGATTTTATTGCAAAAATATTGAAATCGCACTGCTTTGGCGGGGTTTTATGTATGTGTGTGTATGGGTGTTAGTGGGCTGCGGATGTATGTATGTATGTGTATGTACGTGTTTCAACAGCTTTTGGTAGTTAAAAAGTTTGCTAGCAAATGCTGAGAAGCTTTGACTAATATTTTGATGACTTCGAAAAATGTATATGGAAATAACTGTAATTATTTACACGCTGTTACATAACCGTACGTATACAACTATCATAAGTTTCTGAATGGATATACTAAATATTTGCTCAGTTGAAAAACTTTTCCTGCTTGTCAAGAGTTATTTAGAATATAAATACATATGCTGCCACGATTACAGGCAAGTGGAGGTAATAAAAAAGGTTAAGCTAAGAAAATGCCTTAACTTCGGCTTCTTACGATGATTCAGTCTTATCAGAAACACAAGTCTACGAGTGGTACAAAGCCTTCAAAGACGATCGAGAGTACGTTGAAGACATGCCTCGTTCTGGACGACTTTCAATCTTTTCAACTGATGATATTAAAAAAATGAAGGATATGTGTGAAGCATATAGTGTTAGAAAATCTACAGGCAAGTGTTAGAGAGATGACAAGACAGCTCCACATCCCTCGCGAGGCCATTCGATTGATTTTGATGGATATTTTGGTTATGAAACGCGTTCTTGCTCGACTCATCCCGTCAATGCTGATTTTTTTTTATCAAAAAGAGTGTGGTAAACAGATCTCTTTGGACATGCGTGATCGTGCGAACTGCCATATTCATGGAGAGCATTATTACTGTCAGTGAGACATGGGTTTATCAGTGTGACGTGCAAACAAGGCAACTATCATCGTAAGGGAACCTGTTTTCAATCGGTCGAAGAGATAACAGAAAATTCGCTAAAGGAGCTAAAGACCATTCCAAGAAGTGCTTACGAAATGTGTTTCGAGGACTGGAAAAATCATTGGCATAAGTGTATTACATCTTGTGGGGATTAATTTGAAGGCGACAAAGCAAATCTTGATTAATAATTAAGTTTTTTGTGTTTTATTCACTATTTTCAGGTACTTTTTTGTCACAACCTATACAGAATATGCAACATTTCCTTTTGGGAATTATAAACTACTTAGGGAACTTCATATATTCTCATCAGGGTATAATTATTATTTTCGAACTGAGGAGACTAAAATTGTAGCACTGATTTGGTTTTACTATATGCAGCGACGCACTTTTGAAAATGAACCGGCAAGTGATTGTATTGCATATAATTATATTGGCATCGTTTGAAAGGTTATTAACCAACCAAAAATTCACAATTTGTAGCAAAAGCCTGGAGTATAAAAATATTTTTTCTTAGGCAGAATCATACCATTTTCAAACCGTAAGCAAAAAAATTGCCTAAAATACTTATTACGAATAAGTAGGAAAGAGCTAAGTTCGGGTGTAACCTTAAATTTTATATTTTTGCAGGAATCAAAGCAGGCGACATTCTTTTACTTGTTGGCAAAACTATATATGTATATATTATTCGATGAAGTCGTGAAAAATTTAGAACCAAGTTTGATATTTTCTTGACTAGACTAGACTTAGACTTAATTTTATTGCCATATTTTAGTTCGCGCAAGATAAAATTATATTAAAAACATGGTTAATTGGGATGTTATATATGTATTTGAGATAAATTTAACCGAATTGGGAAAATTTAAAAAAATATTAAATTGATGTGGAAAACGTCAACCAATGGATCGAAATTCACTATATTAGGGAGATGAGGTGTAGACCAAGGTATAAACCAATTCCATTCTAATTCGCTAAACCACATTATTGACTAAATTTTAGTATATTTTAACCAATACTACATAAAATTAATAAATAATAGACTAATAAAATGCTCCAAATGTTTATGAAGGTTCCTCACGTCATCAATCTTTTGCAGTAAAGTCATCCGTTGGTTCGAAAATCCTTATATTAGTAGCATGTGGGCTGGGTGAAGTTTTTTTCTAGTTTAATACATTTTCAGTATGTATACTGAAAGGATATACTGTTATATATATAGAGATTGCGAGCGAAATAAAAATACGTGTTTGTTCTTCAGAATCCAAATGCAAAAAAGGGACGATAGGCGCTTTATTTCTCATTAACTAACCTAAAGCGAATACAAGTTAAAAGCGAATAGAATGCGCATGGTTGCATTTTCGAAATAAATGCGCATGGTTGTATTTGCGAAATATAAATTTTATAAGCTTGTGGTGTTGCCACAGTACTCCCCTCCTAGAGAGAGGGAACGGCAGTATAGGCTGGCTTCAAACGATCAATCGAAACATTCACGGCTTGATGATTAACGTCGATAGCAAAATATTTTGAATGGCGATGCAATACATTGTACGGGCCTTTATACGGCGGCGAAAATGATGGCTTGACTGATAGATCTCGTACAAACACCTGTTCGCATTTTTGAAGGTCTGCGTGTATAAATGACTTCTGCTTGGTATGCCAAGCGGTATCTATGGAGCGTAAGTCTCGCATGACGCGGCGTAAATGTGCTACGGTCTCCACTTCGGTAGTTGATGGGCCACTATCCACGAAAAACTCAGAAGGCAAACGCAAGGTAGTCCCGTAAACTAGTTCAGCTGGACAAGCATTTATGTCGGCCTTAAAAGAACTACGAGGCCCCAACTGGATTAGTGGCAGCGACGAGGTCCATTGATTGTGATTGTGGCACAATATTGCTGACTTAAGCGTTCGGTGCCATCGTTCGACCATGCCATTCGTCTGTGGATGATAACCGGTCGTCCGAAGATGCCTGACCCCTAGGCATTGCATGAGTTGATCGAAAAGTTTACTTTCAAATTGCCGGCCCAGGTCCGAAGTTATGTCAACAGGAACGCCAAATCGCGATATCCAACAGCTTATTAATGCCTTGGATACTGTTTCAGCGGTGATATCTGGGATAGCGCATGCATCGGGCCAACGTGTGAAACGATCGATGACCGTGAGACCATAGCGGTTGCCGTCGGAAAGTAGGAAGGGTCCGACAATGTCGATATGTAGGTGTGAAAATCGCTGTCCGGGGCATGCGCGGCGTTGAAACAGTGAAGAGTTGTGCCGGATGACTTTGTTGCGTTGGCACTGGATGCATTGCTTGGCGAATTCCCGGCTATCTTTCTGTATTCCAGGCCATACAAAGCGTTCAGTCATCAGTTTCGCAGTTACCCTCGTGCCTGGGTGAGATATTTTGTGTGTTGAGCAAAGAAATGTTTGTCGGAATCGTTTTGTTATGAAAGGGCGTAGTCGACCAGTTGAAGTATCGCAATAGACTTTCTTAGTACTAGAGGGGATAATAATACTGGTTAGTAGAAGCGAATGACTAATTTTACCTTCTAAGTATGACTTTAACTCGTCGTCGTTTTTCTGATCTTCAGCCAAGTCATCAAAATTTATTGGATCAGTTGTTATGGCTTGGATTCGAGAAAGCAGATCTGCTGTAACATTTTGTACCCCTGGTACGTGACGAATGTCTGTCGTGATTTGCGCAAAAAAATCCAATTGACGTGCCTGACGATCAGATGCTTTTTCTAGTCGTTGCCGAAAAGCATAGATTAGCGGCTTGTGGTCGGTGTAAACGTGGCAATTTCTTCCTTCAAGCATGAAGCGAAAATGACGGACGGAGAGAAATATCGCAGTTAACTCTCTATCGTAGGTACTGTAACGCTGCTCAGCTTTTGTAAAAAGGCGCTGGAAAAAGCCTAAAGGTTGAAGTGATCCATTGGTAATTTGATGTAGAGCGGCGCCTGCAGCGTAGTCAGATGCGTCGACCCATAATGAAAGAGGAGCGTTCGGGAGCGGGTGCGCCACAAGCGCGCAATTAGCGAGGTCCTCTTTGCAAGCCTCAAAGTGCCTTATGTTGTCGTTCGTCCAGTTCAGTGGCGTTTTGTCGTTGCGCTTATTTCCAGAACACATTTTGAAAAGAGGTGCTTGGTGCGCAAGAGGGTTTGGAAGCAGCGATCTATAAAAATTGATCATAGTGAGAAATCGTTTAAGATCCTTTGCAATCGTAGGAAGTTTGAATAAGCGAATCGCTTCAATGCGGCTAGGCAGCGGCTTGATTCCATCCTTCGTGATCAAATGCCCTAGGAAATGCAGCTCTGATACGCCAAGCACTGATTTGGCAACGTTTATTGTTAAGTTGTGTTGGCGTAATCGTTGAAAAACTATACGAAGATGCGCCCGATGTTCTTCTGGGGAGCATGATGCGACGCATATGTCGTCCAGGTAGGTGAACACATTATCTATGCCGCGGAAAACTTCGTTGATGACTCTTTGGAATGTTTGTGCCGCGTTGCGCAACCCAAAGGTCATGTGCGTGAATTCGTACAACCCAAAAGAAGTTGTGATGGCAGTTTTACAAACGTCATTGGGATCGATTGGGATCTGGTGAAAGGCCTTCTGTAGATCGATTTTTGAAAATATTGAATTTCCAGCAAAAATATTACTAAAATCGTGCAGGAACGGCAGAGGGTATTTGTCGGGGACGGTTACCGCGTTAAGCGCGCGGTAGTCTCCACACGGTCTCCATGACCCGTCGGCCTTGCGCACCATATGTAATGGGCTAGCCCAATTACTGCTGGATGGCCGACATATGCCCAGTTTCATCAACAGCTCGAATTCAGCGCGCGCTGCCGTCAGCTTTTCAGGCGACAGTCGTCTTGGCCGAGAAAAAATTGGTTGACCGTTTGTAATGATCCGGTGAACCACAGTGGACTTCGTTGTAGAATCCGGAGCGGCTGGTCGCGTTACGTCACTAAACTCTCGCAGCAAGTTTGAAAAATCTCGGGCTGAACTTATGGTTGAAATGTTTGATACATTGATTCGCGCTACTGTGCAAAATGACTTAACTGCTGTTTTGCGGTCGAGCAGACATCGTCCATTAAGATCAGGTAAAAGGTCGTAATGTGATAAAAAATCTGCTCCAATGATTGCTTGGGTTACGTCTGCAATCACAAAGCTCCAAACAAAATCCCTGCGTAAGTTGAGATTAGCGGCAAACAATTGCAAATCCGATGGGTTGACTCGTGCCAATTTCGAATGCTTCGGAAGTACCGACACATCAGCGCCGGAGTCGATAAGAAATGTTATATTAGTTGATGTGTCGAATATACGTAGGCGGCAGTTCGAAGGCATCTCAGAGCGTCTGCCTATCCCTGAGATACTGCTGGCAGAGCACCCCTATTGTTTGCCATTTGGCGATGTAGATTGAGCGAACTTACAAGGTTGGCGACACTTCTTAGCGTTTGGTCCAAACTTGGCGTGATACCAGCACATTTCGCCTGAATTGATGTTATGAGGGCGCACTGACGTTTTCGATCTGGAACGCGCACGTATTTTCTCGCTGCTCGTAACTCTATCAAAACGCTGTTTCAGTTCTGCTATTTCGGTCCTCAGGTCGGTGTCTGTGGTATGACTCGATGCGGATACTTCACGCATTTGCATCGTCTCCACTATTGAGTCGGCGATTTTTAATTTGTCGACAATAGGTACATTGGTTGCTATAATTGCTGCTTGCGCATATGGTGGCAAGCGATTAACCCACAAATCATGCAAAATGCTTTCGCTTAGAGCGGAACCAGCAGCGCGCTTCATTTCATTAAACAGATCGCTCGGGCGGCGGTCGCCCAATGGCATGTCGCGCAATACACGTTGTAGGCGGCGTTGCTGGCCCTCAGTGAAATTTTCTATCAATTTGGTACGAATGAATTGATAGCGCGCAGACGTGGGCGCAGCATCTATTATGGAGCGCAACTCCATTAACTTTACCTGCGGTATACTGGCCGCTACGATATTAAATTTTGCCGAGTCGGTTGTAACGCCAGAGACCTCAAACCAAAAATCTAACGAGTAGAAATAAGCCTCAATGTTGTCTTCTGACATCAATGGCAGCGGGATGCGTGGAAAAATTGGTGTTGTAGCGTTGAATTCCCCGTGGCTTGGACCAGCAGTAACCGCCAGGCTATCGTTGAGCGACATCTCACTTACCGTCAAGGGTCACCAATTATAGAGATTGCGAGCGAAATAAAAATACGTGTTTGTTCTTCAGAATCCAAATGCAAAAAAGGGACGATAGGCGCTTTATTTCTCATTAACTAACCTAAAGCGAATACAAGTTAAAAGCGAATAGAATGCGCATGGTTGTATTTGCGAAATATAAATTTTATAAGCTTGTGGTGTTGCCACATATATATTGGATATATCTAACACAAAGTCACCCGAAAGTTCGAAAATCTTTATACTAGGTATATGTAGGCTCAAATTGATCGATATTTTTGGTCCAAAATCAACAATAGATACTGAAGTTCCCATTTCGGGTTATTGGGAGCTTAAACTGTTTTCGTTAGATTTGAGATTTGGATTTTTGGTAATAAGGTTGCCACCTTACCTTTACCTTACATTATAACCATTATTATCGGAAAATTTTATCCCGTTACATTAATTATTATTTTTTCTTTACGCTAAAAAGACCGTGTTACTATAAAGGTTCAAAAAATAAGGTGACATTTGAATTTAAACTGCGCGCGTCGAAGGATTTGGAGAATTATTATTTTTTAGGTTGATAGTACTGTCAGTCACATTTATGTCAAATTTCATGTCAAAATATTCATTAGCGTTTGAGATACGTGTCGTTTTGTGAGCTGCTAAAAGTGAGTTTTTTGTTTCTTGCGAAGTCGAAATTTGTTGAGCAAAGAATTTGCATTCAATTTTGTTTACGGAATCAAATTTCTGCTGCGGATACGTTGAGGATGGTGCAGAAAGCCTTTGGTGATGAAGTTATGTCTAAAAAAAATGTTTACAAGTGGTATAGTGAGTTCCAAGCCGGCCGTGAACGTGTCGAAGACGAAGAGCGTCCAGGGCGACCATCAACCTCAACCGACGAAGCTCACGTTCAACAAATAAAAGATTTGGTGTTGAAAAACTGTCGATTAACAATTAAAGACTTTGCTGATGAAGTTGGCATATCGAAAGGCTCAGCCAATACCATTTTAAAGGATGTTTTGGGCTTCAAGCGCGTCAAATCTCGATTGGTACCGAAAACATTGAATTTTTTGGAAAAAAGACGTAGCGTTGAAGTGTGTGAAATGATGCTTTTCGCCTACCAGGGTGTCATGAAATGCATTATGACTGGCGATGAGATTTGGATCTATGCTTACGACCCCGAAACAACCGATCAATCGAGCGAATATCGTGCCAAAAGAGAGCCGAGACCAAAAAAATCGCGCCAAAGGCGCTTAAAAATCAAAGTCATGTTGACTGTTTTCTTCGATAATCGTGGTGTTGTGCATTATGAATTCCTTCCAACTGAACAAACAGTCTACAAGGAATATTATTTGAACGTTATGGTCGTTTGCGTAACGCTATCCGCCTAAAAGGGCCGGAATTGTGGAATGATAATTCTTGGTTTTTACACCACTATAATGTACCTTCCCACACTGCCGTCGTAATTCGTGATCATTTCGCCAAAAACTCAACCCATATCGTTCCGCAACCACCGTATTCACCTGATCTGTCGCCGTGCGACTTCTGGCTGTTCACCAAGCTCAAAAGACCGCTCCGGGGACACCGTTTTTATACTATAGAGGAGATTCAAGCCGCAGCGAAGACGGAACTGAAGGCCATTACGGAAAGTGACTACAACCAGTGTTTCGAAGATTGGAAAATCCGTTGGCATAAGTGCATTGCTTTGGAAGGGGATTAAATTGAGTTGGAAGAATAAATAAAGAATTTTCAAAATAAATACAATGTCACCTTATTTTTGGGCACAGTATATATGGGAAGTAGGCGAAATTGGCTGGTCGGGTCATGAGATATGTGATTTCATCAAAAAGTAGGCGGTACAACGTCCATCGTCAAATCTTGACCGCAGTTCTTTCAAAGTCCTCTCTTACCATATGGGGGTATAACTTAATGGGATAATTTCTAAGCGTCGTTTTGGCCACTTTTAATATATATTATGAGATATAACTGTTTTTGCTTACAATTTAATCATGAAAAGTTATACGCAAAAACAACGTGTTAAAATTATTGTATTTTATTACAAAAATACTCGTTTTCCAATTGGAACTCTTCGTGCGCTTTTGCCATTTTATTGTCGTAATTGTCGTTCATCTGTGCTAGCCATTCGTCGATTTGTTGAAATAGCAGGTACCTATAGTTGACTTTTCATCAAAAATGTTGGTAAATATATGATATATAAATAACTGAAACTAAGGGAGAATCCTTTTCTAATAATGGTATGTCTGTATGTCAAAAATGGGTTGAATCAGACCAATACTTCCCTAAGCCTCCATATTCTTAACATAAAGATTTTCAAAATTCGGGATGACTTTGTACCGAATTCTATATATCGGCTAATTGAATACGAGAGAGTGTATTTGACTGATAACAGTGTATTTTTGTGCCTAAAACAGATAAATTTGAGAGAAAACTTCGCCTTGCCCCTATACAACTAATATCAAGATTCAGTAGCAAGTATTTCGCTGGCTTTGATTCTTGCAAGTTGCAAGAGTATAAAATCTTCGGTTGAACCCGAACTTAGCCCTTTCTTACTTGTTCTTATAATGCTAAAAATGTAATGAAGCAGGCTTGAAAGCCGGGTAGTAAATCTTTAGATGGATAAATTAGATAAAAGTAGTAAGTTATTTTAAAGCACTCATTTTGATACGTATACGCACTGTTGCACCTCCCAATGTCATACATGCGCGTGTTTGCTATTGTTTTGAAGGTATTTTAACCATATCAAATAACAAAATGCTAAATATAAGCAAAAATACTGAAACTTTTCTAATTATATATGTTAAGCCGTAACATATTAATTAGTTAGCATAAAAAATATGAAAAAAACTATTTTTATTGGTAAATTTACTTGTAAAATAATTTTGCGGTTGCAGGAATTTTGTAATTTTATTCCTTGTTTGGATATCCGTTGGTGGTGAAATAAGTTACTATAAGAATCCAAATCATTCAAGCAATCTGTTGGGTCTTATAATGCTGTAAAGTCAGTTTCTTGCTACTGTAAAAGAGACCTGCCTTGACTTTTTTGTATTCATTACTAAAGTTACGCTATATTTAGTTGACTTTCTATCAAATACTACAAAATACTTTTTCCGTCAAAACAAATATTGTATAAATACAAATGTGTGCTACAGCACCACTGGTCAATTATTGTCACTCAATCTTGGCGCACTCATATTATATCTTTCTAGTTAAAATAGACTCACTTTTTCTTGCTCTCTTCTCTCTCTGCGATGTTTTTCCACCTCAGCGAGCAAGCGACAAAATCTTTAACATAACCAACAAATTTTTACTATCATATATCCTTATCACTGAGGTTCGTATAAATTGTCTAAAGGTTTCACTACGCCTCAAATTGCATTTGGTACTTGATAACAGCTAATGTTGGTGATAGCGCCCCACTCATACATAGCTGATTACATTTGCATTTGTTTTCATTTAACAGTGAGAATTCACAGTGCTCTTAGCCGGCAGAAAACTCAGTGGTTTGTGGCATAACCTGTTGGTTTTTGTTTGTTGTTTATTGTTGTAATTGGGCAAGGCAGGCCCCTTAAAGAGCAAGAGTTATAATACATATGCAATAATTTTGGTAACTACAGGTTAACAGTATAAGTAGCAGAGGAATTTGCTGATATACAGGAGTATTGTTGAGTGTAAAATGTTAACAGAACTTGGTTTACAGTGTGCTAAAGGTAAAAGTGTAATTTTTTTTAATTGAAGAGTATGATGATTGATGATTAATAAAATAATAAACTTACTTTTTCAGAGAGATATTGGTATCAGAAGTGTTTGAGACATTCAAAATCTATATAGGAATATGCAGAAATTTTTACCTAAATTTATACTAAGGGGTTATATATTTATTTTGCTTTATATTCTTAATGTACATATATTTCACAAAACACACAGAAAATGTGACAGTTCGGTGAATATTTTTGAAGTTACAGTAAAATTTGGAAATGCGTTTCAAGAAGTGCATTCCAAACTTTAAACGCGTTTTTATCAAAATGGAGTTTTCAAAGTCATTGACTAACATTACTCGAAAACGGCTGAATCGATTAGTCTAAAATTTTAACACGTGCTCTGAAATATTTTTTTTTGTTACTAATATAAAAAATGTTTTAATCAATATATATTTTTTTATTAATAATTTAAGTTCGAGATCGAAATTTGGTCAAAATCGTTTTCGAAACTGTATTCTGTAAAAAAAAATTTATTTCGCTTTCTCATGTTATTAATTTTTATATTTAGCATAACTTTAACGAAATCTGCTTGGATTTTTAATATCAGAGGATTCTGTTCAGAGATATAGTGGTCCCCATCAGCTTTATCGTTTAAGAGGAATGACCCTTAGTGTGGTTGAAATCAGGAATGACCATTGCCTTCATTAACATTTAAACCAAGTAGGTTTCAGGAGAAGAAGTGTGAAGTATGTCTGAAAAATAGAAATTATATCGAAAGAAAGGAAGTAAGGGAGATGGGAGATTTCGATTCATTCTTGGGACATAATATAATCATCTACCATTTACTTTTCTTTGAAAGAGATATTTATTTTAAAAGAGTTGGCTTCTTTTAATTCCAGAATCTTTGGTTTATATACACTGTAAACTGATAAGAAAACGTTAATTTTTAATATCCTTTATTTAAGCTGATTATTCTTTTCGAGTAAACATAATTAGGAATCACTACCCATAAATTCTTGAGAGAGACTAATGAACAAAATACCGTTAGTAATATGACTTTCTTGGAAGAAGAAACTAAAGTGACTCGGCGTAGTAGCTTCTTTTTTTAATTTCAGATCCCATTACAAGGGATGGCGTATTCATTCACGAAAGAATTACGATATGGCAGAATTCTTCAATATATTTGCACATATTTTCCTCTCACTACACCAGAATAACATACAATTATAGCTAATCACTTATCTCATTCATTTTTTATCTCTTTCTAACAAGTTTCTTCCTATATGTACATACATATCCACTATATATAATTTTTAAAACATTTCATTGAAGAAATGTGCACCTTAACTCATATTTTAACATCATCTACCACCTCAAGCTATGCACATTAGCTCCACCAAATTAACCATTAATATTAGAATTGCTAATTGGTCTTCAATAAGCAGAAACCAAGGACAAAATTTTTGCTGTTAAGAGCAACTTACCATTTCTCCATATCTCATCAAGTGCTGCTGTTGAGGAGTGGTACTGTAAAGTGTTGGTTGCTAACACCTGCGTCCATATTATTTGTTGTTAAAATGTTGCTCTGAGTCTATCCTGTTAAAGGTGAATAATGTAGACTTGTTAAATGCTGTTTCTGTAAACTGTGCACGCGAAACTGTATAACAACTGTAGAATTTCTCAACAAAAGTGTTAATCATCATTCTCTGTTTTCACTGTTCTGTTCTGTTAACAGCTTTCTCTGCTTATTTTGCCAAAGTCTGCTTATTGCAGCGCTGTTACGCCACCCACAAACAGCAGTCGCTGCCTCTGCTACAGTAGCTTTTAGGGCAAAACACAGTTGTCTTTGCCAAACATGTTAGAACTTGCGCTGTGCGCCGACTTGAATTCAGTTGCCTTCGACACACTGACGGTGATGGTTGCTGTTAACGGGATTTTCGCTGTTCAAAATGCAATTGAGTGTAGAACAAAAGTGTTTTCTCTGCTAATCATACATTATACCTATAAGTGTAGAATATGAAGTGTGCTGAAAATAAATAAAATTAATAATTACACCGAGTTTACTTGTCCGTTAAAATATATGTATGCAAATACTACAATTTATTAAATTTAAGAAATTTGTATATAAGTGCAAACCTTACCAAGCTTACACATATATATGTGTGTGTGTGTGCGTCTAACTTCTATTATGACATAAGGAGAATTAGAAAAATGCAAGTGCATGCGTACGTACTTTAATGCCATATACTCGTAAACACGGTGGCATCAGTGGCCCAACAACTCCGAAAGTGTTTGGATTTTTTCGTTGTTGTTGGCATGCGGTTTTATTTAATTTTCTGCTTATTGTTATGCTGTCATCTTTAGAATTTTTGTGCAGCTGTTTTGTTGTGATTTTAATGTGGCTCCCACTTTCTGCGCAGCAAATGTGCCAGTTTTAAGTGCCGCTACGTGCTCAAGTGTTCAAATTTGCTGCGGCGTTGTTACTAGTTCTACAGCTTTGCATTTCGCTAAGCTAAAAAAAAAGGAAAAAAAAAAAAACATCGCCAGCGCATTATTGCGTTGTAACAAACACTGGTAGCGTCGCGTTTTTATGTGCGTTTGCGTCCGCCTCCTGTCCTGTGTTAAGTAGGAACAGTGCCGGAGTCTTAGGCGTGCGCGTGCAAGCATAAATTTCCTAGACTCTAAAGTAGTCGTGGGACGGCAAGTCCAGGCGCGTTAATTTTATTGCTTGCATTCGGCTATAAAATGTAAAATTGGCATATGCAAATATATAACATCATAATAAGAGCGCATAAATGTTGCCGCCTGCTGCCCTAAAGTGAATATATTGATGTGCATGTGAAAAATTTTGGTTTTATTGTGACAAACGAAAAAATTTTAAGAAACACTTCGGGTGTGACATACTAAAGGTCCCAAAGCTGCCGCAGTTTCATTAAGCAGCAAATCTTTAAAAATTTGTGACGATAGCCTCTAGCTAAAAATCTGTTATAAGTGGAGTCTGCTCATAAAAAGGGTAGGTAAAAATAGTTGTATTATTAATTTGTATAAAATATATTTATTTATGTATATCGGCTTTTGTTTTTTGATGAGCAATATAATTGCGGATGGCCTAGCTTGTACACTTATATTTGATGCATGTCTTGGATGTATTTTTACAAGTCAAATATAGTAAAAATCTGAGATTACACTCGAGTTGTTTATATATTTTTTATGCTGACTTTATTGATGTTATTAACCCGATGGTAAATGACCTTGAAATAATACTTTAGTAAATGTCTTTTGCCTGTGAGACCCATATTGCAGAATAACCAACCCTTCCATATAAAATATTATGATTATTTTCTTTAATAAATAGATTACAATAAAAACAACACTATGAATTTATTTTTTTACAGTAAGTCCTTATCACTATTTTTTATAGTTATTTTAAAATATAAAAACAAAACACCTATTTGAGATATAAGTGGCATAACAATTTTCTTTGTAAAGTTGTTGTGGGACCCAAAGCATTTAAGGCAGTGCTAATATGATAGATATAGTAACGGCATATAAAACACAGTCAGCTTCACAGGTAATTGGATTTTCCCTTGATGTGCTTCTACCTTTAAAAACATCGATGATGTGTGTCTTGTATACGGTTTTAGTCTACTCCAAAATTGGTTCCAAAATTTTTTTTAAAAATAAAATACCACAATACATGCCTATTATATACATATTAGTTTGAATATTATATGTACATTAGACAGGTTCTGAGCCCACAATAATGCAGAATCAGGCGAGCAGTAGCTAAATCTCTTAATGTGCAGATGAACTGACTGATTGTATGAATGTCGAAGAGTTACCAATCGTTTAAGGTAGTTCGTTTAAGACCATAATCGTGGGCTTCGGAATAGCTTATATCTTAGATTCACTTGAATAAAAAAAAAGAAATAAACAAAAAAAAAAAAAGTAAATAAATAAAAAAGAAAAGAAGAGTGAAAAAATTGTGTTTTTGTACTGTTATTTAAAAGGTAATCTACGATTAGGGTTATTTCAATTCAGTGATTGTTTTTGACCATAATAACAGAATTCTTCTCTATAGTCTCATCGTTTAAGATTTGTTTATATTAAATGTTTACATTTATCGAACATTTTATGTAAACATAATTTTTCTAATTCAAAATGGTACCGTTATGGTATCAGTTGACATAAATTGTTGGTATCAGACAGAGAGTCCACGATGGAGTTAACACCGGTCAACACGATTTTTGGGTCTGACATCTACATGTTAAATTTTAGTTTCTCCTATGACAAAAATAAGGAAAATTTTTTTTTTCCCGGTCAAAGTTTGCTTTCGTAGAAATTAGAGCAATTTTTCGATATATTAAATATAATTTATATAGTAAAATATACTTATCGACGTAGATCAGCCCAAAGCAAACTTAAAGAACTGAAGATTGATATTTAAATGTTTTTCAATATCTAAAATCAGAACTCAAGCATGAGAACAGAAAACCCAAAAAAAAAAATTTTTTTTGTTGAGCGGTGTAATCGTCAGATTTCACTTACAATACTTAAAACCTTATTTAATGAAATGCTATATGATGTTGTACTGACTTTTATGGCTAAGAATTTCCAAATTCCATTTAACTATTTAAATTTACATTTAACTAGGGTGCAATTTTTTTCTCTTAGAATTTAACGTTATTATTTGAAGCTTCTTAGAACAACAAAGTCAGAGACTATTTCAGTTCAATGAGAAAGATATGTAAAAGTTTCGTACGAACTAGTCTGCTGAGATTCAGTCATTCATTTCGTTTGGAATTTCGGACTCGTCAAGAACAATCAAGTGTTCTCCCTTAGAAGAAGTAGGTAAACAAAGGGTATGAATTCTGTTAAAATAATATAAGCAGTTCTAGCTGATTATCATAATCAAGAGCGCAAAATAGAGTTGTAATTTTATAAATAGCAAAAAGTGGGGATTTGATAGATATACTACATGATACAGTTAAGGGGAACTTAGCCGAATGTCTGTTGAGATTGAATTAAGGGTGTATTCTACTCTAGAATTTGAAAAATTCGATTTTTTTCATATATTTAAAGTTTTGACTTTCAAAGATATGACTTTGGAAGGATTTTTCAAAATTCGACTTATTTTCGGAGACACAGCCGATTTTGTGAGGTGGCGTCCGTGTTCACTAGAATTGTCTCCTAAACTTTCTCTCGAAACTACTTTTTTCCACACGGTGGCATTATCTCAAGTTCTATACAACCGATTTAATTGAAATTTTGTGTGAACTTTCTTTATAAAATTCTTTATCGTTTCTACCAGCATCGTGTCAAAATTTTTGTTTTTAATGTTTTAAAAAAATTTAGGAATTTCAAAAAAAAAAAAAGCGTAAAAAATGATTTTTATTTTCAGGCAGTCACCATTTTTCAAAAAAAAGTTTTTTTTCGTGTTCCCTGAGGTAGGGACTATAACAGCATCCTTACTGATTAAGAAGTTTTTTTGATTTTTTTTTTTCAGACCACCAGGAGAGTCAGAATCAATGTCACCAGGAAGCGCCATTTTTTTTTTACACCTGTCTCTCCCCCCTCCCTCTAATTATTTTAATTTTTAATATTTTCTTTGTAGCATTTTTTTTTTCTGTATTCTTAAGATATTAATAAAAACACCGTAGAAAAATGGATGGTAAAAATATTTTTGGGGTTTTTTTTTTAATAAAATTGAAAAAACTGCCCAAAATTTGATTTCTAGACTAGAATACCCTCTTGAGGGGACTTGTCCGAATTTCTGTTGAGATTGAATTAAAAAAATTTTATACAGTAAACTAAATACTTTTGAGTGTAGTGCAACAAGAAAGACTAAATCGAGCTTAAACTCGAGTATATTGCACAATATGAACGGACTATAAATTAATCTATATGTTTAATCATTGGACATCGTGATTATATAACTGATTGTTTTCTAGATACATATGTTCTAGATAGTTGAATTTTTCAAATATGAAAAAGATTTTGGAGCACCGCAAATTTTAAACAATTTCTTCAATAAAACGAGCCTTGTGCGGTTTGCTATTTTGTATTGTTTGTTTTTGCTTATTTGTTCCAAGAATTTAAAGATTTCTGTCTATGCTCATTTCATCATTATTGCCCGTATGAAATAAAAGAAATGTTTTTGACAGCTGTCATATTGCAACCTTGCGGTTTTTAAGCGAGCGTATTTTTCGTACTGTTATACGCTCTTTTGAATAAATAAATATATGCATATTACTTGTGTATAAACTTATACAGAAGCCACTTACAAATTCTCCGTTACTTGGCTGCTACTTTTGCGTGTGAAACAAACAAAGAAGAAACTTTCAACCAAACCAGTAACAATGTTGTGACTGTCATGAATAAACTTTTGCCAAATTTCGCTTCATAACTCATTGTTAGTATATTTGTTTATATGTATATATACAGATATGTATATATATATTTATTTAGTATAAACACAACTTATAAATTATTTAGCAAAAGTTGTACAACAAGTCGCAAAGTGTCAATCCTTCTGCCTTGTTAGTTGTCTTGCCTTTGGCACTTCCTGTCTGCCAGCCAATGAAAGTTGTGTGACCCAATTGACTGCTAATAAAGTGCTCACTTTCATAGTAAACTATTTATTTGTCGCTAAACTATTGATTGAATAGTTCGTTGATGAAGTTTGGATACCCAAAAGTTTGAGTTCAACAAGTTTACATTAACCCAACGCACGTACTATGTGTATACTTAGGGTGTCTGTTATTTACCAGATTGATTCTACATTGTAAACTGAGTATATAATTTTAACTGTATTTTAAAGGAATGTTTTATGAAAAAAAAAAAAGAAAATATGAAGATTTGTTTTGTAGAGCAGATATTTTTAATATATTATAATTTTTTCAAAGTCTTGCATTTACTTGTTTTTGAGGAAAATGTATTTAAAATATTAAAAAATCGTAAAAAAGACATAAGAGAAATCTAAAATGATTAAGGCACGATTTAAATTTAAAATAAATAGTTTCTATAAGTTGGATTCTGTGTATAGAACTATTGAACCTTCAGGCGGTGTTAGTAAAAAAAAAAATTTTGGAAATATTGGACACTCTCTTATATAAATATATATTCAAATTTTCGTAATATTTTAAGCATTCGGGACGCATAATTCTGTGAGCACAAATCTGAGCAACTTAAATTCATTTTGGCGAAAATCTGTAGAGGCAAAATTTGGTAACGATTTTGTGCGTTTAGAGTCTTTTACGGAAGTAGTGGGGAATGATTTACGCAGATTTTTTGATATAAATCTATACTAATATTATAAAGAGGAAAGATTTGTACCTATTTTTGTATATTTGTATGTTTGGAATGACTAGGCTCAAAAAGTACTAGGCCGATTGAAAAATTCTTTCACCAATAGAATGCTACATTTTTCCAATTTGACATAGGCTACATTTCATTTTGAAAAAAATTAGGGATCCTTGGTAAAATTTGAACAATGTAACCGAAGGATTAGAAAAATGAGTCTTAAAATGTCTTTCGTCGAATGCGCTGCCGAAACTATTAGCGATAGAACAAAATAATGTACAGCAATATTGAAGAACTTCATAATGTCTACAGAAAACTCCGCGGTAGCATATGCCCAACTATTTTAGTTATGTCACTAAAACAACTTTAACTTTAAACATTAATGAGAATGCTAACACTACTTTCTTAGAAATAGTGTTTGCTATAAGTTTCTTCATACCACTTTCGAAGCTTTTATTAAACAATTTTAAATAAAATATGCTTATAAGGGGTGATCCATTTCGAGATTCCCTACTTTTTTAAAGAAAGGCATGCTTTTTTTAAGATTATCACTTTTAGTATTATCGGCAGAAAACGTGGAGATTTGACTTGTTTACGTACTAATAGAGCCAGAAAGAACCTTTTCGCTTAACAAAATTTGTCTCGAAATTGTCGGAACTTCTTGGTTCTCGAAACTTTTCAAGAGCCCATAGAGTGAAGCGATGTCGCTTGAGAAGGTCGAGCGGCTTCATTTCGTGCTTAAGCTGTATTTTGTATATCGACGTAAAAATCGTTCCATGCGTCAGTCCGAACGGTGTCGAATCGACTCTCCACAGTCTTCGTGTACACTCTCCACTACGGCTGCTATATTTTCTTCACTGGTCGCTGGACGTGGTCTGTTCGTTCGAATATTATCCAATAGTAAATGCTGTATCGCAAAATGGTTGATGGTGTTGCGAATAGTAGCTCAGTAGGGCGATTACACAATCTTTTCAGAATGTGAATTCTCGTAATAAAGTCGAACGATTTGTAAAGGCTGTTCAGGTGTGAGCCTTTCCCAGATGAAATGCCAAACAATGCTGAACAAAAATATCATGAAAGCTTGACACGACTCACGTGTGATCTGTCAAAAAAGACTATGGAAAAAAGTACCTATGCATGGATCACCCTTTAGAACTAAATATTCTCAGAAAATTTTCAACATAATGTAATCGAGATGTGATATCAAGTTGTTAAGCTTACTTCAACTAGATTCCTGCATGCCCTCTTGTAGTGTATCGCACTGCCTAACTTAACAGCGGGTTTTAACTGTGGTGAGCAGTAAAGTGGAAATCGAACAAAAACTGGCGTAAATCGCGTAGACTGGCATAAGCAAACAGAATAAAATTAGTAAGTAGTTCGACTCACTTTAGTGTTTTTTACACACAGTAGTTTGTATTGAATTGCACAGAATAACTTTGTTATTGCCGTCAAAGGTGAATTTATCACCAAGAGAGTAGAGCTTAAAAAAGTGAGTGTCAAAAGAACGCATAAAACTGGTATTAAATCCCACAAAATAACTATGTTATTGTCTTCAAAGATAAATTTCACGACAATCGCGCAGAGAGTGCACAGAGCGAGTAGCTTAAAAGAGTATTCAAGGCGGCTTCTATATATATTTTTGCCTTTCACCATAATTGTTCTCTGTTTAGTGCTCAGCCTATACTTGCATTATATGAGTGAAGTGCCAGGCATTAAAAGTTTATTTTGCAAATATTACGGAGAAAATTACTTAACTTTAAACGCAACCATACAGCTGTGGCGCAAAAGTTTACGTAGAAATCTGCTTAGTGTAATGAGTTTCGTATAATTACAAAGTGCCTTAGTTGCCGTTGCTGCTGAAAGACGCAGCCGCCTGCGAGTTTGCTTTGGTACTTAAGTAATTTCAATTAAACTTAAAAGATTTGCAATTATCGGTGAAATTTGGCTTAACTGCCATTGACAGTAATAGCAGCAGAGTTGATTTTTAGGTAGTCACTTCATTTAACTACCCGTACAGATAGTCGGCAAGCAACGAAAAACCCACCTCAAACTACTTAAATTTTATGTTTAAAAAATTGGCAGTTGCGTTGAAGTTGTTTTAAGTTAGGTAAGAAACTCATGAAAATATCCCAAATAAGTGATCACCAAAGCGAAAGCAGGTTTATAGTATGGCATTATCTGATATTATAGTTCTTACTGCAAAATAATTTGCTTTCAATAAGCTCGAAGTTCATAAATTCTCTCACCACGACTGTTTATCCTTATCCAGTCTGTGGAATCCGAAATCGCATTGCTTGAAACCTCGTTTGGTAACGAACGGCTCGAAAAGGGTCTTTCTGAGGCTGATGGAGCTCTACATATTGGAGTGAGCACTCCAGGTATTCTTGCCTAATGAAATCTGACCTCTCAATCTGCCTTAGTCGAGAGGCTCACTAGTTTATCAGTTTTAAATTGCCTTCATCTCAATTGGTTTCATTACCTCATTGATGAAAAAGGAAATGAAATGTCGCGTGTCTAATTAGAAAAGTACCGGCCGCTTGTTTGTGCCGGAATAGCTTCTTACTTCTGTAGAGCCTACGAAAAAGGAAAATGTGAAAAGTATACCAACAGCCTTCAAACACTCAGCCAACGCCAATCAGATCGCTACTATGAATTTACAATTTGAAAAGATTAAAAGAGAAAATTGATTCTTCTAGTAAAGAAAATAGAATGAATGTATATTTTTTTAGCTATAGCCGATTAGAGAACCATCTCCATTCAATAGACATATGATCGGCAGTTAACTGCTCTTTCTATGACTTGAATGCATGTTGCGAAAGAGAGTCTTTGAAACGCTAAAAGCCAACTAGACAATATATTATAGGCTGAATAGCTTAAAATGGTTTGCTCTTCAGCCTATGAGAATACTACTGTGCCTAAAAAAGGTGACATTTGAACTTAAACTGCGCGCGTCGAAGGATTTGGAGAAATATTTTCTTGTTTTTGGATTGGTAGTACTGTCAGTCCCATTTATGTCAAATTTCATGTCAAAATATTCATTAGTGTTTGAGATACGGGTCGTTTTGTGAGCTGCTAAAAGTGAGTTTTTCGTTTTTTGCGATGTCGAAATTTGTTGAGCAAAGAACTTGCATTCAATTTTGTTTATGGAATCAATTTTCTGCTGCGGATACATTGAGGATGGTGCAGAAAGCCTTTGGAGATGAGGCTATGTCTAAAAAAAATTTTTACAAGTGGTATAGTGAGTTCCAAGCCGGGCGTGAACGTGTCGAAGACAAAGAGAGTCCAGAGCAACCATCAACCTCAACCGACGAAGCTCACGTTCAACAAATTAAAGATTTGGTATTGGAAAACCGTCGATTAACAATTAGAGACCTTGTCGAAAGGCTCAGCCAATACCATTTTGAAGGATGTTTTGGGCCTCAAGCGCGTCAAATCTCGACTGGTACCGAAAACATTGAATTTTTTGGAAAAAAGGCGTCGCGTTGAAGTGTGTAAAACGATGCTTTCTGACTACCAAGGTGTCATAAAATGCATTATAACTGGCGATGAGACTTGGATCTATGCTTACGACCCCGAAACAACCGATCAATCGAGCGAATATCGTGCCAAAAGAGAGCCGAGACCAAAAAATTCGCGCCAAAGTCGCTCAAAAATCAAGGTCGTGTTGACTGTTTTCTTCGATTATCGTGCTGTTGTGCATTATGAATTCCTTCCAACCGGTCAAACAGTCAACAAGGAATATTATTTGAACGTTATGCGTCGTTTACGTAACGCTATTCGCCTAAAAAGGCCGGAATTGTGGAAAGACAATTCTTGGTTTTTACACCACGATAATGCACCGTCCCATACTGCCCTCGTAATTCGTGATCATTTCGCCAAAAACTCAACCCATATCGTTCCGCAACCACCGTATTCACCTGATCCGGCGCCGTGAGACTTCTGGTTGTTTACCAAGCTCAAAAGACCGCTCCGGGGACACCATTTTTATACGATAGAGGAGATTCAAGCCGCAGCGAAGACGGAACTGAATTCCATCCCGGAAAGTGACTACAACCAGTGTTTCGAAGATTGGAAAATCCGTTTGCATAAGTGCATGGCATCGGGATGGGATTACTTTGAAGGGCATGAAATTGATTTGGAAGAATAAATAAAGAATTTTCAAAATAAATACAATGTCACCTGGCTGGTTTTGTGCACAGTAGTAAATAAATAAAATTGCTTAGATTATGTTCTCCTGGTTGGCGTTTTACATCGTAAGGTATTTCCCTGGCTTTGATTCCTGCAAGTCGCAAGAGTATAAAAGGTTCGGCTGCACCCGAACTTAGCCCTTTCTTACTTGTTAGTTATGAGTTCATTTGATTAAAACGTGAAGGAGGCAAGCAACGACGCGAGCTATAATAAATCTCTATTTGTACGCTCTTTAATATTGTCTAACTTATATCCAATCAATTACTGATTTATTATGTAACAAAATAGATTTATGTGCACTTTTAATAAAGATATGCTCTAATAAATGCTTAACCGAATGCGTAGCGGCTACACATCAAAAAGCATGCTTGCCATGATTCATTGAACCACTCAAACGCAAATGTTTGGCCATCGATCAAGACGAGCATTTATTGCTTACGCAAGCATTTAGCAATTGCGAGAGCTAGTTGCTTTTAGACGATACAAATGAAATCAATTTTTTATATGTACATATTTTAGGGTGTGCGTTATTTAAGTTGATTCTGTTTTTGCGCAGACCCATTGAAGTTTGAATTTTTATGCTAGAAAAAATGTTCTAACGTATGCAAGTTGTATGTTTGTAATTAAACCTTTTTCTATGTAGATAACAGGGAATATATTGATCTTATGCAAAAAATAAATTTATCCTGTTACTCAAAAGTAGCTATACTAGTACAAACAGCAAAGAATAGTTCAATTTATTTTTATTTAATTTATTATATTTAATTTAGTATTATTTAATTTATTATTATTTAATTTATTATATTTTAATTTTTTTTTTATTTCTCAACTAAAAATATATTAATGACTCTTTTCGTAAAAATATTTTTTTTTTAAGTTATACGCAGTTAAAGTGTATTCATACAGTACACCATGTCGTATAAGCAACACAGAAAGCATAAATCATTTTAATTAATTTAATATATTTTTACAGCGGAAAAATTTGTATTTTAATATCATATTTTCAAAGCTTTGGATTTATTTGCTTAATTCAAAATATCAAATAATCACATGAAACTGATTTAGTCACCGTTTAAATTGAAAATGTAGAGCTTGGATTATGTTTCTTATAACAAAAACTGAAACTTCAGGAGGGCGTCTGCCAAAAAAATTAAGGTGCAAAAAAGCGAACACTTATGTGTAGATGTATGTATGTATGTAATCTCGCCATTTTTCGCTACTTCCAACATGAATTCTTGCCACGCAAAGTGCTTGTACTTGCAAACTACATACATATGTATATGTATATATGTATGCATTATATACCTATGTATGTATGTACACATGTGCGTATATATGTATGTTTGAGGTTATGGCAAGTATGAATAATTAATTATGCGCAAACACATGTTTCCACAGGCAGCAATCAAATGCAAAATGCTGAATCAACACCCACGCGAAAGGATTCCAATCGACAGCATATGCATAACTTCGCATACATATAACGCTCTATGTACATATGTATGGTATGTATGTGAGTAAAAATGCTTACATACTTACATAAAATTCATGAGAATTGTGCAGCGCTTTGCAAAAACGGGCACGGTTGCATAATTCCACTGCAGACTAAATGACTAAATATCAAGCTGCTAGCAAGCGACGATTTCAATGAGCGCATACAAAAACACGTACACATATTTACATACATGCGAATAATCATGTAGCATACTCAAACATACATACACATTTCAATTTGGCTCGAACGTCCATCAATCGATTAGAGCAATTGTGCCTTTGATAATGGAAAACCGATCGATATCGATAAAGATTAATACATAGTTACAGATATGGGCATATAGGTATGCCTTACAAAGCATATCTGCAATATATATGTACATATGTATATTTTTCCCACAGACCGCATTTTGAGTACGTAATCGCGCAATTAACTGAAATTACAGTTATGTGCCGAGTTGTTTTTGCAAATATTGGGTAAATATAGCGGGGATTGGGAAACTAAATAGTCTGCAGAATACAAAAGTTACTTCAAATAATAGTCAAAGCACTTATATGACGATACATATGCACTTATAGCATACCAGGTATGTGGTTTATCGAGTATGTATCTTATCGAGACAGCGTGTGGTTGGGAAACGGCAAGAGATTTCACAAAATGTCCACAAATATGAAAGAAAAATGTTTACATAAAAACCATCTCTACGAGTACAGCTGCCCTTTAGAAACCAAATTGGCAACTACTTATTGATGCAGAAGAATTAAGCTAAGTCAACAATCGTTAAATGGACATAAATCCAAAATATTACATTCACCGACTGCTTTGAAAATATTTCTAGAAATTCTTCAGCAAATGGCATAACAATTTATCATATTTTACTTTAAATATCTAGAACTTTTTTGATATTTTTAGACTCCTATTAAAACATATTTTCATCATCATACCGAAGATCGGCTCAAAAAAGTTTGTTTGAGAACTGTAATTAATTCGCTGACATTAAGAAGGCTTTTATATAGCATATTGACTAGACGAAATAGAATTTAGATAATCATTTTGTACAATATACTACTGTGTCCAAAACCAGTCAGAAGACATTGTATTTATTTTGAAAATTCTTTATTTATTCCTCAAAATCAATTTCATCCGCTTCAAAGTAATCGCCTTCCGATGCAATGCACTATGCCAACGGTTTTTCCAATCTTCGAATCACTGGTTGTAGTCACTTTCCGGGATGGCCTTCAGTTCCGTTTTCGCTGCGGCTTGAATCTCCTCTATCGTATAAAAACGCTGTCCCCGGAGCAGTCTTTTGAGCTTGGTGAACAGCCAGAAGTCGCACGGCGCCAGATCAGGTGAATAAGGTGCAGAATGATATGGGTTGAGTTTTTGGCGAAATGATCACGAATTACGAGGGCAGTATAGGATGGTGCATAATTGTGGTGTAAAAACCAAGAATTGTCCTTCCAGAATTCCGGCCTTTTTAGGTGGATAGCGTTACGCAAACGAAGCATAGCGTTCAAATATTATTCCTTGTTGACTGTTTGACCGGTTGGAAGGAATTCATAATGCACAACAGCACGATAATCGAAGAAAACAGTCAACATGACCTTGATTTTTGAGCAACTTTGGCGCGAATTTCTTGGTCTCGGCTCTCTTTTGGCACGATATTCGCTCGATTGATCGGTTGTTTCGGGGTCGTAAGCATAGATCCAAGTCTCATCGCCAGTTATAATGCATTTTATGACACCTTGGTAGTCAGAAAGCATCGTTTTACACACTTCAACGCGACGCCTTTTCAATGTTTTCGGTACCAGTCGAGATTTGACGCGCTTGAGGCCCAAAACATCCTTCAAAATGGTATTGTCTGAGCCTTTCAATATGTCAACATCATTAGCAAGGTCTCTAATTGTTAATCGACGGTTTTTCAACACCAAATCTTTTATTTGTTGAACGTGAGCTTCGTCGGTTGAGGTTGATGGTCGCCCTGGACGCTCTTCGTCTTCGACACGTTCACGGCCGGCTTAACTCACTATTCCACTTGTAAACATGTTTTTAGACATAGCCTCATCATCATAGGCTTTCTACACCATCCTCAACGTATCTGCAGCAGAAAATTGATTCCGTAAACAAAATTTAATGCAAATTCTTTGCTCAACAAATTTCGACATCGCAAAAAACGAAAACTCACTTTTATCAGCTCACAAAACGACACAAATCTCAAACACTAATGAATACTTTGATATGAAATTTGACATAAATGTGAATGACAGTACTACCAACTTAAAAATAAAAATAATTCTCCAAATCCTTCGAAGCGCGCAGTTTAAATTCAAATGTCACCTTATTTTTTGGGCACAGGTCCCCTTTGCTACTGCGATTTTATTTCGTAATTTAGTCTTTAGTCATGGCACTTTCTAGGTTTTCGGTTAACGGAGATTTGTGGGCGTGCCAGAGGTCCCATTACGTCCATCTACGAACCCGAATGTTGTTTGCACTAAGGAACCCACATACCAAGTTTTATCGAGATATCTCAATTTTTATTCAATTTACAGCGTGCGCAGTCGGATAGATAGACCGTCAACCGGATTTCTGCTTTACTCGTCATCTTGATCATTTATATATATATATAACCCTATATTTATCTGCATTAGTTTTAAGTGATACGTGCAACAAAAAATCAATTCACATATGTAGGTAAGAAAAGATATTAGTCCATTTATGTGAGGTCCATACTTTACGGTATATGATTCCTATTCATTCTAACTGAATTTGTGGAGTTTCTGGCAAATTATTAGTGATGTTGTCTTTATGGAACACAGTTCCTCTTCTACTGGCCAAAACGGGTAGCTTTTGTTCAATTCATACCTTCAGGTAGTGCAATTGATGACACTATGACTTTAAATTAAGAGTTCCGTCATTGGAAACCAGCTTGTGAAAGATGATTTTCTGTCAATATCACAAAAGTCTTTATTTTTCTGTGATCAGTGACTCAATTTTAATAACCGGTAACCATATGCATCAGAAATAGATCGATTTTGTTGTGTTTCAGCAGCTATTTTTGCGTTAACACGTGTTGCACCCATACACGACCTTTTTTATTGTCCAGCTTTATTTGAATAGTTTCCAAATTGTATGTTGGCTCTTAACATATAGTATCCAAGTCATAAACATTATTCGCATTTTCCCATTTTCGTCTTTATAGAAGAAAAACGGTGGAAATATGCTATATATTCACTTTGCTGGATTCCATATATGACGCGTGCTCAAATAACTCGGAGTCAATCAATCGAAAAACTGTTTTAAAAATTATGCAAAGAAATAATAAAAAAAATTACAATTACAAAAAAATATGAACAGTATTTTCAACATGTCATCTTTCATGAAAAGAAGCATTTGGGAGCTTTAGCTTTGAGCTTCCAGCCCAAAGTGGATTCTTCAATTAATAGTGTATGAGTATTCCTACTGATGCTAAAGAATACTATTTATCTAAGCAGAGTTAAAGCTTTTTATATTTATTCCCCTCCGACTGAACTTTCGTCCGATTAACAGTTGTTCATCTTGAGATTTGAAGAAACATTTAACAACTCTTTGTCTTGAGGTTTGAAGGAACCTCTTAATTAAGTATGTGCACACCGGTGCAAACAGAGGTTACAAAAATGAGGCGCAGGTAATGGAGTGATGTCAGATAGAACATTTCAGAAACTAATACAAAAACTTGATACTGGGTTGCAATAAAATTTAAAAATATGCAGAGAGTCGTTTCTTAATTGAGATAATATGACGACAGTAAATTACTTGTTCGAAGAAAACTTCAAACATCGGAGTCCACCATTTTTTCCACAATTGAAACCAGAAATAAAGAGATGTCCAACTTATCTCTCACTGTAAATGAGAGAGGAATTGCTAAACGTCAAGACCTACTGAACTCGATTAGCTGTCAAAGTTCAGTTGGAAACGAGCGATGACCAGATTGAAATAATACCAAAAAAAATATGTAAACGGCGAGATTTGTTGCACTTACAAAAAAATGTAAAACAATGAAAATTTAATAAATTTATGAAATTTAAATGTATTTGATGAAAAGTTTTGTAATGTCAAGCATCATAGTATTATTTTCAATGGACAATTATTAAATACATTTTGGATTAAGAGCTAAAAAGCTTAAAACCTCTTATTGGATATTGAAAAGTCAAAAGTCAGTTGTTTTAACATTTCATAAAAAGATTTAAATAAATTCTCTGTGTACATTTTAAATAACCACTATACAGTAATTTTTATTCTTACCAAATGTTGGGTGTTTTAATTTAAATGCGCAAAAATTATTATTTTGTTCAGTCTGGTTATAATGGAAATGTTATAAAAAACGCTAATTTTGAAGCGCTCTCACACTGAAATTCCTGATTGAAACTTGTTCGCTTATCCTCCCAACACGGAATACATTTTTTTTTATTTTTATTTGTTTTTAGCTTAAATATGTTTAGTCAAAAGTATATGCGACGTTGTTGTAGATGACTGAGCTGATTACTTGCAGCCGTTGCCAAGTCGCGTTGAAATATTACCATTTGCCCCTTTGTATTTGCCCTCATTTTATGCTGCGTGTAAAACTGTCACCAGCTCAGTGTTCTTTTCGCCGCTTCACGATTGTTTTGTGTCAGTTTGCTTTTGGCTTTCTTTGCTGCTCTGGCACGCATTCAATATTTATAGCTAACCCAGTGTCGATTTGACATTTCGCCAGCTATTGGCTTTTCTATACTTTACATAAATTATGCAAACGTGGTGAAGTGATTGCATTGAAAAAAATATATTTAAAGTTATGTGAAATAGAAATGCAATCAAGCACATTTGCTTCTCCACCAAGTTTCCAAGAAGGAGGAATATAATGTCCTTATCGGGGCTTTCAATGTAAAAGTAGATAAAAATTTTTGCTGACTGTTTTTGCCTCATTCGGCTGGTTTTTAGGCTTCGATACAGATGAGGGAACTCTCGTCAAAAGCCTCTGTAAAGAAACAAAACTGTAGAGCGTGGAACAATATATTTTTGGTTTATCTTCTTTATAAAGACTTAGTTAAACCTTTCAAAGTCATACACACGTCAGATCTTTTCACCCGTTGTAATTGTAAGTAATTGTTATTAAAACTAAAAACTTCGTAAAATATTTTTACACAGCACAAAATGTGTAAATTCATGTCTAAGTTGTCGAAAACTCTAGCAGAACATTATGTTCCGAATAACTCCGAACTCGGTCAGCATACCTCAGAAATAGTTGCAAGGTCGCTTAAGGCCCGACTGCAGATTAAGTAGCATAAGACTATAAGCAAAATGGCGTCTAAGAAATCATTAAGTGGAAGTCTATAAATTGTGCAGGAGCTCCGTTTGGCAACTAGTAAAACCTTTCAACAACTTCATAGTGCTACTCAACAATGATAATTGTATTTGAGGTTAAGAGCAAGGCCGAAATTCATATGCAGCACACCTAATTTAATTTGCTAATTTTTTAGGAAAATATTATGTTTCAAAAATGTTCGAATTCAGTTCACAAACTTGAGAAAATCTACTCTAAAGATGCGACAGTAGTTTTGGTAGAAAGAAAACTCTTCGAAATATCATACGCAAGAAACAGTTTTATGACAAGGGATTCATTTTTTAAGGGGTTAGGTGGGTTTCAGAGGTACAAAAAAAGGTATTTTTACGATTTTTTTTAATATAAGCCATCATATATTTGAAAAATATAATACATATGTTATATCAAAGGTACATATTTGAACAATGTCTCGTGAAATTTCGACACAAAAATGTTGACAATTCAGCTGTTGAGACTTCATTTCTCTGGGTGTTTCACAAAAAAGTGCGCTCGCCGTGGACAGCATAACTTATTATTGGTTCATATAAAATTAAAAAACTAAGCATCTGCCGTTAGTACATATCTAAATCTCGTAAAATAATAAAAATAAATAAAAAAAATATTAAAATTTTCCTTTTTTTTCTCAGACTTTGAACAAAACATCGCATTTTTGGTGAAATTTTCGCCATTTATTGTTAAAAAAAAAAATAAGTTGTAATGAAATAAGAAAAAATCCTTCGTTCAATAAGTAGATAATGTTGTTTTAAAAACGTGTTTACAATACGAACTAAATCTGCCGATAATTTTTCGAGAAATCATGTCCACCGACTTCAGAAACACAGTTTCGAGAAAAACATGTGGCACTTAGCGCAACTAGCCTCGGGCGCACAAATTCTCAAGGCTGTAACTCCGAAATTATTATTCAGATTATCTTAAAAATTTAGGACAATATTCTAGAGGTATTGTAGAATTTAATAAAGCAAACAAAAAAAATCGATATTTTGAAATTTTCAAACCCACCTAACCCCTTAAAGCAGATTACTTGCATAAGTGCTCTTGCCAAGTTCTCGAAACCATTTAGACACTAACTACAAATTTTTGGTAAACAGACTGCAGCCACAGACAAAATTATGCTTGAAAACTCGTTTTACTCTCTATCTCCAAAGATGATTCGGACAATTATTTTGTAGTACAGTTTTTTTAAGATCTGTTGCAAGGCGATTATTTACTAGTTTCTCCTAAACGATTTTACCAGCCACCAAACTAGGAATAAATGGGTGAACCTAATGATCCAGAAAGTTGTTATGTCTATCCACTCTAATTGAGCTCTATAATATAAGTTTATATATATTTTTTTTTATTTTTTAGCAACACTTTAGTTCTAAACCTGAAACACACTTCATAGCAACTCAAACCAATGCTGCATTTTTATTGCTCGTTGCTGTACCTCTGTTGATATTGTGCCAATTCTCCCTTGTGTACCTAAACATATGTCTTCGTCTGTTTCTGTGTAATGCCGTAGTAACGGTTTTATGTTACCTTTGTAATACCGCTGTTCCTTACAGAGCTCTTACGCCGCAAAGTAGGCTATATATTTTCTAAATATTGTGCGTTATTTGCGCTTGTGTTAGAGCAAATAGCAATCGCTTTACCGGTTCTAAACAAAGTTTTATAACATTACTTGTTGTTGTGATTGTAAAAATGCATGTAATTACATTAAATATCACGTGATACGTATTTACCGGCATTAGCGCGCTTAAAAATCGAAGTACGCTGCTATAAAATCTACCACAGCGCACCGCGTTAGCTCGCATCCCCAATACGCACCTGTTTGTGTATCGTTATTTATAGATACTTTCTTATACATCTATATAAATGTATTGCGCCGCCTTCCTCGCCGTGTTTTTCCACCGGAATTTAGTAATTTACTTAGCGCTCTCTGCGTAAAATTTACGAGCCTTACGTGTCCCATTGGCATTTCATTACTTTTCCTTGGATTTGTGCGAAATTAGTTTCCTATATGCGTTTGCAGTTGTCCTCTTATCCTCTTATCCCCTTATCGCTGGCACTTTTACTTCGCACATACAGATATGTTCTCAGTCAGGTTTTGTAATCGTGTGTTGTAGCATAAAAATTGACTTTTACTTGTACATTCGGGAATTGTCGAGGGTTATGTCAGGTTAATAATAAGAGTGCCAATGTGTGTGAGTAATTATGAAATATCGCCCTGCAGTCCATGAATCCGTAGAAAGTTATTGCTTCAAGATTTTAAGTTTTATTATTTTCTTATCTTCTTATTTCTCCTATATTCGCTCTCTCATAAAAAGTCTAAAGTTCGAAGGGTTTGGATTTGTCCAGCGATTGGTGCTACTTTCGATTAGTGTGTGGCAAATAGATATTGAAGATGAGATGTTCTAGCCACAGAGTCAGAGTCACGTTTTCGGAATATACTTTCGTTATGTTATTGAAGTTATACTTCTTATACGAGTTCGGAAAAGGTTGCGTTAAATGCATAGTTGCGCAAGCTTGTCTGCGAAGATGTTCGAGCGGGAAGCGGTGACAATCGGCGATCGTTTGTTAGTCTCTTTCGGCACAGCTCGGATTTTCTACCAGCAACACAATGTTGCCATGCTTATGCTATTGTTGTTTTTGTAGAATAATGTCTCAATTTTTGGTTGGTGACATATTTACATGTGTGCGCATATGTATGTTTGTATGCTTGTGTATTATTTCATTCGTTTGTGTTTCATTTCTGCGAATTCTCAACTGTTTTGTGTGACTTTTGGTTGAAATACTCTGCGTTGGCACTTGAAAAGTTAAGACTAGACTTCACAGGAGCATTTCTGTAGTCAGTCTTGTGGGTTGACAATTCAAAAGTCACAAGTAGGAACTTTCAATGAAATTGTTTACTATTAAGAAAAAGTTCAATCTCAACAGTTAGTTTATGTCGCACTGTCAAAAGCTGTTGCCTTTAAAGGAGTTTACATTATCCCAGTGAACATTGGAAGCAATGACAGGTCATGTCGCGCTTTGCGAGATGAAATGGTAAAATTACGTCAAAATCCAATTATCACCTTAAAAAAAGAATCATTCGAGTTTCTTGGCACAAGGAAATGTTTATGAATAATATCATTCAATTGTC
Organism: Bactrocera correcta; assembly: GCA_027475135.1. NCBI lineage: Eukaryota > Metazoa > Arthropoda > Insecta > Diptera > Tephritidae > Bactrocera > Bactrocera correcta. The sequence goes on along the minus strand of CM050323.1, from coordinate 98,203,729 downwards.
AAAGTCTTCGTGCTCATGTTGAAAATTTCTCAGATAGAGTTTTTAAACAGTCAAACATCTTGATGTTATCAGAAACATTTATGAACGACAACGAGCCTCCTGTATCCGTACCAAATTTTAATTTCGTTGTAAGATTTCAACGAAATAAGTAAGAAATTCAGGCGAACAACCGGTACTCTTTGCGGGAGATTTCAATGTAAATTTCTCATTGCGAGAAGCTGAACCATTACTGGCATTCCTCAGAGAGAAATTTTTATTAGAAATTATCAATGGAAGAAATGATCCTACGACAAAAGGAGGTACGACTATTGATGCGGTATTCGCGAGAAATATAGATAAAATAGATGTAAGACATTTCATATCGTATTTTAGTTATCATAATCCAATTGTAAATATTATAGATATCAAAACGTCGGAACCCAAAAATGATAATTGAATTAGACTTTGCTTTATAAAATGTCCATAAAATGTGCATAATAAATTTATAAAATGTGAATTTAAGAAAGTGTTGGTCATTCCACCATACTTTTATCCTTTCGCTTTCGCTAGTTTTCTTTTATATAAAATGATATGCATTTCTTGGAATATAACTAAGAAGTATAACTTCTTCCGCGCACCTTTTTTATTATGCTTTGCGCAACTAGTCTTTTTTAACCTATATTCTTTTGACATTTCATGAATAAAGTAAAAATAAGTGTGGTACCGCCTACGTACAAATTGAAACCAAATTATGTTCTTTATAATTAATTTTAACCTCTTTTAAAATATTTGGAGTCGGTCTATAAACACGCCTACTTTACCTATAGCGACATTATACAAATTACTTTAGTATTTTGCGTTACTTAAGTATAAATCAAAATAAAATTTGCTATTGAGCGTTCATCTAACTATGACTAAGCTCATTTAATAATGCTCCAAATTGATTCTTTCTTTTGCGAACCCCCACATACTGGAGCCTTCAAGCTTTCGGCTGACTTCGTATATACTGATCAACATGTAAGATACCTTGGGTTGGTCAAATATATGAATCTATTTCTTCCGCTTAGTACTTTGAAAAATACATTGAAAGACATATTAACAGAGCCTTTCTAAGTATAGGCCTCTACAGGTAACAAGAAGGTCCTCTGCTTTACAGATATCTATTTCCAAAACTGTTCAAGCTCCTAGGTATCGAATTTGTGGACCCCAACAGCTATAGTTGACCCTTGACCGAAATTATAGGGAGAGAGATATACAATTGAAATTCGGAGATAATCCTTCTGTGATGGTAGTATATAAAGTGTGTATTTAGAATGGTTTGAATCTGGTCAATTCTTTCCGAAGACACCCATATACCTAATATAAATATTTTCGAACTTACTAATGACTTTATACAGCGTTATATAGCGTGTTGTGTAACAGTTCGTCTTTGTGCCTAAAATAGAAAAAATTGTGCGAAAACTTGACCTAGTCACGTATAACTAATATCAGGATTTTCGAACATCCTTCTGACTGCAGTCTATATGATTAGTGATTGTATGTGAGGTACCTTAATTAAACTCAGTATTATATATTATATTATAGTATGTGCACGATGATAGGTCGATACTATCACAGTTCCCATATACTATTTATAATAATTTTCGTTTTTTTAACAAGCTATTTCTTGTTTTGTATTTTCCTATGAATAAATTGATTATAATAATTCCTTTAAATCAATTTTGAACTTAATTTTTTAATTTACTATAAACTCTATTTCAAAGTAATACAACAAAGAGTTTCAACATTCTTGGAAATGCCTCCGGATACAAATGGTTTCATAGTTATTCAACTAGGCCTTTTTTCATTACATTCCAGTGGCTTTTCAAACAATTTATAAGAATAACATAATCATAAAAAAGTCTTCTATATTTTCCAATGTCAATAATTTTAATTAAGCCTCAGTAAAAATAATATCGCTGACAATTTCACACAAACAAAAATTATTCGAAATTTTTTCAGAACAATTTCCTATACAAACGTTTTGATTAGCCAATCTCTAAGGCAAATTGCCATCATGAAGGCTTCTCATAGCAGATAATTTCAAGCAATTTAAATTTCTTTTTTTGCCCACTAAAATTGAAAAATTTAATTAAATTATTGTTGCGTTGCAGGCGCCCACAAGCCTCACATGCACGAAACGCCTACCAACAGCAATACACGCATACTTGCATGCATGAATGTTGCAAATTTAATCAAAATTGTTTACAAATTTGTTGTGCGGCCATTTTTGCGGCTTGTCACAGAATGTCAAGTGCGTAAAAATACAAAAATTTAAATATTAATATTTGCATGTGTGTGTGTGGTTTTGCATGTAAGTATAATCATATTCATAAACGCGATTTTGCGGCACTTTTTCCTATTCTGTGTAAAATCGCAAAACAAAAATTAAAACATAAAACACAACAAAAATGTATGTATGTATAAAAAATATAGATGAAAAATATTACATAGAATATTGACACTTGAAATGGTAAATTGTGTAAAAGAGCAGAAACTGCGTTTGCCTAAAAAAATCAATCGAGCGGCGACAAAATTGAATAGCAATGACAGTAGCGTGCTGACGTGATGGGATCAATGGGGCGTGGATGAGCATAAAAGGGAATGACACGTAACATATGCACCTAATATGCATAAACATGTATGATTTTTTGCAGTTTTGTTTTGAATATATAATATTTGCTTATATTAGGGTGAGCCCAAAACTAGCCCATCGAATTAATGGGTGAACAAGTTTTAGCTTAATTTTAAAAGGTGTAAAAATTTCACAACATTGGAAGTTGTTTGGGATAAAATTTTTTATGATACTAATACTTGTAGAGCATAATATATCCTAAATAACCAATTTCGGCATATTTTTACAAATTCGTTTGTGGTATTTAAAAATTTTGAAAGCATTTGTTTTATTTCATTCATTATTTTTCTCCGGCAGAAAATAAGAGTGATGGTAAATAAAGGTACGAGAACCTAAAAGTTAGTGAATATGTTCAACATATGATTAAGAGGGTATTCTAGTCTAGAAATCAAATTTTGGGCAGTTTTTGGAATTAAAAAAAAAATATTTTTACTATACATTTTTCTACGGTATTTTTATTGACATCTTAAGACAGAAAAAAATTTAAAAAAAAAATATTAAAAAATAAAATAATTAGAAGGGGGAGGGGGGAGAGACAGGTGTTAAAAAACTGACGCATCCTGGTGACATTGCTCCTGGCTCTCCTGAATGTCTGAAAAAAAAAAATCAAAAGAAATTCTTAATCAGTAAAAACGCTGTTATAGTCCCTACCTCAGGGAACACGAAAAATTGTTTGAAAAATGGTGACTGTCTGGAAATAAAAATAATTTTTTACGCTTTTTTTTGAAATTCCAGAATTTTTTTTTAAATATTAAAAACAAAAATTTTGACACGATGCTGGTAGAAACGATAAAGAATTATATAAAGAAGGTTCACACAAAATTTCCAGTAAATCGGTTGTATAGAACTTGAGATAATGCCGGTACCGTGTGGAAAAAAGTAGTTTCGAGAAAAAGGCGTTTAAAAAAGTGAGTCTACCTACCTACCGGGCTAGGTGCTGCGTCACTAAAGTAACTGTAGCTCTTAAAATAGTTTTAATTTTTAAAATCCTTTGGATTATATGTTCTTAAGGGTCTAAACTTTAAATATATGAAAAAAATCGAAGTTTTCAAAATTCTAGAGTAGAATACCCCCTTGAGAAGTGAGGACGGGTATAACCCAACTTTTCATAAGCTTGTAACATAAGGCTTGTAGTTACAAACCGACAGATATTCGGATTTTTACTCGTCTCCTCCACCCCATCACTTACTCATTTATATATATTATATATGTACATATATATGTATTAGAGTGATTCAAAAAAAAATTTTTTTTTCGATTGGTACTCAGAAAAATAAGTTTCTAGACACCTCTAAGACAGCCTCTCCAAATATTGTAACGGGAAGGTCCTCCTACATACATTTTTCTATTTTTTCTTATGATCAGATAGAAAAATTTATATCTCGCTTCCAACTACTTGAAAAAGTATCTTGTTCCTTAGATTTTGTAGGATATAAAAATTCCACTTTTTTGACAACCCATTATATATCTTATCCTTATATCTATCTTGATTAGTTTTAGGTGATGCAAACAACCGTTACATGGGAAAAACTATTATACCTGAAATAATATGTTGCAAGCGTTTAAAAATGGCAACCTGAAAGTCTTCTCCGTTCCAGTATGTGGAAAGAAAGACTCAACTCTTCATGCTGACGGGTGTTACAAACGTCTTGCAAATTGAATATAAAGTTCAGGGATGTGTTAAAAATAGTTGAGATCAGAGGTAAAAAAAAAACTATTTTACGGTTTTCTGCGAAACAGTAAGTTGAGTAAAATTCACTCACGACAAAAATTGCATATCATAAAATTATTTATCAAAAAAACTGTTGTTGTAAGACCTTCAGAGATAGTGATTAGTTATTATATATGTATATATACGCTCTTCCACGTCATCTATATTATTGTAACGGGTCTATTGTAACAGGTCAAATAAAAGCTCTCCAGCCTGACACATACATTACGCCACTAATATTAAGTCCAAATGATTCTTAGTTAGCCCTAACCTTCAAAAAGTGTGTACAATATATTAAGATAGTAGTCTGGTAACTTATGCCTTTTTTTCAGGACTTCTTTGGAGGATATTTATTTATAGGAAAATAAAGATGAATTATTCTGAATATTTAGCGTGCTTTTATTTACATATTGCAAACATAAAAAAAAAGCAAAGAAAGAGTTGTAAAATAAAAAGTTAGGAGTGAAAAAATTAAGAGTGAAATAAATTCTCGTTAATTCGGACAAGAACTATAAGTGTGTAGAACAGCATGTTAAAATTTGAAAGCAATCGGTTCAGTAGAAAAAAAGGCCGACCAGAAAAACAATGTTTTGAGAAAAACGCGTTTAAGGCCAGATTTCTCTAAAAAACGTAATTTTTTTCAATAAATTTTATATTTATTACGAAACATGCTGAGTAATCAATTTTTTGTACAAATGGAAGTACATATGTATATTAAATTACTTGAAAAAAAAATTTTTTTAATTTTTTTTCCAAATGGCGGTACTGAAAATGGCTACTGAAACTCATCCGATTCGTAGAGGGATAACATAATTTCTTGGAAAAGAATTATCTGAAAGCAAAAAACAAAACTATTTCATGTTCTGTATCGAATTAGCTATGGCCTGAACCAGAATGAAACATTTTCAAGGAAAAAAAAGAAAACAAAATAGCGGACTTTTGAATTTTTTTAAACCTTTTTTTCACTTTTAATTGTTTATAGCTGTTTTAAATAATAATACATATTTCTGGTTCTGCTTCAGGCCCTAGCTAGACATCTAAAGAGTAAAATGCCGTTTGGTTCATATCGATAAGTGCAATAGTTTTGAAATGAGAGTGACGTCTATGCGAAAAAACGTGGTTCGGTTTAAACCAAAGGTACGCCGTAGCTGCCGCTACCGAAGGCGTTCGAGCGGTCGGCTTTTATACCTGTTTCCCGGTCTTGCTGACCTTCGGCACTAATTCTATACTATTTCTACGAGTATACAGTGGAAATTTATGAAAAAAAATTTATATTTTTTCAAAATTGTTTAGCGGAACCTGGCCTTAAAGTTCAACAACTCTCGCAGAGAGAACTCCGAGGCTCTCTAAGAAATTTGTTATAACTCCCGAAATATTTCGAATTTCTGTCTGAAATTTTCACAATATATTTGCAAGACATTGTATTTTCAAATCCAGCAAAAAAATATTTTTTGATTTTTTGAACCCAAGTTGCTAGACTACTATCTTAATTTGACAGCTGTCGGGTCATTAGTTTGTGAATTATATCATTTTGACTAAAGCAATTTTGTTATTGTGAAAATGAATAAATAAGGCTTTCGCGGAGTTTGAAAGAAAAAAATACAGTTGAAACAAAAACGTATCTCGATGACTAGTGTACCGATACTGACCGAGAAAAATTAATCATCAAGGATTTGTATGTTAAGTTTAGACGTAGTGAAATTAGCACCGAAGACGGTGAATGCAGGGGACGCGCAAAAGAGTTTGTTATCGAAGTTAGCAGTCACTCTAAAGATACCAACTTAACGTTATATCATTTTCGAATATTTGGGAGATCTCTGTGTCAAGTGTGTGCCGCGCGAGCTCACTTTTGACCAAAAACAACGATGAGTTGATGATTCGAAGCAGTGTTTGGAGATGTTTAAGCGTAATAAATCCGAGTTTTTGCATCAATATGGGACAATAGATAAAACATGGCTTCATGGCATGGAATAATTTTTATTGAGTACCTTGAAAACGGAAGTACCATCAATGGTTGCCATTACAAAGCGTTATTGGATCGTTTGAAAGACGAAATCGCCGAATATTGGCCGCATTTCAAGAAAAAGAAAGTGCTATCTCAACAAGACCATGCGCAGTGTCACAAGTAAGTGAAAACAACCGCAAAAATCCAAGAATTCATGCGATCTAGCCACTACCGACTACTTTCTGTTCCCAGATGTCAAAAGAATGCGTTGATCGTTTTGCGGCCTATTATGAAATAAATGGCAAATCGTACTACAAAAATGGTATCGAAAAGTTGCGGGTCGCTACAATCAGTGTAAATTGAAAAATAAAAATGTGTTTGACTATGGCTGGCCAGGGAATTTCCTATTGACTTGTTATATAGCACGTTTTTTACAACTTCATGAATCGGCCGAGTATTGGCGAATAGAAATGTGTGTGCTGTTTGTGTGAGATTGTTTAGTATTTTCTACTCTACTACATTGAAAATGTATGAAACGATAGTATTTGGCTGATAACTTGATTCGGGCGCATCATCTACGATTTTCGCGAAGAACTTCTAACGGAGTGTAAATTCAGAGAACTTTTAATTTTTCTTTAGAAATCCAAGTCGCATCGATGGTTCTTATAACGAGATCTCAAGGGGTAAAACCATATCTATACTAATATTATGAAGAGGAAAGATTTGTACCTATTTTTGTATGTTTGTAATGAATAGGCTCAAAAAGTGCTGAGCCGATTTGAAAAATTTTTCCACCAATAGAATGCTACATTCTTTCAATTTGACATAGGTTACATTTCATTTTAAAAAAAAATTAGGGATCCTTGGTAAAATTTCAAAAATGTAACCGAAGGAGTAAAAAAAATGAGTCTTAAAATGTCTTTCGTCGAATGGGCTGCCGAAACTATTAGCGATAGAACAAAATAATGTAAAAACATCGTAATGTCTACAAAAAACTCCGCGGTAGCATATGTCCAATTATTGCAGTTATATCACTACAACCACTTTTTTCATTTCAAACATTAATGAAAATGCTAACTAAATGCAAACCATGTTATTTATATGTTTATATGTATTAATCCTTATCCAAATAAATTATTTTATGGTCAAGAGCATTTAAATACCTATAAAATAGTTTTTAAATTGGAATTTCCATTCAAAAGATATTACGAATTAAAAAATTCAAAAAGTAAACAAAACCGCCATAGCGCCGTGGCCGTTGTTTGCGATGCATTCTGAAAAGCGCGCCGGGCCAGAGAATATAAAGTATAGAGAAGGTGCAAATTGAATTCTGTTTGATGTTCGATTTGGCGGCTAACAGAGCCGATAGAATCAAAGTAAGGAATTCGATTTTAATTTAATTTATTTTATTTTTTTTTAATTTTTTTATTTTATTTTTTTTATATTTTTTTCGTAATTATTTCTTTCACTTATAATATTTTTATACGCTAATTTTTAAAGAATATTATTATTATTATTTAATATATTTGTTTAATAATTTTTTATTTACTTATATGTAAAACGACTGAATTCATTATTTATTACTGTTATCTTAATTTTTTGATTATTATTATTTTTTAATTTTTCATAATTAATATTTTTATTTTATTTTTTTTTTATTTTTTTCGTAATTATTACTTTTACTTATAATATTTTCATACGCTAATTTTAAAAGAATATTATTATTATTTAATATATTTGTTTAATAATTTTTTATTTACTTATATGTAAAACGACTGAATTCATTATTTATTACTGTTATTTTAATTTTTTGATTATTATTATTTTTCAATTTTTCATAAATAGTATTTTTATTTTATTTTTTTTTATTTTTTTTTCGTAATTATTACTTTTACTTATAATATTTTTATACGCTCATTTTAAAAGAATATTATTATTATTATTTTATATATTTATTTAATAATTTATTATTTATTTATATGTAAAACGACAAAATTTATTATTTGTTACTGTTATTTTAATTTTTTGATTATTAATATTTTTATTTTTTAATTTTTCAAAAATGCCTGCCACTTAAACCATCAAAGAAATTGAACATAAACAGGCTTACATACAAGTATAACTGTGGGATTTTTTTTTAATACAAATAAAAATATTTGTGAAAAAAGTGTTTTATATCCAAATTTTCAAAAATAAATAATTGTCTACCCCGTGCGTTGCCGAGACGGGCTGCTAGTAATAACATATAGAGATAAACTGTTATCCTTTTGGAAATAAATTTTTTGAGCATATTCGTTAGTTAGTATTCGTGATTCAACTGCTCATCAAACATTAAAATATCTTGGTTATTTACCTGAAATAATATGTGTTTGTTACTATAAACACTTGTATATATGTGCCTTAAACATATTTGTATATCTTACACGAATTTAATTGAATAAATCACCTTACTTTTATATGATTTTTATGAAAACTTTCTCTGCTTACAGTTCAGTCACGTAAACATAATTTATTTGTAAGTGAATTCAGTTATACTTTCGTTGGGGAATAAAATTTACATTTTTATTGGCTTGTTTAAGAAATTGTCATAAATATGCACGCACACACACGAAAAGTGTAGTCAAGCGGAGAGGCATGCATATAACTGGATATGTGAGTATAAATACAATGTTCTTATATAACCATAATATTTACAGTGAAATATTTTTCGTGTTAATTTGAATATTTGAATGCAAGGTTCCCAGAAATTTCCAGAATACCGGAATATTAATAAGTTGTCTTTTTTTAATATATTCCTTTATGAAGGGTCGGAAAGCGTAGAAGCTTCACAATTTTTGACAACCTCTTCACAGCACAATACTTTCGAATATTCATTTACATAACGGTAGTTTGGTAAAAACAAGGTGTTCTAATTCAAGTTCATTGACATCCATTGTCATGAAATGAAAAGGATACAAGAAATGGGTTACCTAAAAGAAATACAAATAAATAATTTAAAAATAAGTATTTGAAGATTTAATTGAATTCTAGACTCCAAGGAAGAACGGTCAGTATGCTTTAAGTGTTTGCTTGGGAGATACTGCTGATAATGACTGGTAACATAAAGACATTGGGGAATCTTAGCAGTAAATAACATTTATGATAGTAGTTAGGCCAACATTGTTAAGCTTTTCTAACCAATCCAAAGCTCTCTATCGTTAGGGAAGAGAACACAAAATAACGTTTAACTCTACAATTTTTTGCGGAGTTCTGCAATTAGTTGTTTTAACGCTAGGTTTTTTTCTATACCCACACTTTTTGATATAAAATTCAATATTGCCATCGATCGTCAGGCACCAATTTTGCTTATACTTGTCTAGAAACTATTCAAGATTTGGCGTTACTGTACTATTCAGAATTGAAAAAATTGCGAAACCTCTGAAAGCAGTGTTTCTAAAGCATGCGCCTGATAAACGAATCAAATTTAAGTGCTTAGCTGAAACTAGAAGAGCTCGTCCTCACTCACCTACCACGCTACTTACTCCCACTTTCCTTCCTTCAAAGTTTATTAACCCTAACTCATGTCACCGTCTCTGGAAGCTTGCTCGACTAGTTTTAATTTTCCGCTTCAAATTTATTGTTTTACGACCGCTTCACACATACACACTGAAACAATCAGTTTCGACTTGTCAAAGCTGACAAGAAAGGAAACTTACATTTCCGTCAGCAGCAGTTAAATGCCAGTAAATTGAGGTAGCTTGTCAGTGTGCAACTGACAATAGTCATTTGCATGACAAGACGAGGGTTGGACAATATGGGTTTTGCTCGAGGGAATTTAAGTGCGTGAAGTTCTTGAATGTGTGTGTGTGTGTGAAAAATATACTTGAATATCTGCAAATACTGAATTCTTTTCGTAACATATGAGGGATGAAATTATATAACTTTTTAAAAAGAACTTAAGCCTTAAAGCGAGTGCAAACAAGTTCAAATTGCAAGTAGAAGCAAAATGTCTTTGAAATAATCTGCAATACCTGTAAGAGTACTGGAAAAAACAATTCAAGAGCAGCACTCGAGTTGGTCTTAATTTATTGGTCATATTCTAATTATCATTTGTTTGGCTCAGAAATTATAATGTATACGAAATATTATCTACGAAGTCATAAGATTTTACAGATCATGTTAAAATTGCTTTCGCTACTCTTTAACCGCTGCCGGGATCCTTGAGGTATTTTCTAACCTCTTTCCAGTGCAAATTTAATAATTAACTAAGTTTAGATCGCAATATTTCCCAAGGTGATTAAAGCTAGGTGATTCACAAATTTTTAACTTAAGACAGAAACAGAGGGAGAGAGAAATCGATATATGTATATACATACACATTAAGAGACAATGATAGAGAAAGGGGGAGTTATTAATATTACTGAAAGCAAACAGTTCCTCAGTCTTTTTGGAAACTACCCAAGAGTACATCAAAAGAGAATAAGCAAAATTTCATTCTCGTCCAAAAAAAAAAAATTCAATGTTTTCGTTACCAGTCGAGATTTGATGCGCTTGAGACCCAAAACATCATTCAAAATAGTATTGGCTAAGCCTTTCGATATGCCAACTTTATCAGCAAGGTCTCTAATTGTTAATCAACGGTTTTTCAACACCAAATCCTTGATTTGCTGAACGTGAGCTTCGTCGGTTGAGGCTAATGATCGCCCTGGACGCTCTTCGTCTTCGACACGTTCACGGCCGGCTTGGAACTCACTATACCACTTGTAAACATTTTTTTTAGATATAGCCTCATCACCAAAGGCTTTCTGCACCTCAACATATCCGCAGCAGAAAATTGATTGCGTAAACAAAATTTAATGCAAATTCTTGGCTCAAAAAATTTCGACATCGCAAAATACGAAAAACTCACTTTTAGCAGCTCACAAAACGACAAATATCTCAAACACTAATGAATGTTTTGGCATGAAATTTGATATAAATGTGACTGACAGTACTGCCAACCTAAAAAAAATATAATTCTCCAAATCCTTCGACACGCGCGGTTTAAATTCAAATGCCAAATTTGAATAGAGATAAAGTTATTTTAAGCCAATCATATTTTACACTATTTATTTTTGAAACATATTTGAAACAACTGTAAGCTTTGCCTAAGTATTTGCTAGTGACATGTAAATGTCGCATTTTAGTTCATTAGTTTAGTTTTCCCTCTTTTTAGAATTAAATGCGAAAAATTCCTTTCATAAATATTTTTAACACCCAGACAATGCATTAATCATGAGCGCGTTTTGTATAAATGTATCATTTTCATCGATAAGCGCTAACAAGACTTTGCAATCTCAAGCATGGCTGCGCAAGCGAAACGCACACACACATATAATTTTGTATCTATTTTGTAAGGTCTGAGTGATGGAGTGCCAATAGCAGCAGCCGGAATTCACACACATATAAATAATTGATAAGGCTGTAAAAAAAAATATGGCAGCACTACGAAAACACAAAAAAACCAATCGTTAAAATCGAAGAATTGCTAAACAAATGCTGCAACAACAATAAAAAATAGTAAAAAATGCTGAAATATACCAGTGTGGAAATGTACGTTTGATAACGCAGAGGATTAGCTTGAACGACGCTAAAAGGTAGACACAGTATCGAAAAAATATACAACATATGCATATACGTATACATATATAAATAGTATATGTACATTTGTATAAATTATTTGTTGGTTGCTCTAACTTATGAATTCATTCATACCGTTAAACGGAGGCAGGTATTTCGTTTTTCTGTAGAAGCCAGTGAAAATTTATCAAATCACTATAATTACCGTTAGTTTATGAGCATACAAATGTATGTATGTATTGATATATGTGTTTACGAACACATTGTAAAATTTTTGTTTATCAGTTCGGCAGTGTCATTCAATAATCCGCACTAAAATGACGCCATAAATCGGCAGCTGCTCATTCATTCAGTTATTTGCACATACAAATATTGAACATGTGTTTACACATTAGGGTGGCTCAAAAAAAATAAAAATTTTAAATATTTTTTCATTAGATATCGCGAACACATCGGCCGCAATCACGAAAAAATGCATTATGATTATTCCATATAAATAACATATATTCCCACCAAAAATTTTAAGTGATTAGTTTACATTTAATCTCTTCACTAATCTAGCCCGTTCTTACTGCCGTTGAATTGATGATAAAACAGATGTTTTGCCATTCAAAAATTCACATCACTTTATATTTATTAAAAGAAAACTGTGATATATAATATTTTGTTATAAAAGGCGTCTTCTTTTAAATATTTTCCATATAATGAAAATATTTATTTGGGTAATCGATTTTCAGGTGAGTTCAGATTTGTTGCGTTTAATTTATTTGTTTGTTTACATTTTTTTCTCTTTGTAGTATATAAATCAGCTGTAATGATGTAAAAGATTTCTAATTCTGACAAGTAGATGGAGTCGCACAGAGAATTTTCACGTTGGTTAGACTCAAATTACTTCGAGAGGAGATTAAGAACTGTCATTTTTGTATGGCGAAATTTTGTTAAGTTTATAAGATTTGTGGGATAAACTACTCATCAGCCGAAATTTTGTTATTAAGTGTCGGTCTGAACATGGTTTAAGCTAAGATGCAAAGCTGTAATTTGGTGCAGGGAATCGTAGTATCGCGCAATTATTTGGCCCAAAAAGTTTTGTTAAGGGTGGGCATGGTCACATATTTTCGAAACCGCGCAAGCTAAATATACCAAACTTGCTGATGGGATGTTATTTTTATAAAATGACCACGCCTACTCCACATACAACGGTTATGTTCAAAAATTATAAAATTAACCTCAGCATATGGCAAAGGATGGAAAAGTGGTGCACAAAAACATTCTGCGCTGATAACCTGGGATGTGAAGAATGCATTTAATTCTTCTAAATGGACAAACATATTCGAAGACCTTTATGAAATATTGTTATGAGTTACTTTAAAAAAATAGGGCTGATATACGACACCAACAATGGCACCAAGAGCTACCCTGTTTCAAGTTGAGTACCACAAGATTCGGTATTAGGTCTTCTTTTATGAAATCCCGTGTATGAAAGGGTGTTAAGAATACAGCAACCAACAAGTAAGGAAGGGCTAAGTTCGGGTGCAACTAATATATTATGATTCCCTAAATTCTTGTATACCTAATATAAATATTTTTCAATTTCCAGTTGAGTCTATAGTGCACCTTTTCGTCAATATGTAAGCAATCTTAATAAAATTCAGATAGAAAATCTTTCTAAAAATACAAAGTTTTTCCAAAGTAAACAGGACTTAAAACAAAAACAGAACAAATGGTGTTTTCGGCCAAATCAATTTATTTTATTCAAAATAGTCTCCATCCCTTCTAATACAGCTTTTTGCACCAACCAAAAGCATGTCGATCGAGTATTTTAGTTCGTTTGCCGGTATGGCCGCCAGTATGTCGGTGCAAGCCTTTTCATTGGGCTCTACGTCTGCAGAACGCTTTTTTTTCATGGGCAAATGGATTTTTCTGAAAAGAAAGAAGTCGCACGGTGCCATATTAGGTGGACACGGGGAGCGGTTAATAGTTACAATGTGAATTTTGTACTTTTTGACCTCTTTAGTGATGTCTTTCGAATGTCGGATTCATTTTTAAAACAAAATTTAATGTTGGTCCTTTGTTCGAAGCTCATTTTCGCACCAATAATAAAAGTATACTGACACTTAAAACGCAATAACTTCACTTCCAATCTATGAAATGTCATGAAATTCTCAGCGGATAATCGTTAAAGATAACAGATTCTAGCTAGTACTAGTCGACATATAGCTGGCGCCACCAGGGCCGCTAGATTCAAAAAGTCCTGTTTACTTTGGAAGGAACCTTGTACTGTTAGTGAGATAGTGGAGGAGGCCTAGCTTCACGCGAATACTTTTTGACTTTTATTTGAATGCAACAAGAATAAATTCCATATTAGGCATCGAATATGATAAACAGGGGTATCCCTTAATCTAGTTAAGGGTTAACATGGGTTTACGGGTTTCAAAAAATCGATTTTTTTGTTGTCTTATTAAATTCTACAATACCGCTGGAATATTATTCCGAGTAAAAGTTTCGGAGCCTTGAGAACTTGTGCGCTCAAGGCTAGCTAGATGAAGTGCGCCGTCTTTAAAGGTGTTTTTGCTCGAAACTGTGTTTTTAAAGTCGGCTGGCAAGATTTCTCGAGAACTACTCTTCATAAAATTTTACACAGGTCTTGGAGATACAATTATTTCAGAATTTCTGGGTTAATATTGTATGTTGTTGTATCAATAAAAAATTCCAAATAAAAAATTTAATTTTTTATATGACAAAAAAATTTGATTTGAGTTGAAAAAAAACTGTTTTTACCCAAGGAAACATATGTAACCGATTAATCTAATTGAAGTTCACAATTCTCCCTTTTTTCTTACTATAACTTCTCTTAGTTCTAGTTTAGTTATTATAATAATATATATGCTGCTTGAATTATGTACAAATATTTGTATTTATAGTTGATATGGAGACTTACAATACTATATGCAGTGGAGACAGCAAAATTGTCCAATGTGCTGTCATGATCCGCCGTATTAAACTAGTTTTTAAGGAGAATGCCGCATTTCCAACCAAAGAAAACTGCATTTCAGCGTTTATCCAACTTGGGAAGTAACGAATACCCTTATATACATATATTATATAAACACCCACACATACATACATACATAGTTATGCTCTCTTCACGGCTTATAGAATTTTTTTTATATATATTTTGATTATATCAAAAAGGCATTAACTAGCATTTTTATCTTATCTCGCACACTATAACTGCGGCACTCGTGCAACAATGCGTCATACCAACAACACACCCACACATCCTCACAGCTTTATCATTGCAATAACACTCGAATTGTCGCCAACCGCGTGAATATGCAATCAAATTGCGGTTAGCGTACACAATAAATTACTTAGCGGCTTTCGATTTTTATGCAAATTCTCTATTTTATAGCAGCACATTACAACTTGTACATATATACCCCGAATATTATATAAATATATGTTCATATATGTTCATACATACTCGTATATAGTATGCATATTTTATTTTTTTGATTAATGGTTTTTCGTGTTCACATTATTCGGAAAAAAGTGAGTTTGATTGTTGGCTGTATATTTTTAATGTTTTGAGTGTGGCTTATGACGCGATTTAGCTGGATCAATGCGTATTATTTTCTGAACGAATTCGCCGAATTTTTTGGCAAGTCATGACCTGCGTGATATTCATATAATGTTTGTATATACATATAACTTAAACTTATCTCTCTATAACTACGAGTACTCAATCATTGTACAAACGAAAGCAAGCATCCGAGAGGCGAATTTTTCTGTTTTTTTAGTACATTAGCTTAGACAGATAGGTGAATCCGAAAATATTGCACAACACTGTTTCCGAAATGTGTAAATTCTATTTCAGAGCACATTTAAATATGGTAATACAACTGAAAACTTTTTGGAATGATATTTTTCTAAAAATTTTAGTGGAATATTTCAAGAAACCTAAAATTTTTTCAAACAATTCTAAATCACTTAAATTAGAAATTGTGCTCACACTGCTTTTTAATACTTTTGATCCTAAACGATTATGTCTGATTGGAATATCCACCCTCCGCCATCCACTAAATTATTTTTAACGTGGAGTCTGGCGGAATTGTACCATAGACCAACTTTTAAAGATATTGTATAATGACAACAATTAATAATGAAATCAAAAGTAAGTTTTACTTAAACTATGAATACTTGGGAAAACTTCAATCTTAATATATCGAAATCTTTAAAAATCATTTTGGATTTCATAAGAGTT
Source organism: Bactrocera correcta (assembly GCA_027475135.1). Taxonomy (NCBI): domain Eukaryota; kingdom Metazoa; phylum Arthropoda; class Insecta; order Diptera; family Tephritidae; genus Bactrocera; species Bactrocera correcta. The sequence goes on along the minus strand of CM050323.1, from coordinate 98,187,558 downwards.
TTGAAAGACTTGCTCTAGAAAAAGATTGTCCTTTCTTAAATGTATTTATATCAAGTAAAGAAGAGCTATGTATGTTCGGGTACAATCGTACATTTTATACTCTTACAACTTAGAGCAATCAATGCCTAGGTCAACGCGCAAAGGACCATAAATCTTTAGCTCGAAAACTCGTAACGTTAACTCATCAGTTGTTGTCAATGCCTACCATATAGCAGGAGAGAATAATGAGTGACTTATAGAGTTTGGGTTTTGTTCGAGAGAGGACTTTACTTCTCAATTGCCTAATTAGTCCGTAGTAGCACGAGCTGGCAAGTTATTCTGCGCTGGGTTTCGAGGCTGACATTGTTGTCTACAACTTAGAAGTTATGACTGTCAACAGTGACGTGGGTGCCTAGTCACAAGTGCGACGACTGTTTGTTTGATAACAGGAGATATTTCGGCTTGCCCCCGTTCACTGCTAGACCCATTTGCTTTGCTTCCTTATCTAGTCTGAAGAAAGCAGAAATAACGGCGCGGTTGTAAAACCAATAATATCAATATCATCGGCATACGTCAGCAGCTGTACACACTTGTAGAAGACTGTACCTGCTCGATTAAGTTCTACAGCTCGAGTTATTTTCTACAGCATCACATTGAAGAAGTCGGTTTTGTGGATTGAGCAGAGCACACTTAAATTCCAATCGTTGGGTATGCTTTCGTCCGACCATATTCTACAAAGAAGCTGTACACACTTGTAGAAGACTGTACCTGCTCGATTAAGTTCTACAGCCCGAGTTATTTTCTACAGCATCACATTGAAGAAGTCGGTTTTGTGGATTGAGCAGAGCACACTTAAATTCCAATCGTTGGGTATGCTTTCGTCCGACCATATTCTACAAAGATCCTACATCCTTATCAGTTCTTCGGCGCCGTGTTTGAAAAGCTTGGCCGGCTATTGATTGGCCACCGCGGCTTTGTTGTTCTTCAGACGGGCAATTGCTATTTGGGAGAGAAATGCATAGTTATTCAAAAATATTTTGGGTACTTGAAAGGTCCTTTGATAATTCAACTATCAATATGTTTTTAAAGTGATATTCTGTTGATAACCAGGCAAGTTTCGAAGAAGTTTTATAAATCGAAGAAGTAAAATAAAAAGAAAGAAACGGCAAAATACGAGAGACGTTCCAATATGAACGGGAATTTTTGAATCTACCATCCCCTGGTCATGTCATGCGCCATCTATGTTTCGAGTGCTGCTTTAGAATCTGCATCTTTATCGATTCAGTGAAAATTTAATGACATTTCATTGATTAGAAGTGAAGTTATTGCGTTTTCAATGTCAGTATGTGTGTGTTATCGGTGCGAAAATGAGCTTCGAACAAAGAGCCAACATTAAATTTTGTTTTAAAATTCGTAAAACTTTTACAAAGCGTTTCAATTCCTGTGGCAGAGTGCACGAGTGGTTTCAACGTTTTCAAAGTGATCATGATGACATAAATGGCGATCAACATATGAGCCAATCAAAAACCGTGACCACCGGAAATTCCATTGAAACTATGGGTGAATCATCAAAAATCAAACGAAATCATCATTGAAATGGAATTGGCAATAGAATCTCCAAAACATCGATTTATCGCATTTCGACCGAACATTTCAGCTTGAGAAAGGTGTGTGTGCGAAAGGTGTTGACTGACGACCAAAAATTGCTCAGAATCCAACATTCGAAGGACATCATTAAATCATCTTGTGACCGATTAATTGACAAAAACTCACATTTTAACCATTAACCACTTCCCGTATTTACCTGTTATTGTACTGTGCGACTTCTTCCTTTTCGGAAAAATGCATTTGCCCATGAAAGGAAATGATGCAGACGTAGAAGCTATTGAAAAGGCTTGCACCGGCATACTGGCGGCCATACCGGCCAACGAGCTAGAACACTCGTTCGGCATGCTTTTGGACCCTGCAAAAAGCTGTATTTTGAATAAAATAAATTGATTTTGTCGAAAAAAACTATTTGCTCTGTTTTTTTTTTAAGTCTTGTTTGCTTTGGAAAGTTCCTTGTAGTAGATTTCTATACAAGTGTTTTTATCGTGGCTGTTTATTTTGAAATTCTATCATTTTTGTTAAATACAACACCCCATTCGACTACTTAAATATCTTCGTTTTTTCTATAAGTCTTTTTCTTGTTTTTATTTCAAATTTAATTCTTGAAGATGAGTTTTTACTTTTCCAAATCAAAGAATTGCCTTAGTGTTTAGAAATTTTATAGAGGATTTGTTATTGTCGAGAAATGAATTTTAATTAAAAATCTCACACATTGATCGAAATCGGCCAAAATTCAACTATAGATACTGCGGTCCGCATATTCGGTACCTAATGGCTTGATCAGTTTTGTTTGGATCTGGAGAGTGTTGGTCGTAAGCTGGCATACTTTATATAAACTATTAGTGCAACATTTTATCCCATTCTAAGGTAAGTTTTTTTTTGCATTATTTTTTTTACTTAATATTAATGTAAAATATCTTTTGATTATTCAGTGAAACTTTGAGAGCAATCAAAGCAAAATTGACGGAGGTATACACATTTAAGTCTCTGCGCTCCGATTTGATTGTGAGCGTCTGTGAAACGGTGCCCCTCATAACTTCAAAACTACTGCCCAGATCCTTTTGAAATTTTAAACACTATTTCTGTATATATTTTACGAGGCAACGCTGAAGAGTTTTTTTTGTTCATAACTTTGATTTCGCAATAACAAATTAGCCGATTTTTTCCCAAAAAATTGTGTTTTTCACTTCAAAGTCTTCGAAAAAACTCAAAAATTGGAATTTAAAAAAATTCATTACAGCCTTACTTGGGGAAAACTATTATCTAACGCATGAGCTTTCATTTTTTGATTTCGGATGATCCAGCAACGAGTTTTGAGGGGCACCGCAATTCAACTTTTTTTTCGAGACCCGTCCGGACAATTGCTGCCATTGCTGTAGGTTTTAATATTTCTTTGTAAAAAATTGCTAAAACATTTTTTGAATGTCATACTTCAATGTACCATTGGTTGGATAAATAAATTTTAACAGTGTCGTCAGGAAAAAATCACAAAAACATGGCTTTTGGCGACATTGGAAACGTCAAATATCATTAGGAAAGTGACAGATATTCAGTAAAAAGTCTAAAATTCACCAAATGTGTCACTTTAACTAGAAGGAAACTGGGAAATATTGAAAAAAAAACCGAGGATGATCAATTGTACCGAAAAATCATCTTTTCGGATGAGGCTCATTTCCACCTCGATGGTTACTTTAGCAAGCAGAATTGTCGCATTTGGGGCCCAGGACGACGCTACGTGCCATACAGCGAACGCTACACTCAATCTTTTACGCCCTATCTTCGAAAATCGCATAATCAGCAAAAGAGGTGATATGAATTGGCCTGACCGAAGCTGCGATTTAACTCCGTTGGACTCTTTTCTGTGGGGAGCTGTTAAAGATAAATGTTACGCCAACCATCCAGAAACAATTCAAAATCTAAAGTACGAGAATCAAGCTGCTGTAGCTGCCATAAGGCCTGAAACCATCGAGAAAGTACTCCAAAATTGGGTGGATCGGATAAGCTACTGTAAACTCAGCCATGGTGCTCATTTGTCCGAAATTGTTTTCCACAAATAAATTTCATAAAACAAACTTTTAAATAAATGTTAGACCTTTGAAAAGTATAAAGCCGTTTGTTTTTATTGACTTTTTAAATTTAAAATTTTATGTGGTCCACCCTTTACCATATGGAAGCTAGATTTAGTATCGATTTGATGCTTTCAGTTTTCGACATCATGACATAATAACAGTAAAAGAGGTTGGGAAACTTTCAATGTGATACCTAACATCTCTACCAAAATATAAAGTTTAAAAACAGCAAAGTTTTTGGAAATTCCTACATTATGTGTAAGCGGATTTCACTAACACAATCCATGATTTATCTGAATTCCAAAAATATATCATATATCGAAGTATCAACTACGAGTATAAGCACTGAGGTCCACATGTTCAGTATGTGAGATTTTTAGTTTTATTAATTATCATGTTGTATAATTTTTTAAATATGCCATGTTATTACTTTTAAGGGGTTAGGGGTAGTCAGGGGCACAAAAAAAATGAGAGTTTTCAGTATTTTTTTTTGCTATTAAATCATGTTATTTTACAAAAGTAGTAATATGGCATTATTATAGGATGTGTTGACTTGAAGTCACGAAAATTTCAAAAAAAAATTAATTTTCAAAGTTATAGTTGTTTGTGTTGACCCTGTTCTAAAAAAAGGTACTCGCGGTGACAGGCATAAGTCCTTGGAGATTCATCTGAAAACAATCAGACGAGAAAAATTAAAGGATCGAAGGATTTTATTTTGTTTTCAAAATCAACAAAATGGCGGCCTCAGGAAATTTTTTTCTAAATTTTTGCGAAAAAATCAACACTTAACAACACAACTTAAAAAATCGAAATTTTCGAAAAATAAAAATTCTTCGATCAGTGCCGAGTTTATTATGTATTCTAAAAGCTGTTCAAATTTCAATGAAATTTACTGAACGGTTTTCGAGTTACAGCTGTCATCGATTCAAAAAACATAGTTTAGAAAAACGCGTTTAAAGTTTCACACTAGCGCTTTGAAGTGCCCGAGCTCTCTTTGTTATTTCTCAAATAACTAAAAAACTAGTTATCGGATCAACGTGAAATTTTCAGGGAATATTTTTAAAATATTACACTTAACGAAAATGCAATTTTTTTTTTTTGCAAAATTAGTTTTTTGTAAATTCTACACCCCTAACCCTTTAATCCAAGGTACAAAGTCCTTGCATAATAGATGGAACCAAGTCATCCACTTTTTTGTACAAAATATAATTTTAGTTGGCATAAATCTTATATAAAAGGGTATTAAAATTTTATTCATCTATTTTTGTCACACCATTCATACACTTTTCAGTCTCCCGATGACACACGACACACATGTGCACGGCGCCAGTAATATTTCTGTAAACCAACAGTGCTCAGAGCCTTTCATAAGCTCACATTCATTGCCTAAGCATAAAAAAGTATGTGCTTAACTTGAATGCAAGTGGAGCATCCAAAAAAGAGCTGTGACCTGAGGCTTTAAGCGTGAAAAATTAATGACTTTCATAATGTCTTTGTATTAGTTAGGCTCCGCATCATCAGCTGTGTGCTTGTTAATATCCTCTGGAGGCTGCAAGCGTTTTCACAAATGTGTTATTCAGTTCAATCGCAGCGAGGGCGTCTGCTACCTGCACAACACACCTCCATTGAAATAAAGGCGCAAAAAAAAGAAAAATTTAATGGGCTCGCATTTAAAGCGGCTGCGAGGTGAAAAAAGCCCATCATTGTGAGTGGGTCACCAGCAGCACTGACAGCTGACATTTTTAAAAGTACAACAAAAACTGTGGTTGTTAAGAGTTTCCAACAAAGCAGAAAGTAAATTTCAGCGTCATCACAACCGCGTTTATTATAATGACTTGGTGGCGCTGCAGTCAAAAGTCGTTTTTGCTGCGAAATTCGTTTTGTGTGAAAATCATGTGAAAAGGTGTGAAATTGCTTTTAAACAAAAAATTGAGCAGCCAACTGCCGGTAGCAGGTGTCATACTACCACTCATACGCACACCCACACACACATACACGCACAAATAAACGTATTTGAATAAAAAGCGCACAACTGTATGTAGGTGCAGCAAATTACTTTGAGCACTTGCGTTGGTCATCAAGTACACTTGTGCGCGCTTTTATGCTCGTGTAAGCCGAAAGCAGGTGTGTGTCGAGCGCCACATCGTCGTGGCATTAAATTCTAAGGTTTGTGCTCACAATTTTTTCTTTACTAAAACATTACACGAGCGACTGTTTTAAGGATACTTACATTAGGTGCGCAGAAAACATAAGAAGAGAGGAGAAAGAGCATAAAAAAGGAGAGATAAAATTAGAAAAGAGTTCAAAACTGCAAAGCCTAGGCGCATTTCTTGGGAAAATATTTACGTTTTTAATAAAATTGTTGTTCTAGTGTCAAAACAGTTCATGAAAATTGATTATTCCATAATTTTTTATTAAATTAAAAACTTCGCGAAACCCGTTTCGAAGGCTTTCTTTAATCCTTTGCGTTTGCCTCCCTCACAGATTTCATAACAGACAGGTGTAAAAAAAAAAAATGGCGCATCCTGGTGACATTGATCCTGACTCTCCTGGTGGTCTGAAAACCAAAATCAAAAGAAATTCTTAATCAGTAAGGATGCTGTTATAGTCCCTACCTCAGGGAACACGAAAATTTTTTTGAAAAATGGCGACTGCCTGAAAATAAAAATCATTTTTTACGCTTTTATTATAAATAAAAATTTTGACGCGATGCTGGTAGGAACGATAAAGGATTATATAAAGAAGGTTCACACAAAATTTCAAGTAAATCGGTTGTATAGAACTTGAGATAATGTTGGTACCGTGTGGAAAAAAGTAGTTTCCAGAAAAACGCGTTTAAAAGAGTGAGTCTACCTACCTACCGGGCTAGGTACTGCGTCACTAAAGTAACTGTAGCTCTTAAAATAATTTTAATTTTTAAGAACCCTTTGGAGGATATGTTCTTAAGGGTCTAAACTTTAAATATATGAAAAAAAAAATGGAATGTTTCAAAATTCTAGAGTAGAATACCCTTTAAAGTCTCTCTTCTCCGTTTTGCCCGAATCATATGAATAAAGACTGGCATCAGGTGAGATAAAAGAAATTAAAATTTTGAATAATACGGTTGTAGCAAAGTAGACAGTACGCTTACAAAAAAAAAACTTTGTTATTGGTCCTAAGTGATGTTTTTCGATAAGAAAAAGTACAATCTTGATGGTCCAGACGGTTTTATGAGAGTCTGAATAGATTTACGAAACGAGCCGCGATGTTAAACGAAGCGCAATTTCGGCGGAGGCTCACTTATGGTATAGGGAGTACCGGGAAATATTAAAAGCAAATCTGCTACCCCACAAAACAAAGTCATCCCCAAAAATCTTCCTTTTCCAACAAGACTACGCAAGAAAATTACGAGCAGGTCAACGAAAAAGTGTCTTCGACGTGAAAATATCAATATTTTGGAATGATTAGCTTGTTCCCCTGATGTAACTCATATTGAAAATATGGATGGTTGGCTGGTAAGAAAGGCTTGCGAGGATTATCGTCAATTTAATATGATTTCTGACATTAAAACAGCTATTTTGGATGCATGGTTCTTATTAACCCCAGAAATGCTTTCTCATTACACAAACTCAATGCCAAATCGAATATTCGCACCTATAAATAATAATTCCTAGTTTTCGTAGTATAAGGGCTGATTTTATGGCAATAAAACACAGTTTTTAGATTTGCTATAGAGCGGTACGAGTAAAATACCATTCGTTTTTAGAATGGCAACATATTTTTTTCAGTATTATGCTGAAATTAATGTCTTTATAGCAGTGAAACAAAGTGTATATATAACATATTGAAATTTTATTGCGCAATATTATTGAAGATATGCATTTCATTTGTTAGGATGCGTCACTGTGTAATATGAAATCAATTTATTTTACATATACAAAATATCAAAAGAAAATATTGCGCAATATTATTGAAGATATACATCTAATTTGTTAATACGTACTGCTGTAACTTATAATATACTTGTATCAATTAACTTTTTAGTTTCAAAAGAAATATTTCGCAGTATTATTGAAGACATGTGTCTTATTTTTGGGTATGTATCCTTGTAACATATAAAATAATTTATCTTTATATACACATAAAATACAAAATATAAAAAAAAAAATATTGTGCAATATTATTGAAGATATGCATCTCATTTGTTAGGATGCGCCACGTGTAATATAAAGTCAGTTTATTTTGCATATACGAAATATCAAAAGAAAATATTGCACAATATTATTGAAGATATACATTTAATTTGTTACTACGTACCCCTGTAACTCATTATACACTTGTATACAATTAACTTTTTAGTTTCAAAAGAAATATTTCGCAGTATTATTGAAGACATGTGTCTTATTTTTGGGTATGTATCCTTGTAACATATAAAATAATTTAACTTTATATACACATAAAATACAAAATATCAAAAAAAAAATATTGTGCAATATTATTGAAGATATGTATATTGACATATATGTAACACATAAAATCAATTAACTTTACATAAGTAAAATATAAAACGTCGTTGTGTAATATTAAATGAGAGTCTGCAATTTTACTCACAGAATACACATAAATTAGATTTGCATACCTAAAATGTGCAATTAGCACATTTCTGAAACTGATAATACCAAATGTACGATGCTGCGAGTGCGGAACCTTGACAGTGTGCACACAGAGCACAAATAATCAACCCAAACATATGTACTTACGTTTAGCCAATGGATAACCTACAAATGCAAATGGCATGAAGAAGCAAGGAGAGTGAAATTTCTTGGTAAAAAAATATTAAAATTGAGAAAATAAGTTCAAAACTAAAAACAAAATGTGCAAATTTGAAAACAGTTTTTTTTTTTTTAATTTGTGCTCGGTGCCGCGCATGACTGCACAACAAAAATCAGTTTGTGTGTCGATATGTGAAATATATATTTGCCGGTCACTTTAATTTTATGTTCACTTTGTGAGAAAAAAATATATGCGAATGCTATTTTAGAAGATTCTGTTTTCCAATTTGTGGGTCACTCGTGTCTCACGCTTCATAATTTTTTTTAATGGACCAGCAGAATAATTGGCAAGCAGCAAGCGCTTTTATTCATTTAAACGCAGCAAAAATGTTGTCAATAAACTAAATGAAACACTGCAATTTCTGCACTAATTGCATTGTGTGAGGAATTGGCCGACTAAACTAAGCGAAAATGAATACAAAGTCTATTTTTCAGGCATCGCTTCAATTATTGACATATAGTGGAAAATAGTTTCTTGAAATTATTGAAACGAACTTGAAGGCAATTAGTTGATATGCGATTGAAATTTGGATTAAATTTAGTATGTAGTTGAATTCAGTGAATAATCCATTCAAATATTTAGTTTTTGCAAAAAATGATGTCGTTGATAAAATTATTAAAGCTCAAAATGAAGCTTCTTATATGTATAAGATTGCTTAAAGGAAATGTGTATATATTTCACAATCAAGATTGTGAGCTTTTTATACACTTTTATACTATAAGAAATAAAAATTTAAAGAGTTTTATATGGTAGTATCGGTATTAACAGTTTTTCCTGTTTTGAATAAAGACAGGTGGCAAGTCCATAAGATGTAATACCATTATGAATTTTGTTTTATTTCTTCGAACGACTGAAAACGGCTCTATGGAGCGGCAATTTCAGCTTAGGGAACAAGAATAATTCACACGGTTCTAAACCTGGTGAGTACGTTGGTTGATCGATGGTATTTTTTGCGTTTTTGGCTTTAACTCCGGTCATAATCGTGACTCGATCTGCTGGTATCTTCGTGTAAAGTCCATGAGTTGTTTTTCCATAATCCCTGTCATTTGCGATGGGTGTTTTCCAGCAAACGCTACAATACGCCGAATAGAACTTCTTATTGACAGTCTGTCCTTTTGGCACAAATTCATGATGCAACAAACCACGAATATTGAAAAAAAATGAGCATAACCTTAATTTTTGGCTTGGTTAGAATAACAAAATTTGAGAAAAATCTATGTTCGATATTTTTATCCAATTTAAACATCGCAACGCACTGCTGAGGAGTACCGACTTAAGCAGCTGCTGTAGACAAACTGGTTTACAGATCGCGCTCATATTAAGGACAGTTCTACCAACTTAGCAAAATACATTTTTGGAAATATCATAAATTTTCGCGCGCTTTTTCGTCACAATTTATAGTTCCAAAACAAAATTACAATACTTTAATATTGTTTGATATTATAGGAAATTCACATATTATATGGTATTAACTGTTTTTCTTGTCTGAAATAAATTTCAAATAAAGTCGGGTTGCAAGTCTATAAAAAAAAGTACTAACGCTTGTAGGAAGGAAATTGACTGGTATAACACTATATACTACTGTGCCCAAAACTAGCCAGGTGACATTGTATTTATTTTGAAAATTCTTTGTTTATTCTTCCTAATCAATTTCATCCCCTTCAAAGTAATCTCCTCTCGATGCGATGCACTTATGCCAACGGATTTTCCAATCTTCGAAACACTGGTTGTAGTCACTTTCCGGGATGGCCACCAGTTCCGACTTCGCTGCGGCTTGAATCTCCTCTATCGTATAAAAACGGTGTCCCGGGAGCGGTCTTTTGAGCTTGGTGAACAGCCAGAAGTCGCACGGCGCCAGATCAGTTGAATAAGGTGGTTACGGAACGATATGGGTTGAGTGTTTGGCGAAATGATCACAAATTACGAGGGCAGTATGGGATGGTGCATTATCGTGGTGTAAAAACCAAGAATTGTCTTTCCACAATTCCGGCCTTTTTAGGCGGACAGCGTTACGCAAACGACGCATAACGTTCAAATAATATTCCTTGTTGACTGTTTGACCGGTTGGAAGGAATTCATAATGCACAACACCACGATAATCGAAGAAAACCGTTAACATGACCTTGATTTTTGAGCGACTTTGGCGCGATTTTATTGGTCTCGGCTCTCTTTTGGCACGATATTCGATTGATCGGTTGTTTCGGGGTCGTAAGCCTAGATCCAAGTCTCATCGCCAGTTATAATGCATTTCATGCCACAAAATGCATTTCATGACAAAAAATTCAATGTTTTCGGTACCAGTCGAGATTTAACGCGCTAGAGGCCCAAAAGATCCTTCAAAATGGTATTGGCTGAGCCTTTCGATATGCCAACTTCACCAGCAAGGTCTCTAAATGTTAATCGACGGTTTTCCAATACCAAATCTTTAATTTGTTGAACGTGAGCTTCGTCGGTTGAGTTAATGGTCGCCCTGGACGCTCTTTGTCTTCGACAAGTTCACGGCCGGCTTGGAACTCCCTGTACCACTTGTAAACATTTTTTTCGACATAGCCTCATCACCAAAGGCTTTCTGCACCACCCTCAACGTTTTCGTAGCAGAAAATTGATTCCGTAAACAAAATTTAATGCAAATTCTTTGCTCAACAAATTTCGACATCGCAAAAAACGAAAAACTCACTTTTAGCAGCTCACAAAACGACACGTTTCTCAAACACTAATGAATATTTTGACATGAAATTTGACATAAATGTGACTGACAGTACTACCAACCTAAAAAAAAATTCTCTAAATTCTTCGACGCGCGCAATTTAAATTCAAATGTCACCTCTTTTGGGCACAGTAGTATACTCGTAATGTAAGCCAACCTTACATCCGTGAAAGGAATTCCATGTGGCTTATATCCCTGAACAAAGTGCCAACATTAAATTTTGTTTTAAAATTGGTGAAACTTTTACCGAAACGAAAGGCTTGCACCGGCATACTGGCGACCATGCCGGCAAACGAGCTAAAACACTAGTTCGACATGCTTTTGGACCGTTCAAAAAGCTATATTGAAAAAGAAGGAGACTATTTTGAATAACATAAATTGATTTTTCCAAAAAAAAAAAAAAAAACATTTGTTCTGTTCTTTAAGTCCTGTTTACTTTGAAACGCTCCTTGTATTTTTCCAGAAGACGGGCGTAGCAATTTCTATCTCGCGTTGTATAAAAGCGGACGGATGTAAATCGTTGCTGAATAGATTTATTTCTGATTTCCTCAAGAGAAAATTGACTGTTCCAGCTGTTCGTTAGTAGGGACGAGAGTTTCTATGAGAAAAATAAGACTTTGAATTTAATGCAAAAATAATATATTTCTTAGTGCTAGACCTATTACTTAGCACAAATGTTTTATAGATTTATTAAAGTAATATCAACTAAGAGTTTCTTTTGCTCTCATTTTCTTATAGACCTCTAACTCGAGCTACGTTGGACGCTTGTGTACAAATAATAAAGCTGAGGAACAAGACCGCCAAAATGCGAAATTTAATTGTCCACAGTGCCGGCTTTGAAGACTTTCACTCCTTTTATGACTGCACTACTCGCACTGGCACAAAGGCGCACACATAATGTGCAGCGACAATGAGAACATCATAATCCTTGCAATTCTACCGAGTAGCAACGACAACGCCACTAACAATTTGAGCTGATTTATTGCGGCGCACGTGTCAGAGTCGTAGCCAGAACCTGAACCACAGAGACAAAACCACACACCCCGCAATCATAATGGATGCAGTAGGAAGAGCGACAATGTGGCGGCGACGCAAGCCAATAACAACAGCAACTACTGCTAAGCCACTTTACAACCCAGCAACGTTGACTTTAGTCATACTGCTGTTCAACATCACCTCGGCGGCGCTAACTTTGGCTGCAGCATTAGGCACGACAAGCGAAGCGACAATTCAGCACAGCAACTTAACCCAAAACATTACAACAAGTGCAACAAAACTACACATGAATGCCACAACCGAAGTTAGTTCAACACCACCAACTACCGAGGCGCAGCTAAAAACTGTACTAACCACAACGCCGGCATCGAGCGCGGCGACTACGATGAGCGCAAGTACGATGAGCACGACCATGAGTATGCATCGAGGCGGCGGCGTGGACGTGCGCTATGAGGTCGAACATAAAGATGACTTAATCAACGATCCATATGTGCAGATCGTCTTTTGCATCATCTACACGACCGTGTTCGTGTTGGGCATATTTGGCAATGCGCTCGTTTGCTATGTCGTCATACGCAATCGTGCCATGCACTCAGTTACGAATTACTTCATAACGAATCTAGCGATCTCCGACATATTGCTCTGTGTGCTGGCTGTGCCCTTTACGCCGCTCTACACCTTCATGGGCCGTTGGATATTCGGCGCCACCATGTGTCATCTGGTATCGTATGCGCAGGGTTGCAGTATATATCTATCGACCTTTACGCTGACAGCGATCGCTGTAGATCGTGTATTTGTAATCGTGTTCCCCTTCAAGCCGCGCATGCAAATACGCACCTGTTGTTATACGCTCGCTTTTATATGGTGCTTCTCCTTGGTGGCCACTAGTCCCTATGCCTTATATATGCGCGTTGTTGTGGCACATGTTAAGAAAAAGTATGTGAATACCGGTGAGACGTTCATTGCGAATAGTACAAATAGTCTGCGTGATCATCTGAATGCCACAACTACACCGTACGGTATTTATCTGCTGACCGATGCCATTACAACGGTGGCTTCGGTAACTGGTGTCAAACTTAATTTAGACGTTTCACCGGACGCGGAGGATGATGATGACGATGTCACGATATACTGCGAAGAGAATTGGCCATCGGAGAGTTTTCGCCGTGGTTTTGGTATTTTGACAACGCTCGGTCAGTTTGTCGCACCGTTAGGCGCGATTACGGTATGTTATATTTGGGTGTCGGTGCGACTGAATATGCGCGAACGTTGTCGGCCCGGCGCTAAATCGGCGGCGCGCGATGCAGCCGATCGTGAACGTAAGAAACGCACAAACTTCATGCTAATCGCGATGGTTGGCGTGTTCGCTTGCTCGTGGCTACCGATGAATATTGTCAATATGGTTGATGATTTCTATGACAAATCGAATGATTGGTCTTTCTACACTTTTATCTTCTTCATAACGCATGCGTTGGCCATGTCGTCGACTTGCTACAATCCCTTTTTGTATGCTTGGTTGAATGAGAACTTTCGCAAAGAGTTCAAACATGTCTTGCCCTGCTTTAATCCATCCAAACATCGTCAAGTGAATCGTCACTGTTATAATCGTTCGGATCGCAATACCTGCGAGGGCGGTCGGCGTCGCAATGATATGGGCAATGGCGTCGGTGTGAGCATAGATATCGATGAGGGCGATGATGATGAGCATGAGAATGGCGTTACGCAGGAGACATCATTGGCCAGAGTGAAAGACAAGTGCACGAGCGAGACACTCGAACTGACTTGTAGCAATAGTGGTGATGTCTTAACGTCGAACAAGTATTGTAATACGGTAATGGTGCATGGCACGCATGTGGTGGATATCACTGTGAATGGCAAGGGTCAACATGATAATTGTAATAATGCGCTGGATGAGGATTGTGTGTCGGGTGATGAGCATACTGTGGAGATGCATTTTACGGAGACGGCGTTCGTGAGTTTGGACAATGGCAAGGATATTTGCCTATTGGAAGCTGGCTGCAACAAAGAGGTGGGCGAGCAAATTTTTAACTAATGACGGGTGAGTTTAGTGCGTAAGTTGGGGTGGGTCGGATAGAGAAAAAGTAAATTTGAGAGAGTAAGCGACGTAGAGTCGGAGAGTGAGACATAGCTGGAGTCGTATAAAAAAAAAATTAAAAAAGTGAGTTATGTAGAAAGCAAAAGTGTATGAGACGGTGTCTAGCCTTCCAGAAAGTGAAAAAATTACAAATTTTGTGTGTAGAAAAATATATTACACATGAAAAAACCGTGATTTAGCATACAATCAACGGATAAAAGATCATATGTGTAGGGGAATTGAGCAAAAGATTGTATTATATTAGAAAGAGACAGTAGTTTCATTGAGAGTAAGAAGAGAGAGAGAAGTTCGATTCTGTTGACTAGCGTATAATCATCTTGTAGCCGCAGTCTAGTCTAGTTTACAGTCTACTTCAGCAAAAAAGGCAAGTCTTGAGTCATTCAGGCACAAGAACTGTCAAGTCGGACGGCTACGACCCAATTGAATTAAATTTTCGATTACTCGTTCGAGCATTTCAACTGGTAACAGGCGAGTAACACACGTTATGATTTGTTCCAAGTCCTGAATCCCAGCAGGGTTGCCTTTGCATAGATTTAGACTATATAACCAAAACCGCAAACCATACCAAACCGTGTCGAAATGGCAGCTCTTGAATCTTTGCAGGTTGCGTTTCGTCTCATATGTGAACATTTTCTTTTTTACATACCCACTGAACAAAATTTAGCTCAGAAACGTCGTATCTTCTTGGAAATTTTCAAAGAATCCATACAGCGAAGTGATGCCGTTTGAAAAGATTGAGCGGTCTAAGTTCTTGCACAACCTGATTTTGTACGATTTCCATTTAAGATCTCGACGTTAAATGCACCACGTCGTTTCATACGCCAGTCCGAGCGGCTACGAACGGCGTCGAGTCGACTCTGGCTTGGTCTTAAGGTGGGTGATGGTGTTGCAAATAGTACGCTCAGCAGGCGCGAAACACATTCCTTACAGACCGTGTATTTTCGTTAAAAACTTGAATGATTTGTAAATATTGTTCAGTCGTGATTCTTTCCAAGATGAAATGAATAAAAATAACACAACCGACGAGTGATCTGTAAAAATAGGCTACTGAAAAAATTACATTTACTTCGATCAGTTGTTAATGCTTGAATAGTTTAAAATACTCAATTATTGTGTAAAGTTTGCTCCTTTGGGCATATTCATCTTCAGTGTAAGAGTATATATTACATAGTGAATATGTACAAAAACTCATTTATACCGACTTTTATGTGCTATAATTGCGGAAGTAAGCGGATTACCATATTGCCTACAGGAAAAATCTCAACAAAAGAGTATGCGGAAATATTAAGAGATGTATAAAATGGCATAAAACACTGTTATATGCACACGTGTACTCAAATATGAAACGCACTTCATATTTTTTTTGTTGCATATACAACGACATACTTATATAGGTAGAAGCCGGATTTCCTCCTGCTATCGCTTAGTCAATGCGCTATGATTACGCAAGATAACTTGACGGCACACACTCGTACTCAAATGGCCCAGACAGAGATAAACCAGAAGAAAAACTTGACAGATGAATACCCACATACACATCTAGTATATAATCCTGTCAAGAGATCTCATGTTGGTCTCATATTTCTTTGTTTGCTTTTGCCAACGCATGGCTTTCGTGCTCATGCCGTTTCATGATGAGCGCTCTAGCGTTCCAGTTAAGGTGCCTTTTTTCGACCTGCCAACAGGTCAGACGGCAACAATGGCTCACAATACATGGAAAAAAAGAATGAAAAAATGCCGACTGAATAAAGTTTATCGAGCACTTGAAATTTTAATAGGCCAACATAGTTACACAATGTTTGATTCGCTAAATTTTTTCAGTATTTTTTTTTGTCAAGTTCACTGAGCGCTGTGTGTTTTTGTGTCGCTTATTTCAACTCACTCGTCATTTGTAGGCTGTCCTTTAAATTCTTTAAAAGTCTGCCTTTTTTGCTGCCTTTACATGGCATTTAGTTGTTGAATAAAACATTAACCGTTATTTGTTAGATATGTGTGTGTCGCTTTCGGCTTTCGTTCACATAAATTAAAGTGCCCGAACCTTTTTCGCCAACACCCCAAGCAAAGGCGTCGTCATTTATATTACATGTAATGTTGTAATTTATATTTTGTTTACTAAGCGTCGAAAAGGAAAAGGTCCGACTAATCATATACTCTCTTTGAAGTTGGCTTAGACAGTGCTCTTAAAAAGTGATTAAGTCATAACTTATTAAGACTCAATTTATGGCGGGAAAACCGTGTTGGATTTGGCGGTGTGGGTAAAATTTTAAAAACTTGAAATGTAATTTGCAGAATATTTCTCAATTTTAATCACGTAATTAATCGAATTTATCCTCGCCTATTAACATTTTTGTATAATTTGTATGCGCATTTTGAAGATGATTAAATTTATGCGAAAAAGAAAACTGTTTAAATGAAAACCTCTACATTTTCATTAAATACTGCATCTACTATCAAACTGAGTTCCAGTCTCCTAAATATATTACTATCAAGAGCCATGGCATAAATAGAATGTTTCTTAATAAATTCACACCAGTGCCATCTAGCGTTTTTAAAATTCACGAAAAGACCCGTTGGCCATCCCTATGACAGTAGACAGATGTGAACGTTTGTTCTTTGCGACGCCAAAACACAATTTTTTTCAGATTTTATCTTTCTAATGTTGGCCGTGGCTACGTCTCAGATGGTCCAATCGTTGAGTCGAATTTTCGAAGATTAGTTCGAGCATTTCGACTGGTAACTGGCGAATGACAAGCGTGATGTATTGTTCCAAGGCCTGAATCGAAACGGGATTTGTCCGCATATACTTTAGACTTTATATACTCGTATTCCCACCGGAAAAAGTCTAAGGGTGTGGTATCGCATAATCTCGGTGGCCAGTCGGACAACATTTGGTTCGAAAACATTGGATCTTCTTTGAACTTTCCAAGAGCCCGTAGAAAGAAGGAATATTGCTTGGGAAGGTCAAGCGGCGTCAGTCATTCCATACATCAGTCCTGCGTACGGCGCTGAATCGTCTTCGTCTACACGCTCAGCTACGGCTGCTATATTTTTTTCGCTGTTTACTAAACGTCGTCTATTCGGTAGAATATTATCCCAAAAGGAATGATATTTTTCAAGATGGGTGATGGTTATGCGAATAATAGGCGCAGTATGCCGATTATGTTGGCCATGAGTTGATATCTTACAATTTTGAATTTTCTTATTTAAGTTGAACGATTTGTAACCGTTTTTCAAGCTTAAGTGTTTCCACGATGATAAACCAAAAAACATTTAACAAAAATAACATGACACCTTGAAACGACTCACGCGTGATCTGTCAAAACAGGCTATTGAAAAAATCGCTAGTTGGATTACCCATTATACAAGTATATTTTGCCGTATGAGGGCCTTTTGGCCTGTG
The DNA here is from genome assembly GCA_027475135.1 of Bactrocera correcta. Lineage (NCBI taxonomy): Eukaryota > Metazoa > Arthropoda > Insecta > Diptera > Tephritidae > Bactrocera > Bactrocera correcta. Next base: position 98,169,871 of record CM050323.1, on the reverse strand, counting down.
TCCAGTGAGACAAATTATAATTGCTGCAAGATGAACATTGCTAAGAGCGAGAGGACCTCTTACGATACACTCGGGTCAGAAGGATCCCGCAGCTGCAAGAGAATCTTGTTAAGCATGAGATGTCCAACTGTGATCAAAGTAATCACCTCACGCAGCAATACAATTATGCCAACGAATTTTCCAGTCATCATAGCACTTGGAAAAATCTTCCGCCGTGATTGCCATCAGAGCCTTTCTCGATTCAGCTTTTATATCCTCAATTGAGTCAAAATTGTGTCCTCGTAGTATATTTGCTGAATAGCCAGAAGTTACACGAAGGTAAATCAGAAACCATGGCACGATACTTGTATTAGTTAAAAACTTCATCTAAAACTTCTTTATTAGAAATACATCCTGCCTTGGTTTCATCTACTTCTAAAGCTTCTGCTCTACCGATTTTCGGGTGAGCAAACTGCGCAGCTCATAGTCTCGTGGCGCCCTTAGCTTGATCTGTTCCTTACGTGTGTATAGTGAAGATGAGATATTAGTTTTAACTAGAGATAGAATGTTTTCGTTGCATTGTCTCTTCTACAAGATAGTCTGAGTCATGCAGAAAATAAATTTGCGATCGATTCAGGATAAGTAGAAGTTTCACTTGCTATATGTAGAACAAAGTTGTCTAAAAGTTACTCTTGATTCTTTTAAACAACTCGAGCTCTTCTTTCACTGTCGCTTCAAGAACGACATTCACTTGTCTGAACGATAAGTTGTGCAATATTCAATAGTCTGATCGATAAGTTGTGCAATATTGTCAACACAATTAAGGAGTGTTTTCTTGATTTTCCTAGAATCCGGATTCGCTCCTTGCAGATGTTTTCAAGGAGTGTTTTTGTGAAAGCGTTCTAGTAGAAATTGCCTGAAGAAAAGTGTATTGTATTGCTTAACCAAAAGCGTACGGGTCTTACGTATATACATATGTATGTTCAATGGGAGATATGTAGAGGTATCCTGTTGTTGTACGGTACCCAGTATTCTGGCATCTCTAAAGCTTCTTTGTCTACGTCTCTGTACGTACATACGCTGCTTCGTAGTTTATGTCGGGAATTTAGTTCCATTATTCTGCAATATTAGGATTCAGATTGTACTCTTTCCTCCAGCTCTTGAATATGGTCGCTGTGGATTTACTAGAGAACAGACAGAGAAGATAGCCCTTTACTTTGAAAGTATGCTAACAGTTCCAACTAAGGCGACGTGTTGACTGTTCTTTTGGGCTCGAGAAAGGATAAATCAACTATTTGCTTCAACGGTCCGTATTTCATTCATCGAACTTTTATCGAGTATTCCGTAGTTTGTTTATAAATGGTACAAATTCAGTTATTTGACTAATGGTTCTTTTGAAAGACCTCGGCTTGCAATAACTCTGAGAGCTTCGTTGTAGTCAACTACTGGTCAGTTCATGAAACAAAACTTCTTTTCAAAGCAGTATTTTTACCGACGGACCTTTTAGTGTACGTAAATAACCATTCTTATAAGGGCAACTTAAATTTCTTGGAACTATTTGAGCACTTAGTGGATGCTCTCACGCCTTACTCTCTCACACTCTGCCTCAAGCACTTAAAAGGCCATAGCAGGTTTATGACCGTTACGCACTTCAAGCGGCGAATATTCATAGCCACCAAAGTCTCACAATTCACGGTAGTGCGAACACAGCTTGCCATTACAAGACTACAATAACCACATAATATAGCCAGAAAACTTGCCTGAAAATATTATTCTTTCATGGTTTCCACTTACAGTTTCTCAGCGCCATTTGTGGTAAAATAAATGGACACATTAAGTGCAACCGAAAGCGGCATAAAGTACAAGGGAGCCGAAGGGGAGAGCGATAGAGTGTTGAAATGAAAAATATACATCGGCAAAGCAAGAAAAAGTAACAAGGAAGTGCTGAAAAGTTCCGTGGCGGAATTAAAGTGCAGTGCGGAACGTTGAAAAGTGGTCCAAAAATACGAGAAAATCGCCGATTGAAAACCGAAAAATGGCCAGGAAACTGTGCTACACATAAATTTGGGTCAAGTTTGTTGAGTGTGCCGAGCGCACTGAATGCAGCTTCCTAACTGTTACACAGCGATAGTGGCTTTACGTCAACCATTGTTAAGTGCCGAGGAAGAATGAAGACGAGAGTGATAGCAAAGCGGCGCCTAGGAGTGCCCGGCACAAGCGGCAAGGACATGGCACATACAATGCTGCGGGCGCATAGCTTTGTGTAAATACCGTTTACTTTATCACTTGGTGGGTCATGCGTGTATTATGGTCATGCAAATGCGGTCGTCGCACACACATACACAAGTACTTATGTATGTTGATATAAAAACTAAACACATTCTCCACTGATTACCCTTATAAAATTGCGTCTATATATTTCTCTACGCTTACTTGGCATAACAAAAGGTTCCGTCTTCAGATTGCTGGCATAACAGTTAATGCTGCGATAAGCGTAAGGACATTGATCCTTTTCACACAAATGTTGCTAATGCATTTTGCTTGCTTCACCAAATGCCAGCATATATTTGCTGTTTTTGCTGGTATCAATGATAGTATTTCTGCGTTTCACTCAATTTAACTAGATTAGGGTGTTCCTTCTATCTGCTGCTGGAAAAAATAGTTCGAGCTGCAGAACTGATATCAATATCATCGGCTTGGACAAGGAAGCAAGGCAAATGGGTCTGACCGTGTACGAGGGCAAGACGAAATATCTCCTGTCATCAAACAAACAGTCGTCGCACTCGAGACTTGGCTCTCACGTCACTATTGACAGTCATAACTTTGGAGTCATAGATAATTTCGTCAGCATTAGCACCACCAACAATGTCCGTCTGGAAATTCAACGCAGGATTACTCTTGCCAACAGGTGCTACTTCGGACTGAGTAGGCAATTGAGAAGTAAAGTCCTCTCTCGACGAATAAAAACCAAACTCTATAAGTCACACATATTCCCCGTCCTTCTATATGGTGTAGAGGCCTGGACGATAATTGAAATTCAGAGAAAACTCTTTCTTGATAATAGTGTATCTCTATTTCGAAAATGGGTACAATGGTGTTAATACTTCCTATAGTCCCTATACTTATTTTTTAACTTTCTCGCGTTTTTTAATTCGACTTTTAAAATAGTTTTAATATTTAATTTTTGGATTTTTTAAATTTTTGGGTATATCCCAACTCGCTCAAAAAGCTACACAAACTTATAAATTATGTATTTTTCTATGCTATTCATTATTGAGATAAGTGAGAGAGCAAACATTTTTTTTCACTTTTTAAGTGCCACCCTCATGTAGATAAGCAACCGTGCGATTCTAACCACACACAGTTACACTTATTCGTTTATGTGCAAGCTCTTTTGCTTATCTAAGAAAAATGTTTAAGCTTATTTAGCTTCTAAAGATACCCTTGTCCTTTGTCAAATTTGGCTAAAAATAATGTAGAATTTTTTTTGTGTTTAAATTCGCAGATGTGCACAAATTTATATGGCATATTTGATTCCAACAAACTATTAAATTTAAACGCCATTTACTATGTACCACAAACAAACTGATATGAAGTCTCGTTTTTTTAAAATATGTAAAAAATATTTATTTATTTTTCTCTTCAACATGTCACTTTTCTCTAACTTTAAATAACTGTATTTTTAAAGTCCTTTCTATTAACAGATATATGGTTCAATATAGGATCAAATACAGGTATAATACATAAAATTAATAGTTGTCTGTATTGGCGCCTAGCACAACTGTGGAACACTTACATATATGTTGTTGCCGCCATTATTTAACAATACGCCTAAGAAAATGACTGAAAATGACGATCAATGACTGTCGTTTAGGCAATACAACCCACATTAGTAAGACTTGGGTATTAGATACTAGGGTATCAATCAGTTTAATGAGTATGTCAGGTGATGGTTAGATTTATACAACCCTTATAAGATTCATGCAAAACGCTTCTTATATAAGACGACAAAGAATAAAAGTGCATGCCACCAATCCACAAGACCTGCGTTTGAATACATCATGATTTGCCACCATCGCACACGGTGTCTCTCGTGGCACATTACTAAATGTTGGAGAACACCCTTGACAAAGAGATCGACAGCCATCATCTTTTTACGATTTCAAAGCCGCAGTCGACAGCACTGATAGGTACTGTCTATGCGACGCCAAAAAACAAAAATAAATTTGGTTCCCTACTAAACTCATACGGCAAGACAAAATACCAGGAGGCCACAAAAAACATATATTTCGTCTTGGTAACTTCGTCACTGATGGCTGCTGTGTACAAATTTGAAAAAGTTAAAGACTTTGTACATCTGGAACATAAATTCCACCAAAAAGCTAAGTCTGGGGATCAAGCGCAGAATAACTCTGATGAATAGGTGCTACTTTGAGATCGATAGGCAATTTAAAAGTAAATAGCTCTCTCGACGAACAAAAATTACTCTATACGATCCGCGTTGAGAAAGAATTTGAAGCATTCTACAATGCGAAGAGCTCGTTCGGCTCGAGAGTCATGAGTGGACAACGAAAGCAAATGAGCCATCCATTGGTGGGACCAAGTACTTAGCGACCTGTCTGCACTTGGGATATACAATTGGCGTAAACTCGCAGAGGGTAGAGGCAACTGGCAAGTTTTCAAATCGACCCACGTTTGGAGTGCCAAAGAAGAAGAAGATGAAATGTTGGAGTAGATTTCTACTGTTCGAAGTTGGCACAAAAGAGAGTTTTACTTAAACCTACTATCGACAGACACTATTTATTCAAAATCATTCCACAGCAAATTGTTACGGTATTTACAGCGGAGCATTTTGACTTAGTCGTTCAAATGAAAATCACTTGACATTAAGATGGTGCCTCTACACAGAGCGCGCTGATCTAGCAGATCTATAAATTTTTCATCTCTTCTTCTATTATCTTGATAATTAACAAGTTTAAAAGCTTAGATGGCTTCTGTCCATGCACTACTGACTATCGTTATGGAATTGTTTAGCTATTCTATAATTTGATTTTTAAGTTTCATCTAACGACACTCAGTTTGTAACAGAGATCGCTGTAGAATTGTTTGGACAGAGAGTTAGGCTAATATCACTGAAGAAACAAAAAAGTTTGAGGTGTAAACAAGATGGTCTCAGACTTCAAATTCTTTCTCGAGTGAATGAGTGAATTTATAGTGAAACCGCTTTCCTTAAAGCTTTACAAATCAAACAAATAGAAAAATTGTATATTCCTGTTGAGAGGTGAATCCTACATTCAAAGGCTAAGCAGTTTTATCTCTTAGATGGATTAGATATAAAACTAGTCTCAAAGTACTAAAAAAACTAGGTCTATTGTTGGTTGAATGGAAAAAAAACATCATAATAAATATTGTCAGGGGAATTTTAAATATTACATTGCGCAGAGATGGTCAATAGTTAATATAAGTTTTTAGGCCAAATCTTCATCAATTAGAGTTTTTAACTTCTCGGATGACGATGTGTTCCATAACTTGATGGTCTACTTTAAATAAATAACACTGGGGAACAATGTGAAACAAAATTTTTGTTGCTTTCGATTTTACAGCTGTTTTAGAGTTTTTTAGGCATGTTAAATTCAAATCCGAAGTCAGTTTTCTTCTATCACGTCAAGATTTTTGGCTACAGCTTATAGTAACGAGACCACTCCCTGCAGTGTGCTGATTAGATCATAAAACGGGGTACGCTCTTCTATAGACGGAAGTTTAATTTTTGTTTTATTTGGAAAAAGTGAATATCGCTGTAGGAGAATAGCAGCAGGTTCATGCTTGTGACGACAATCGTCTAGACGGTAGTTGGGACATGTATGAACCTCTCTTCTTCCCATACGAGCAAGTTCAGTTGCGCGCGAGATTTTGTGGTGAGACGTTGTTTGTGCTCATACGTTACATCCGCTTTTTAAACAAGGACTTTTTTTACATTTATTTCTGAGAACAACTTCTCTTTCCTTTAGATCATGTCTGTCACTGGCATTTCACGTCGAAGGTGTATAAATAGCAACGAGGATATACAAAGTATCTCTGTTTATTGTGTATGTGGGACAGCAGAGCTCGTGAGAAGCATTGGGTGCAGTCGAATTGGTCGCCAAAAGCTGAGATAAAACCTGGTGATCCGAACATTCTACATCAACCACTTGTCGACAGGAAGAACATTGGGAATACTCTAGGTATAAAGCTTGGGCTCATGAAACAGTTTGTTAAAACTTTGTCCTCTGAAGGGGACTGTTTCAAGTATTTAATTTTGGCATTTCCTGGACTGTCTTTAGAAAAGATAAAGGCTGGTGTATTTAACGGTCCACAGATTCGGCAACTCGTTAAAGTTGAACATTTCATCGAAACAATGACAGAACTCCAAAAGAACGCTTGGTTGGCATTCAAAACCATTATCAAAGATTTTCTTGGAAATACTAGAGCAGAGAACTACATTGACATTGTCAACCAACTCTTGGAGAGTTTCAAAAGGCTAGGTTGCAATATGAGCATCAAATTGCATTTTCTACATAGTCATCTCGCCCATTTCCCCACAAACCTTGGTGCAGTCAGCGATGAGCAGGGAGAGCGTTTCCACCAAGACCTGCAAACCATGGAGGCTCGGTATCAGGGAAGATGGGATGAGCACATGATGGCTGACTATTGTTGGAGGATCAAGCGAGATTTTCCACAATCTGAACACTCCGGAAAGAGTTGTATGAGAAAATTTTTACCGTAATATTGATGTCCGGGTTTGAGAAAACCATGTTATCCCTTCTACAATGACAATTTCATTTTACAAAAAATGTGATTTAATAGCATTTGTTCAAATTAAATTACAATTTGTAAACAGTATATTCAGTATAATTTTTCATCTTTACTTTGTTTCGTAAGGATATTTTATATGACTATTGGGAGAAAGAGGGTATTCTGTAGCTTAAAAAGTTGATGTGCTAGACAAAAAACCAGGATATTTTTGGATTCAGAGGCCAAAAGTGACTCAAAAACAAGTATTAAATCGAAGTCAGCAAAAATTGTGTTCCCCAGTGTAATTAGTGTTCTAACATTAGCGGAGTAAATATGCTCCCGTTATTGTCCAGTATATAAACGAAAGTAGAATAGAAGTGGCAATCGCTAACTTAACCACACAAAAGCCCTACGGTCAAGCACCTTTAAACCCGTGTGATCCGAAAATGTATTATTTTGTTATTATTAGCCACACCTATTTGCGTACACTTGTGAGCATACATTTAGCATAATGACTCCACTATAAAGCAGCTTATGGCCATTAGAGTGCTGCAATTCCAGCAAACAGAAACGAAAAGGCTATAAATTGATGCAACAACATCTGTCAGCAGCTTTTATTGCAGCTTCGCTTACGTGCTTATGACTTTATTTTGTACAAACAACATATGTACATATATGCGCACACAAACACATTCATATAAATATTGGTTTCCATATAATTGCATAATTAGCTACATTGTTTTTGTTTGTGGGGCAGCCAGCACAAGCAAGCATTATCTGGCAGTTAATCGGATTAATTAAAGCTCACGATGTACATGTGGAAGCGCTGTAACCATGTGTGTATGTAGATGTAGTCGTGTAATGCCGGTCAGTTGGCACGGCAGCTTTCCGTCATGATGAGCATAATGCGCGAGCACCTGCTGCTGGTGCTTTTTATTTCCACATCAATTAACCAATTAAGCGCATGTGTCGACGATGGCAGTGGAAGGTATGTGGTGTAGGCGCTGTGAGTGCGCTATGACGTAGTTGCTATGGCAATGAAAAGTTTTGTGGCAGCTTGAAATATAAGAGTTGAATAAAAAGTTCAAAAAGTTGATGCTTTCGTATAGAGAGAGGAAGGGGCGTTGTCAACAGCAAGGAAGAGGAAACGTTGAGAAAAGCAGCATGGAAGAAATACATTTAAGTAAATATTTATGCTGAAGTTTTATTTTGTTGTATATGACTCAAATTACATACTGTGGAGTCTAGCATATTTTATGTATATTATTTCATGCGATTTTATGTATATATTTATATATTTATGGTTCTTGGATACTATAAAATATGTGATCGTTTTTTCTTAAAAAATTGTTGCAAATTATTTTAGTATTTTATTTTTAAATTTTTATTTTTAAATAAAAAAATAATAAAAAATTGCAAACTCCTTGTCAAACTAGATGTGCCTTTAAAACCTCATGACATAATATTTGTAAAAAAAAAACTTGAAAATTTAGTACAAATTTTGAACTAAATTTTTTCTAATCTTAAAAATCTAATGATATAGAATTTTAAAAAATCTTTTTAGCCCGGCGTCATTGTGGCTACTAAATAGAATTTGTCCATTGTGGCCGGGTGTATTTTACCCGAGGACATTGCTGAACACTGAATCAATGTTATGTCAATACTAGCTACTAATGTAGCATAACATTAAATAATTGACTAATAATAAACATTGCTTATAATAATTAAACATTTATTTATTAAAAAATCAAAAATACAATCAAACAAAAAAAAAAAAACAATTTATTTTGAGATCAATCAATTTTAAAATCGATCGGGTATCAGATACCCGGCAACAATGACGCCAGGTTATGTAAAAAAATTGTTATAAGTAAAAATTTAAAATATATATTTTGACACGTTGTTCGTTTCTTTATGAATTTTTAAGGCGGTATTCTAGTCTAGAAGCATGAATTTCAGGTAATTTTTAAAGTGTCGTAAAAAAAAGACAAATAATATTTTTAGTATCCATTTTTTTATTAGTTATTTGTTAATTTTAGAAGAGTAGAGTAAAAAAAAATATAAAAACTAAAATAAGTAAAAAATTTTAAAAGTTATGAGCTGATGAAGTGAAAAATTTCCACGTGACCAAACCCATGATTTCAACCCTCTTAGTTATCCGAAACCAAAAAGAAAAAAGATTATTAATCTAGAAAAATGTCGTAATGGCCGGAACTACGAAAAAGTGGGAAAAAATTTTTTCACAAAATGGCGACTGCCTAAAAAAAAAAAGTTTTTTTGGTTCACTTTTTCTGACTATTTCGAATTTTTAAAAAATAATAAAAATAAAAATTTGGGGATGGGGCTAGTTCCAACCGTAAAAAAAGAAAAATTTCAAGTAAATCGCTTCAGTAAAACTTGAGAAATCGTGGGTATCGCTACGAAAAAGTCAGTTTTGAGCAAAACACGTTTAAAGTTTCCTTAATGTCTTTTGTTCGATTAGTTCCGGCCGAACCAGTTTGGATGCCCGGTCAGAAAAATGCCTATATCTCCGAAAATAATTTGAATTTTGAATAGTTAGACTTTGAAAATTTAAAAAAATTTCGATTTTTTTTTATTTTCTAGACTAGAATATCCCTTAAATATAAAATTAGTTATAAATTCAACAAAATTGGCTAAGATTTTATAACTTATTGTTAGGCTTTTAAAACAAAAAGCAGATTCAATAAATAAAAAGATATTGAAACAATAAAAAATTGGCTAGATGTAAGTCTTCTGATATGATTTAAATCTCATAACAAAATAAATGAAAAAAAAAAAAACTCATGATATAACAATATACACCCTGTCATGAAACTATCGGGAATTAAGCAATAAATCAAGAAATTTTCAATCATCATCCAAATTTGTTTTACCACCTTTAAAGTAACATCGATTTGAAGCGATGCACATGTGCCAACACTTCTTCCAATCATCAAAACATATTTTTGTAGACTTTCCGGGATAGTCTTCAGCTCTCGTGTCGAATTTGTTTTGATGACTTAAATTGAGTCGAAACGTGTTCGCTGAAGTGAATATTTCAGTGTGGAGAATAAGAAAAAGTCACAGCGGATATATCAGCTGAATGCGTTGCTTGCTCAATGATATTTGTTGATTTAATACAAATACGTTAAAAAATTTGTAAATTTTAATAAACACTACTTAGGACGAGTGACAAAAACAGCTGCTGTAAGCAAACTGGTTGACAGGTCGCTCTAATTTTTGGCTTCATTCCCGATACTTTCATGACAGGGCGTATATACACAAAAATATGTGTATTTTTTTCATATCAAAAACTGTTTTCAAATCTCATGTTATTAAAAAAAATTTAAATTAAATATATTTTTTACTTGACGTTTGAAGGAAGAATTCATAAGAATTAATTTTTGTGTCAATTTTTTGTATAAAATTTTACAACATTTTTGTGTCTATTTTCCACAATTTATGTTAAGAAAGAAATTTTTTTTTTTAACCAAATAAGGTGAGTCAAAATATGTCATGATTGGAGCTGTGTAGCCAAATAAACTACATTGAATATAAATTCCAACTACCATGAGATAAAAAAGTGAAAAGTACCATTTGTGTCAATGCGTACTTATGCCAAATTTTTGTATGCCTCACTAAATATGCTAAGTAATGTTATATTATATGGTTGTATGTAGTTTCTCCCCTTTTTCCAAAAATGTTCCGAAAAAATCTCAATGTTTTTTAATTATGAAGATAAATTTACCAAAAATGCTTCTATACCATATAGCATGATATAATAAACATACTTACGCATACTTTTTATAAAGATTTCTTTACTTTTATCGCCAGTTTATAGCACTTTTTACCGAATCACCTACTAACTTCGTTACATTAACTTTTTGGTTCCATGCGATAATACATTTTTCGTTATTCACAACATAATTTGACCTCTTCTCCCAAACAAAATGTGCAAAACCTTTTAATACTTATGAAATTCCTAGCACATTTGCTAACATTGTTTCAACCATCCTCTGTGAAAGTTAACAAGTTAACCACCAAACAAGTTGCCAGCAAGCGATTTAATATATTTCGCGGTTTTATATAACATTCGCTCCCATTTCTGAGCTATCACCATCCGTTACTCTGTTTACTTTCTATAAATTTCTGTCTCTTATCTGTCGCTTCCTCCCATCAACTATAACTGCTTGTAAGTATCAACTTAAACCCTCTACGTGCCTTTCAGCGTATCCTTTTTCGTCCTTCGAAAAAAAAATAGCAAACAAATAATTCTTTAGTACTTATTTTCCTTTATGTGCGCTCTTTTCATTCTTACTACCCCACCGCTTCATTACGTTGCTTATTCAAAGCAAGCTTTCATAACGGTTTTCAGCGCGCTTTTTTTACATTGCATGCCTCTCTCTTGCTATTAGTAATATCTCCCCCATACTTATCACTACTTACTCTCTCGCCTCATCATCATTTTTGCCGCTTTTTTTTCTTCATACTCCTTTATGTTGATTTGGTCTCATTTTTCCCGCTAACATCTTGTTGCCACATTAAGGCACTTCAATGTCAGCTGACAAACGCCCCAAACAAGTTTTTCGTAGTGCTCTATGTAAACTTTACAAATAGGTTTGTGTGTGCGTGAGGAAAACATGTAAGCACTAGAATATTTATTGCACTTTTCACTAGTTTGGCATACGAGGGGACAAGAAAATCAACAATGTTGGAGTAAATGATTGCAAATATATTTCGGGACTCGTTTATAATTTTCGGGATTAATACAGGATTTGTGTAAATCATGTATTGTGCATTTAATTGTTTCAATTAACTGCCAAAAAGTTTAAACAGACTTCGGGACTACCGTAGAACATGAATCAGATTTCGGGACTTGCTTAGAAATTTCACGATTAGGGCAAACGAAGCTAACGTTTACATCTTTGCGGTTTGTTTAAACTAATTCAATGCACTATGAAAAATTTGAATCAGATTTCGGGACTTGCTTAGAATTTTCGGGACTCGCAACAAATAAAGTAAAATTTACACGCCATCCTTATCGGGTTGTTGGAATTATTTCAAAGAACTGCAAAAAATATGAATTCGATTTCGGGATTTGCTAGGTTTTTCGGGATTGGAAAAATCCAGCTGTAAACTTAAATATGAAATAGTTTGAATTGTTTAAAATGTATACCGGTGATAAAATCATAATCTTCATCGAGCTTCATTCAGAATAGATTAAGGTGCAGTTAATTGCTAGTTACTTTAGTATTGAAAAAAATTTCAGGAATTTTGAATCAAGACTATGCTGCTTATAAAAATATTTGACAATCTTCCCTTTTTACTTATATTATATGTGGTCGCATGATTTCTCCCATTACTTATGCTATCATATCACAGCAAGTTTCTAACCCTTTTCCATTTTCTAAGCTGACCAATTTCTCTTTGTTTCTCAGCTTTTATTCTTCTCAAAACATACTTTTTGAATATGTAGCTATTCACGCCAGCCTTCTTTGCGGAATTTTACAATATTTTATCATTTTCTTAGAATTTAATACATTTTCCTATACTCATCCCTTTCCTTATGTTCAGCAGTCTGTGTGTTTCACTCAGCGCAAACATGAGTTGAAACCCGCTAAAATGATAAATTATCAAATTCATACAACATTTGCATGCAAAAAGATAAATATGTGGGCAAAAGTAGGCCTTCTTAAGCGTAGATGCTTATAGGTATATTCATTCACACAAAAGTAAATATAATTGAAACGAATTCTATTGTGAGTATTTATTTGTGTACTACATTCACATAAGACTAAAAAGGTACATATTTTGAATATTTACTTTGAGGGCTAGCGAAAACTCATAGAGGAATGTATAATACATTATTCAAAAGAACAATTGGTTTAACTCAAATATGCTGACACATAAGTATTTTTTAAAATTGTATGAAAAGGAAGCTATTTATTTATATTTTTGTGGTTAAGTGAATTGTATATGTTTAAAGGTTTCCGGTGGTCTAGAATTTTCAAAAAAGTATTTAAATATTTTTTGTTTTTTTGATATTTCGAAAGTATAGTCCTTTAAGAATATACTTTAAGAAGTATTTTCACATTATTTTAGCTTCTATAGCCGTTTTAGCAGGTATCTAAAATATAGACACTCTAAACTTTAAACTCATTTATCTCAAAACTGCTTCTTTCGGCGTGCCGTTGATGAAAATAAAAAACTATCGATCCGAATCACTTGAAATTTTAATATGGTGTTTATAAGATCAACATCTATCGCTGGGGCTATGATCAAATTTTAATTTTAAGAACTTCGATTTTTTTTCGATCTAAAACTGGACGAAAAATAGCTGTTTTCAGAGTCTAAATCTTCGAAAGCGCGAAATTTTTTTAATTGTCAATTTTTTTTTTGGTTGTAGTCCCAGCGATAGCTGCTCTCCTGCTGATTAATAATTTATTTAGTTTTTATATTTCAAATGTTCAGTAGAGTCAAAATCAGCAACGCGGGAGTTCTTTTTAAGATAGCTTTTTTTGGACGCCATTTTTAATGTTGTTAAAATTTTCTTTTCTAATAAAAAAATATTTTTGTACTTTTCATAAGTGTATAAATAAACTCTAAAAATTTTAAATTGATTGCACTTTTTTTAAACCTTAAAAAAAATCAGAAAACACCATTAATTTGAGAGTTCTAGACCACCGGGACCCCTTAAGAGCTCTTTCGATTAGGTTACTTAAAACTCAACATTTCTTACATTCTTTGTATGATGTTTTTCTCACTATGCATCGCTTTGGTGCACTCGTTGATACATTAAAAGAAATAAATAAAGTTTGCTGCAGGCAAGCATGGTCTAGTAAAAATCTGAGTGCCAACACAAATTTTTCTATTTATTATGGTTGAAAGGACTATTTATAATTAGACTTATAGAAGCGACTATGGTTCATACTGACTTAAGAAGGCATATATTTGAAAAGCATACAATCTTGATAATCAAAAATATGTATTAGAATACCAAGCAAGAAATTGTATATTTCATTCCTCCACTATTCAATTTTATTTGTGTTGTTGATAGAGTTTGTAGTCAAACGTATAAAAAAAAATGACCAGGGAACACCTGGCGCACATAGTTACTAAATTTTTCCCACTGATGTGTGCCTCGATAAAACTTAATAAAAGAAATCTCATAAAAATTTAAAATAAAACAAATTATGTGCATAAGATGAGCCTCTCTCCTGCTGTTTTTGTGATAACGATTCGAAGTTAAAGGAGAAAGATCGCATAAGTTTACAGTCATTTTCGGTCTTCTTATTATTCTGCTTCTTCGAAATAGTTTGTTCTTTTTTTCGATATTTTCGTTTGGTTTCTATTCCATTTAATTTTCTATTTTTGATCTTCTCATTCTTCTCTATTTCAAATTAGCATTCATTTTCGATCGAAGACTAAGAACGCTTCGTCAAAAATTTGTTTACTATGTGCGTAATTTACTGGAAACTGAAACCCCGCTTATATTCTCTCCTGCACTTTCTCGAAGTAGAAAATCCCTCTAATAAAGATGTAGACAGAATAAGCAACTTAAGCAACATGCTCACTTGATTAGGCACGTACAAAAGTCGACCAGAATTTCGGCGGCCAAAATTAGGCGGCCGACCATGTAAAGCAAAAAAAAAACAAAAAAAAATTACACAAAATAATAATAAAAAGCGTAAAAATATGACCTTCGAGAGGCTGCCCAACACAGTAAATTGACTTTATTGACAACTTCGAAGACGCAGAAAACTTTGGACGGCAGGCAAATTGAAAGTCAAAACACACTAACTATGCGAGCGGCACATATTTACAGTTGTCTAAGTCAGTATGTATGAGAGGCATAAAATGTGACACGTTTTGCCGGCCAAATTGTCCACTAAGTGCAAGTAAGTTATGGCTAGGAGTAAGCAATAAGCTTGAAAAAGGGATGACAAGATATGGTATGTGCTTATGTGTGACGCTGTCTCTGCTAGGAAACCGGAAACTGTTCAACAAATACAAATTTGTCAAATAAGCAATTTGCCCGAAGAAAGTCTCTTCGTAAATTTCTAGCACTCCATTGAACTTGTGATCTTGTGTGTATAAAATACGAACTTTGCAAGACATATTTTTATGGCAGTTTATTGCTTTGAGTGAGCAAAAATAAGTGCATAAATTTTCATATAGATTCTGGAAGCCTATTGTCGGAAAATTATGCTCACTACTGTTTTTTGTGTTTCGATGAATTTAGTTGATTTTACGTGCAGAGCGTGGTGGCTAGCGACTGGGAATATTAAGAGTGGGGAAATTTTTTAAATGAATATGGAAGCGTAATTTTACTAATTTAAACAAAGAAATGCGAGGTTATGAGTTAGAGTTAACCGGGATCGGCCGGATATATCCACCCTACGTGTTATAGGGAATTGATCCGAAAAAATTTTGAATTTTTGTCGAGAAGATGACATTTGGCTACGAGGAGTTATGTTTCGCTCATATTTCTGTAGATCCAAATGTCTTTAGAGCCTACTTAGTTTCAACGAAATTCACGCTACGGCAATTAACGCAGTCAATGGAATGATGAGCTGTGCGAGATATATGGCGACACTGACGTAGTTTAATGAACCGAGATACAGCGGCTACGATGGCGAATCCGCTGGTGGAAGCGAAAGAAAGCTGAGACCTCAACTTAGCTGGAAAGATCAGGTGGAGAAGATCCAAACTGCACTTGGTAACTCGAATTGGTGTCAAATAATGAGAATCGACTGGTGCATTGTTAGTTACTCGGTTATAATCGTATTAGTGGTGTCTACGCCTGTAAAGAAGAAGGAGGAGTTCATGCTCTAGTGAGATTTTGAGATTACTCCATAAGAGAGTCAATGTTAATAATTAAATTTTGCTTTTAATTATTTATTTTAATCGATTTTATTTTAAAAATCTAGTATCATTTATTGGGTGCTCATATAGAATTCACAATTGAGATCTATGCAAAAGTGAATAATATTTGATTATTTGGCTTTATAGTCAGTTTCATATGGCAATGAGCAGCCATAAAGCCTACAAATAAAAAAGTGTTAATTTTGGTAAGCCGTATTTGCTTTTACGTGCAAATATGTATATATAGTACATATTATTAAATGTGTATAGATGTGTATAAGCTCCCCAGTTGCCTCGTACGAAGACATTGCAGCTTTCTCACGTACCCCACACAGCCACAAATCACTCATAATAAGTGTTAATTGGTTTCTTGTGACTAACAAAATACATGTATATGTATACATATACACTCAACCGCTCACGTGAATCTCGCCGCTAAGGCACGGTTGTGTTGTGTTTGTGTGGCTGATCGACACACCTTGGCGTATGAGTGACATTTATCAAGACACCATGGCAGTTAACATAACACCACACCAAAGTGGCGGTTATCAAATAACAGTGGAAGTTGGTGTATGAAATACATTAATATGGAAAATATATATATATATATATATATATATATATAGGGTGTGTCGTTTTTTATCAATGGAGTTGGTTATACATATATATGTATGTATTATGAAGAAACTTGTTAGGCTCGCTTATGAACCACTGCATACAAGTGTGTGAAAAAGATTTATCGGTTAAAGTATTCAACAAGACATGCCAAAATGTCTTCCCGTGATTGAACCAATCAGATTTTGTGATAAAAGTGTATACGAATGTGTACTTAAATCTCTAAATTTTACTCTTCTTATATACTGTTCGTGCGATTATTTGGAAAACAAAGTGTACACAAGACATTCAAGATAACCAGGTAAACACTTGCGTTGAAATCAGTCGAATTTTACCAAGCGAGAAACTCAGAAAAGGAATAGAAAACAAGATTTCATATTTTATTACACAAAATGTTGTTGTAAATAAAAAATAAAATAATTGAAATTATATAAAATATTTCCAAAAATATTACTGTGATTTGTTTGAAACTTTTAAATAATTGTATTTACCTAGACAATGAATGGCGCACCCTGTATTTATTTCTATTCAAATAAATATATACAATATTTCACTGCCATTCTCTGAGCAACAGCTCCTTTAATTCGAAATTCAAGTCACACGCGCGCACATACATTTTTATTTATGTATATATATTGTTGCACCTTTGCGGCATTTGTTGTTAATGATTTTTGTGCTTGTAACCACTTATTTGTGCAGCCAAATAATCATAAATTTACTCATTATGTGTTGTGTAAGTGATTGTTGTTGTACGCACATAAGTGGTTTGCTATAAAGTTGGCAGCTACTGCATATTTTCATACGCCATGGTGCCCCAACCAGCCTGCCTGCCACCCAGCGACGACTTCAATTCATTTGCTATTCATATTTAAGTGAAATTCTGTTTTCTTGTTATTGTATTTTTGTCATAACACTCTTGATTTCGGTTGTCGTGACAGTCGTAAGCACTTTTTTCAAATTAATTTCAACGCTAATTTATGCGTCTGCTGTTGCTATTGCGCACCTAAGTCCGCGCTGCCTTAATTGCTTGCAGGGATTTAAGCCAAAGTGACGGAATTTTTTTTTTTTTTTTGAATTGTAATTGTGAAAGTTTTGTGCCAGTTTGGCAAAGTGATTTTTAATAGAGTTACGGTCTCATTAGTGGTTATTATGTTTAGTAAAGAGTCAAGTAAACTTTTTAGTTTCTAGTGCTTTTTGCTTAAAAACTGCGAGTTGTGTTGATAAAGCAGCAAAGCGGATTCACTGTGCACAATTCTATTCTAAAACTTGACAGTGTGGAAACTGTAGTGGGGATTGAAAAACAGTTGGCTGAGTTGGGATGAAAATTAGTTATTTAAAGTTTAAAACTTTGGTTTGCATTCCTTAAGCCTTTGTTGGGCCCGCCTTTTCAATAAAAAAAAGAGATTTTTTTAAAGAATTACGGCGTGATACTTATTGATTGATTCTTATTTTCAGTAAAAAAAAAGACAAAGTCTTCGCTTCGGTGACAACTCACCACATCTTTTTGATGTCAACTCGTTTCATCGTTATCTCATTAATTGTTCTCCTTTTTTGACACCTAAGCCCCCTTTTCGTAGACCAGGTCACATATATATATTTCAAAACCTGCATACCCTGTTACTCCATGCTTTCCAAATCGGAATCTACAAGAAGAATATATTTGGCTTCAAACCCAGAATATTCAATCTCTACAAAAAAGCTCTTATAAAGTATATAAAATGTAACAAAATACATCATATTTCTAATAAACGGCTACCATTCCATGCTTACTCCTTCAACACTTTATATTAATTTTCCCAATAAGTTGGTAACAGCCATAAGACAACATATATAAACAATCAGCATGACGAGCTGAGTCGACTTAGCTTTAGCTGTACAGTTGCAAAACTATTTTATTTGAATATCCAAATATTTCGTTTAGATTGGACCAGAGTAATGCTAACTTATGAAAATCAATACAAGGTATGACAATTAAGTAATGAGACTGATTCCATAAAAACCGTATATTTGAAAATTATTCTACAACTCTGCCATCCCTTTCAAAGTAGTCTCCTTGGGCAGCTATGCAGCGATTTCAGCGCATTTTCCATGCTTGGTAACATTTCTGGAACGCTTCGACTGGGATGTCCGCGAGTACCCTCGTCACGGCCGCCTGGATTTCTTTCCTTTGACCACCGATTTTATTTTAGGAAACAAAAAGAGTCAGAGGGTGGCATGTTGGGTGAATAAGGCGGCTGTTGCAACACGGCGATCTCTTTAGAGGTCAAATACTAGGACACGCTGAGGGCGGTGTGGCACGGCGCGTTGTCGTGATGACGGATCCAGTTACGAGCAATGTCTGGGCGCAACCTGTTGACTTGTTTTCGCAATCTTTCGAGTACTTGGCAATAGTAGACTGGATTCACAGTTTTCCCGGTGGAACGAATTCTTTGTGGACGATTCCACGGTTATCAAAAAGGGCTATTCCAGCGCAAGTGCTTAAATTAGCCGTACAATCAGCCTCTGTTATGTTTGTGAAAAATATATCGTTAAATCTCAAGAAAGAGTTCTTACTGACAAGGTTAAACCACCGTTTTTATGTTATTTTTTGTAATTTAATGTGAAAAATAAGGAGTGGATACCGAAACTTTTTGCATTTTGTGTATAATTAAATAACTAGTGTAATAGGAAGCCTGCTTTTATGTATTTTGCTGTGCCTTTGATTTGACGGGAACAAGTAGATCATCACGATGATTGCTGTTGTTGTTCGACTAATCCTAAAAGCATTTAAAACCAAAATTAAGAGTAAAATAGAGGATCCAAAGCAGCGTCAGTATCAAAACCAATTACTCTTAGTAAAAAATACCCTGTCTCTTTAGCACGAGACTCCACTTGTGAAGAATATGTTATTTCAAGCAATTAAAAAAGAAAAAATTGAGCTAAATAGGCAAATGTCAGGGTATCTCTCCCCCGATCACACCATGCAGCAACCAAATTTAATTGAACAGCACGAGTTGATTGATTTGATCCGTGTTTTCAATTCAATTGAATTCAATTAGGAAAACTGAAATAGTGGAATCTCGATAGCAAGAAAGGTACTTTTTATCTCCTAACAAAAAAGTATCTGCGCAGAGGAATTTTCTAATTTTCCTACAAATACGTTCCTACAATAATATCATTAGGGAAGAACATAAATATCTTACGGAAAGATCAATGTAGACTTTTATTGACGGTTCGAAAACTTGCTTAAAAGCTGTATTTCTTCACAATGGCATCCTCATATGCTTATGCTTACTACTCAAACCCTTGAATTGGCAATAGAAGTCAAATTTCATGCAAATTTCTTTTCATAACTTTAGCCCCTCTCCCACTCGATTTTTTTTTTTGTGGATTAAAGTATGCGAGTTAGGGAAGTTCAACTGTATATATGTATAACTGTTAGACTCCGATCCTCTGGCTGTTGATTCTTGCAAGTCGAAAGAGTACAAAATGTTCGGATGCACCCAAACTTAGCACTTCCTTACTTGTTATTATACCCTGAACAGGGTATATTAAGTTCGTCACGATGTTTGTAACACCTAGAAGGAAGCGTCGGAGACCCTATAAAGTATATATATAAATCATCAGTATGTTGAGCTGAGTCGATTTAGCCATGTCCGTCTGTCTGTCCATCCGTCTGTCTGTATATATACGAACTAGTCCCTCAGTTTTTAAGATATCCTTTTGAAATTTTGCAAACGTCATTTTCTCTTCAAGAAGCTGCTCATTTGTCGGAACGGCCGATATCGGACCACTATAGCATATAGCTGCCATATAAACTGAACAATCGGAATCAAGTTCTCATATGGAAAACTTTCGCATTTGAAAATGTATCTTCACCAAATTTGGTATAGACTATTTTCTAGGGCAAAAATGTAATATCCGAAGAAATTGTTCAGATCGGTTAACTGTAGCATATAGCTTTCATACAAACTGGATACATAGTTACTAACAGAAATGCATCTGTGAAGGGTATTTAGCTTCGGTGCAACCGAAAATAACGTTTTTTCTTGTTTTTATAATATTTTTATTTTTTTTACTCTTGCGGAAAATATGAATGTAAAATACCGGCGTTCAATAAAATTTTATTACATTACTTTCTCTTTTTTCAATCCTTACCATAACGCTCGGGGACATCGCCGAAAAATGTATGGCCGCAAAAATGGCTATTAAGCTCAGGGAATCTTGGTTCCTAAAGGAATTTGAGTTCCTAAACAAGCTTTGACTGCATACCGGCTCATCTGGATCATGGAGTTGCCATATCGAACTCCGGCGGCTCCTTCTCTGCCCATATGCCGATGTGGGAGTTATGGGTGGGAAGAAGCTGTTGGAGGAGAGGGGTCAAATGAGGTCATTTAAAGCTACTTTACGGATGGGTCAAATCTTGGTGGGAAGGTTGGTGGTTTACTGTCGGAAGCTCTCCATCAAATCCAGTTTCAGACTTCTCAATTATTGCAGTGTCTTCCAGGCTGAGATTGCAGCCATCAAGGTAGCAGCAGATTTGCTAATCCGGAGAGTGTCCACTTTCAGAGAAGTGACCATTCTCTTAGCTAGCAGAGCGGCGATACTAGCCTTGAACTCATTCACAGTGCGTTCAGGGTTGGTCGAGGAGTGTCTGGCGTCACTGTCTCTGGCGGCGAGAATATTTATTATGAAACTTGTATCGGTACCTGGCCACAGCGGAATCGCAGGTAACTGCAAAGCTGATGAGCTGGCAAGAAAAGGCACCCAAGCATCGTTATTGGTAGATTAAGAACGGGTCGGTGCTCCTGCATCCTCTTGTGTTCCACTATTGGATAGCTTGCCCTCGCGGATGCTTGGTCAACGCTGGGCCAGCATTGGTACTTGCGCGGTCACAAAAGTCTGTTGGCCCAAGATAGATCGCAGGAGATCTACTGATCTCTTTGTCCTCAGGAAGGCTAGCCTCTCATACATGCTGTAAGATTGGGAATCTTACCGGATGCCGTATGAAGCAGCTGATGCGGTAGAAACCTATACGTCCGAACACGGGAGTTCTATTTTCAATGGCTTCACAAAGTCTACATCTATGTATTAGTCCACGTGCAATCCCTGATCAGCCATCTAACCCAATCTAACATTCTTTTTTTTCTGTGCCAACTTTGTACTTGACACCCCTCAAACTGAGATGGACTATTTAATTGATGGTGGCAACCCTATCAAAAAATATATTGGTTAGAATGGATTTAACATAATCGACAACAAACATTTTTAACTGTAAATCTCTGTTTTCACTTAATTTTGTAATAAATATATATATAGTATACGTTTTAGGGTGATCCAAAAAAAAATTTTTTTTTTCGATTGGTACTCGGAAAAATAGGTTCCTAGACACCTCTAAGGAAGCCTCTCCAAATATGAGTTTTTAATTGTAACGGGAAGGTCCTTCTACATACAGTTTTCATTTTTTCTTATTATCAGATAGAACAATTTATATCTCGCTTCTAACTACTTGAAAAAATATCTTGTTCCTTAGATTTTGTAGGAAATTTAATGCTCTACAAAGAAGGTCTCCTATGATTTTTTCATAAACCCAACCCTTTAAAAGATATTAATAGATAAAGTTTGATTATTTTTGGGAAATTTTTTTTTATTTCTTATGGGGCTTATTACCCAATGAAAAAAATCAATTTGAATGATGAAACTCATAGGTTTTGGAGAGGCTTTCTTAGAGGTGTCTAGGAACCTATTTTTCCGAGGACCAATCGAAAAAAAATTTTTTTTTTGAATCACGCTAATATGTTTGTATATATATACATATTTGATTTTAAATGCAAAGATGATAACATTTAAAAAAATGTAGATATATAAATATTTTTTTTTTTATTTTTTTAATATTTCTTTGAATTGAAAAATTTTGTATAAAATTATTAAAAATATTTTTTAGTTTTCAACGAATTCTTTTTAAATAAGAGGCAAAGTTTTCTCAAGTCAATTTTACCATTCAATCAATTTGGTAATATTTTTTTTTTTTTTTTTTTTTTTTTTTTTGTTTTTGGATTTTAACCAAGCTGCATTTTCATCCTTCCCTCGCTGAATTTCTCAAGTTTCTTTGTATGAGTAAATAAAATAGTTTTCAAAGTTTGAAGAAAATTAATTTTACGTTATTAAACAATAAAAGTGAACTAAATGAGGTCATTTAAATCACTTTGTTGTTCTAACTGTTTTTTTTTTTTATGCACACTTATGTATATGCAGATATTCTATGTTTGGCATCTTGGCATCCCACTGAAATGCTGCAAGTTCATTTTCGAGCGAAATTCATAATTGTGCTGCTGGCGAAGTGTTGGCGCGCAAAGTTGTCGGCATAACAACTGAATAGTTTGTAGTTTCGCGCGTACAAGTGCCAGCAACAGCAGCAACAATAACAAAAACAGCAGGAAGCCTAGTGTAATCTAGTGGCAATCACAAAGGCATTTCAAGTGTCGGCGCAACTGTTGCACAGCTGGCTGGCTTCACTGGCATTTAGTGGGCGCCTTTGGATTTTTTGCTCTCACCAGCGAAAGTGTTGAAAACAACACTGCGAAAAATACTAAAAAAAAAGTGCCAAAATGTTAGAGCAATTACATGCACAGCCCGGAAATTCATAACCATAAGGAACAGGAAAATCCTTTGCTGCAAAATGTGAATGAGAAATTTTGATTTAATACTCAAAAGCGAAAATGAAATTCTTAGAACTCACGCTGCAAATAGAGAGGAAAATTACAGGCGAGGAATTAGTTAATAAATAATTCTCAAAGCAAGTTGTTTCTCAACTGGAAGATTACATGTGTTCGCAAATTAAATAAATTTTTTTTGATAGAATTTACTTACCAAAAGGAAGTCATCTAATGGGGTTTACGCGCGTTGAAGTAGCTTTGCCATTAACTCATTAACTTAAGTAAAACTGAAAGTGGTTTATTTACTCGGAGGTATGAGCTCCCAAACTTGCCTCTCCTCTTCGTCGGAGGTTCTCGTCTTCAACACGTTAATAAGATGGTATATAGGTACCTAGAGCTTATCCTTGATTGAAAGCTTTCATGGATTCCAAATATCGAGGATAGAGTTAACAAGGCATCGGTTGCCTTGTATTGCTGAAGAGGAGCTATAGGAAATGGTGGGCACTGACACCAAAGGTAGTGTTTTGGCTATTCGAAACCGTAATTGAGCCAATTTTGTTCTATAGTGTATTGGTTTGATGCGGAGCGATCGAAAAGGTTACACTTGCTAAAAAGCTTGAACGCGTCTAAAGAGCGACTCTCATCGACATCTGCGGAACCATCCAGGAATTATACCGATAATAGCATTTAATGCCATTTTAAATATAGCACCCGTGAACATTGCCGCAGGCGTATTGCCCGAAGTATGCTCTAAGGCTCAGGGAAGCTGTGTATATAAAGGGGATCGGACAAATAATATCAACTGTAAAGCCTTTTCCCTGATCACATCGAAATAGGACCGAGTTGGATCTTCATTGTCATCATGCGTTCTAACACCGGGCCAGTGGACCCGCTCCTGTGCAAGTGCGAGATGCTTTTTGCCTAGAGTAGATCTGCTGATCTGCTGAACGCCCTGAGCAAAGTTTATCTAGCTGCAAACTAAGAAACTCATACTGGACACTGTCCAATAGGCATTCTCTCGGTAAGGCGTAAAATCTCCTCAGACGCTAGTTGTCGAAATTACATATGGAGGAAGGTGAAATGGAGACAGCTAGGCGCTCTCTCCACCACTCTGCATGACTGACGCTGAAACACCTTAGCAATCTTACCTATAGCAAACCAAAAGATATAGTCGAAACTGATATTAGTCGTTTGTGTAGCACACCTCGATAATCGATAACAAAACATAACCTTGATTTTTGCCCTGCTTTACCATGTTTTTTTCGGCTTCGGCCTTTCTTTGCTTAGTTATTTTGGAACCAATCGTTCTCTAACTTATCTTACATCCAAATGATCTTCTAAAATGGTTAAAAAAAAGTATTCCGGCAATCTTGCGAAATTTAAAAACAATAGTCTTACTATTTTTTGCCCACAGTAGTATAACAGATATTCAAGATTGTGAAAGTCTGCCTGACTTTACATACTGCTTTCATATTTGGTAGATCATATTTTATGTATTTATAAAATTACTTAAAAATAATAACAATATATCCTGTACAATGATTTTCGACTTTCCACATGATTTTAAATAGTTTAGGTTTGTTAAAATTACGGAAAGTAAGAAATGTTAATAAAATTAAGTGAATGTAATATCTTAAAAATAAGGTAATATGATAACTGGCTTTGATTCTTGGAAGTTGCAGGTATATAAAATATTCGGTCATTCCTCACCACTAAGTCCTTTCTCAACTGTTTTTAAATTACTAATTCAGATTTATGGAAAGAATTCTTTTCGTGGTCTTTTCTAATCCGACTAGTATGACATTTGTATTTTAACCTATTACCTATTTGAGCCTTCTCGATCATTAATACAATTTCTCAAAAAAAGTTTTCGTATATTGAAATTGGCTATCTTGCCACGGGGACTTCTTTTTACGTTTTCACGAAGGAGACGAAAAATTAATAAAATACAAGAATAATGTCTGAAAAAGATCATGGTCCAAACAAAGTGGTACTCAACAAATGGTCGGAAAGCCAGGATTGACGCCGCGTAAGGTTATGCTGAGTAATTGAGAAGAAATCATACACTATGAGCTGCTCCAGCCTGGCCGAATGATTGATTCCACATTTTACTGCCAGAACTGATGAGATTGAAGCAAGCAATCGAAAAAGCGTCCCGAACTGATTAACAGAAAGGGCTTCGTCTTCCATCAGTAAAACGCTAGATCACACACATCTTTGATGACTCGGCAAAAACTGCGAGAGCTTGGCTGAGAAGTTTTGATGCATTCAACATATAGCCCTGACCTTGCACCATCGGACTACCACTTGTTTCGGTCAACTGTAACTCCCTTAATGGAGTAAAGTTGGCTTCAAGAGAAGCCTGTGAAAATTACTTGTCGCAGTTTTTCGCCGAGAAACCAGAAGGGTTTTACACTGATGGAATAATGTCTTTAGAAGAAAAATTGCAAAAAGTGGTTTACCAAAATCGTACATATTTGGTTTATTAAAATTCACTATAAATATAAAAAAATGTGTTAAAGTTTGATTAGAATTACGAAAAGACTTTTTCGACTACCCAATATATTATAACAAAAATTAGTCTCTTATTAGTACTTCAGTAATGAAAATATATGCACTTTTACTTTATGTATAGCTTTGGCAATAATTTTAAGTAGATTAAGTCGAATTATATCAGTAGTGAAAAATTCAGCTATATTCAGTAAATGATTCGAGATTGGAAGGCATTTTATTTTGCCATTTTGACAAACAAATTTCTGTACTCATTTGAAGACAACGTTGCAATTTTGAAATATTCAATTCGCAGAAAAGTATACTGAATGTGAAAACAGCAATTCATGGGAAGATTAACCAAACCTTAGAACATTAATACGAAGTCAACTTAAATAAAAAAAAACAGAGGTTTCATTATCTAAACTATAAGATATATACAATTTCCTTTAATGCATTATACATATAAGTATGTATGTGCTCAACAAAAAAAGGTGACATTGTATTTATTTTGAAAATTCTTTATTTATTCTTCCAAATCAATTTCATCTCCTTCAAAGTAATCCCCTCCCGATGCAATGCACTTATGACAACGGATTTTCCAATCTTCAAAACACCGGTTGTAGTCACTTTCCGGGATGGCCTTCAGTTTCGTTTTCGCTGCGGCTTGAATCTCCTCTATCGTATAAAAATGGTGAGCTTGGTGAACAGCCAGAAGTCGCACGGCGCCAGATCAGGTGAATACGATGGTTGCCGAACGATATGGGTTGAGTTTTTGGCGAAGTGATCACGAGTTACGAGGGCAGTATGGGATGGTGCATTATCGTGGTGTAAAAACCAAGAATTGTTTTTCCACACTTCCGGCCTTTTTAGGCGGATAGCGTTACGCAAAAGACGCATAACATTCAAATAATATTCCTTGTTGACTGTTTGACCGGTTGTAAGGAATTCATAATGCACAACAACACGATAATCGAAGAAAACAGTCAACATGACCTTGATTTTTGAGCGACTTTGGCGCGATTTTTTTTGGTCTCGGCTCTCCTTTGGCACGATATTCGCTCGATTGATAGGCTGTTTAGGAGTCGTAAGCATAGATCCAAGTCTCATCGCCAATTACAATGCATTTCATGACACCCTGGTAGTCGGAAGGCATCGTTTTACACACTTCAACGCGACGCCTTTTTCCAAAAAATTCAATATTTTCGCTACCAGTCGAGATTTGATGCGCTTGAGACCCAAAACATCCTTCAAAATGGTATTGGCTGATCCTTTCGATATGCCAACTTCATCAGAAAGATCTCTAATTGTTAATCGACGGGTTTTCAACACCAAATCTTTGATTTGTTGAACATGGGCTTCGTCGGTTGAGGTTGATGGTCGCCCTGGACGCTCTTCGTCTACAACATTTACGGCCGGCTTGGAACTCACTATACCACTTGTAAACATTTTTTTTAGACATAGCCTCATCGCCAAAGGCTTCCTGCACCATCCCCAATATATCCGCAGCAGAAAATTAATTCCGTAAACAAAATTTAATGGAAATTCTTTGCTCAACAAATTTCGAGATCGCAAAAAACGAAAAACTTACTTTTAGCAGCTCACAAGACGACACGTATCTCAAACACTAATGAATATTTTGACATGAAATTTGACATAAATGTGACTGACAGTAGTACCAACCTTAAAAAAACTAATTCTCCAAATCCTTCGACACGCGCAGTTTAAATTCAAATGTCACCTTATTTTTTGGGCACGGTAAGATAAGTAAAAATAGTGAAGACTTCAATACTATAATGTACTTTAGTAATCGACATTTCATTTTAAAAAGTTTTGATTTTTTCGGTCAATTCCGTAGCCGGTCGAAATTTAAATTTTTGTCCAAATGCCGACTTTGCA
Organism: Bactrocera correcta; assembly: GCA_027475135.1. Classification (NCBI taxonomy): domain Eukaryota; kingdom Metazoa; phylum Arthropoda; class Insecta; order Diptera; family Tephritidae; genus Bactrocera; species Bactrocera correcta. The sequence goes on along the minus strand of CM050323.1, from coordinate 98,142,617 downwards.
AAAAAAAATAATTTTTTGTGAAAAACATTGTACATTAGTGTGCCTTAAAAATCTAAATTATTATCAAGAATCTTATAACTTCGGTCAATATCTCAAAAATATATTTATGTCATGTGAAAATTTCAAGCTGTTTCGGAACAGTTTTCCTCAACGACTCTGAATCCAGGGTTTTGAGAAAAATGCGTTAAAATTTCTGAAAGTCGCTCACACTAAAAAATAAAATTTTAAGAGTACACTCTTAGATCCGGAACTCTTTCAAAACCTGAAATATATTATATGTAAAATAGAATCCCTCAAGTTATGGAAAAATTTATACGAAGAATATGACTGAATTTTTACTAGACATGCAAATACTAAGTTGGAGCATAAGTTGAAGTGAAGCTTTTTAATATATTTTCATTGATGTGAATGCCTTGTCCATTTGGCATGATTCTTAACTCAACAGAATTGTAATTTTAATTACTCTCAATTAGAGAAACATTAAACCTCAGTCATGCATACTGGCACACACCACCAACAATCCCCAACAATACATATGTATGTATGCCTCCTGCCACTAACACACCTTACCCAGTCATTAGTATGAATAAAGTAGAAAAGCTGCAAACAAAGAGGGAAACAGTTCAAAAAACTACGCAACAACAACAAAAGATAAATCGCCATCACATGCCACCACAGATGACACCAACAGCAGCCAAGTGATTGCGCTGCACTAGCTGATGTGGCAGCTATCAAGCGCAGCAACCGAGCGCATCATTTATACAAAAACAAAAACAGGAGAAAGAAAGAACTAGAAACAAATGAGCAGAGCAGAGCAAATGAGCATGTAAAGCAATATGTGTTGCGGAAAGCAAAGCAAAATAACTACAAAATTACACACACATAAATATATACTTGTATATTTCAGCCGCCATTGTAATGAAGCTGTCTGCCATGAGAATGGTGTGTGGCGCCGAAAAGGGTAAGGCGTTAGGATAAATTAAGAAAATGTGCGACACAACAAAAGGTGTGCGAATAAATTGCCGCCCGCTGCCACGCTGCCAACGCCCGTTCGCTTCTGTTAACGGCAGAGCTCTCTAACTAATGGTACTAGTGGCAAGTGGTAAACATCGTATTTAATCCGTTAGTCGGCGGGCAGGTCATACGCTTCGGTTACACTCGTCGCCAGCGCGCGACTTTGTTGATGTGATTGCTTTTTAGTTTGCGTTTGCGTTGGTTCTGGTTGATCAGCGCTTGGTTTTATGGTTGGATTGCTGACTTTCCTCTCACATGGGTTGGTGTTACGAGGTCAGCTGGATAAATTTGTGTCGTATATGGGTTTACTAAGCTTGACAGATGTTGGTGACTGGTTCAATGGATATATGTTTTCAAAGATATACAAAGAGAATCGCCACACTTCGAGTCTAGAATAGTCTACTGAATTTGGTATACTTTTCGTATATAGAAACCTATGCTTTGGTTTCTCGTGGTTTCAGTTTCCAACCGCCGTTAAGGGGGTATTTTAGTTTAGAAATCAAAATTTTTGGCGGTTTTTGAATTTTATGGAAAAAAAAAATATTTTTACTATCCATTTTTTATGGTGTTTTTATTGATATCTTAGGAATACAGAAAAAAAATTTTACAAAAAAATATGAAAAATTCAAATAATTAGAGGGGGGGCGATGAGTAAGAGATGTGTAAAAAAAAATGGCGCATCCTGGTGACCTTGATCCTGACGCTACTGTTGATCTGAAAAAAAAATTAAAAGAAATCAGTAAGGATGCTGTTATAGTCCCTATTTCAGGGAACAGGAAAAACAATTTTTTTTGTTTTGAAGAAATAGCGACTGCCTGAAAATAAAAATCATTTTTTACGCTTTTTTTGAAATTCCTGAATTTTTTAAAATATTAAAGACAAACGACTCTCGTAGAAACGATAAAGGATTATATGTGACCTGGTCTACGAAAAGGGGGTTTAGGTGTCAAAAAAAAATATAAAAAAATTGATTTTTCGACACCTAAGCCCCCTTTTCGTAGACCAGGTCACATATAAAGAAGTTTCACACAAATCTTCAAGTAAATCGGTTGTATCGAACTTGAGATAATGCCGGTACCATGTGGAATAGTAATAGTAATAGTGAACACGGACGCCACCTCACAAAATCGGCTTTATCTCCGAAAATAAGTCAAATTTTAAAAAATCCTTCCAAGGCCATATTTTTGAAAGTCTCAACTTTAAATATATGAAAAAATGGAATTTTTCTAAATTCTAAAGTAGAATACCCCCTTACATAGTGGCGATCACAATAGACAAATAAATCCCAAACTACTTCTGATATGAAGCAAACTCTCCCAGCAACAACATTCTTTTTCTCAATCTTTCGAAACCTTTTTATGTGTTTAGTTTCATAATTATTAGTAATTGTCGCCATAACTAAATTTATGGTTCATGCAAAAATTTATTTATATGAAGCCTAGTGAATTCTAAAAACTTTCGGTAGAATTTCGTAATTTTATTTATTCTGATTTCGGCTTATTTGAATCATATGTCTCGTTCCCAGAAATGTTATAGCATATTCTATGGTTTCAAAAACCTATAAGCCCATTTGAATCAGACGGGATATTGCCAATTATGCAGACATCCCCTCGACCTTGAGGCTTTTTTGTATAAGATTACTCGGTTACTCAAAACATCGTTCTTTTTATTCTTAAAATTTGATTAAAATTACCAAGATTTCACAGATGATGAACAACCTATAACTGGTGAGTATTTGGTTTGCCTCTGCGAGCACAATCGGAGTTGTGAAGAACTTTCTCTGCTTCTTTGTTTCATCGGCTTAGTCTTATTTTTTATTTTATGCGATTCTGCCATAGCTCGTTAGTCATTCCTAGGTTTCAGAAATTTGGTATACATATAATTTGATTTCATTCCATATCCGGACATATTTTTTTAGCGCAAAAACTCTATAAATTCTGTGTGAGAAGTTTTCTGATGTACTTATTTCTCCATACACCCTCATACATACATCCTTACAATTTTTTTCCACTTTACTCCTATATATCTAAGTTTTTCATTATAGTGTGGCGCCGGCTTTTTATTTTCTTTGTTTCTGCAATGCTGTCAGAGGTCGTGACTGATGATTATAGTGATTACACTTGCAACATAATATCCAGATGCGCCGCTACACACATGATATTCCTCAATACACACCAGCAGTTGCTGTTTACTTCACTACGTGGCTTAAAGGATTAAGCCGAACAAAGGCATAAAGAAAGGAAGTGTCATGAAAGCTTGTATGGAATACTGTCAACGTCAGCCATGTCAGCAAATTGATGAAGTAGAAAAGCAAGCGATGAGATAGTGAAGTTTAAATACTTCAATGTTCGAAAATAAATAAGTAAAGTTTGTATAAATTTATAATATACTGGTATGTTCAAGCCTAACCTCGCGCTGACTTGCTTTTTATGTGTCTGGTAGCAACGCGCTTTATGTAGAACACATTAATGCAAATGTGATGTACCGATCCATATGAGATTAAAAGAGACTCAGCTATTATTTGAGCACTACCCCCATTCCATGGTATCCATATAGAATACAGACACTGAAATACATTCATCGTTTTGTAAAATTTTTAAAATTTTCTAGAAACGAATTTTTGTTTCAAACCGTAACTCGATTTTGTGGCCAATCAGGAAAAGTTCTTTCCTATTCAGGTAATCTTTTTAGCCTCTTATCAAATAATTTTTGTTAAAATTGAGAATATGTGAAAATTCATGTGGAAAAAGAGAGCACTCATTATACCCTGAACAGGGTATATTAAGTTTGTCACGATGTTTGTAACACCCAGAAGGAAGCGTCGGAGACCCTATAAAGTATATATATAAATGATCAGTATGTTGAGCTGAGTCGATTTAGCCATGTCCGTCTGTCTGTCCGTCTGTCCGTCTGTCTGTATATATACGAACTAGTCCCTCAGTTTTTAAGATATCCTTTTGAGATTTTGCAGACGTCATTTTCTCTTCAAGAAGCTGCTGATTTGTCGGAACAGCCGACAGACCACTATAACATATAGCTGCCATATAAGCTGAACGATCGGAATCAAGTTCTCATATGGAAAACTTTCGCATTTGACAATGTATCTTCACCAAATTTGGTATAGATTATTTTCTAGGGCAAAAATGTAATCTCCGAAGAAATTGTTCAGATCGGTTAACTATAGCATATAGCTTCCATACAAACTGGACACATAGTTACTAACAGAAATGCACCTGTGAAGGGTATTTAGCTTCGGTGCAACCGAAGTTAACGTTTTTTCTTGTTTTTGAACTCATTTCGACTTACAACTAAAAGATTTGTGTAGAGAGAGAGAGAGAGTAAAAGAGCTGGCGAAGGAAGATGAACGCTGATTCGTGGACTTCAATGATTTGCTAATACAAATACCTAAGAAATTGCGAAAGAGGGAGTTGGAGGAAAAATTTAAGATTTGTTACTTGTACTTCTTTAGGCTAATTAATATTTTACTGTCGAATACAGTTTAGTTTTACAACATACAGCTCGAGGATATGTTTGAAATTCTAGAATTATAATATTCACTCATTGCTGTTTAACACATATTATCATTTGTTATTTGATTATGAATTTTTCAACTCAACGCGTGACATGGCTTAATATGAAGTGTGAAAATCTATTTGTATGAACTTAATTACAAAATGATTGACGGAACATGGTTAATCAATTTGCTGATAATTGAAATAATTACATTTCTTTGAGAGTATTGCAATAATCTGGCCAACCGGACAAGCGGTTTTAATTTGATATGTAATTAACGTACATAAAAAAATAAGTAGATGAATATAGAAAAATGTATATGTCTACTACCCAATAGAAAATCTTGAGTTATTAGTAAACCAAACAGGCTTTAGTCAGAGCACTTGTCTCGAAATATTGCTTAAGGCCAGGTTCCTCTAAAAAACGTATTATTTTTCAATAAATTTTATTTTTATTACAAAACATGTTGAGTAATTAATTTTTTTTTTATATATGAAAGTATAAATATTAAATTACTTGAAAACATTTTTTTTTTTATTTTTATTTTTTCAAAATGGCGGTCCTGAAAATGGCTGCTAAAACTCATTCGATTCGTAGATGGATGGCATCATTTTTTAGAAAAGAATTATCTGAAAGCAAAAAACAAAACGGTTTCATGTTCTGTATCGAATTAGCTGTGGCCTGAACTAGAATGAAACATTTTCAATGACAAAAAAAAAAAACAAAATGGCGGGCTTTGGAATTTTTCTAACCCATTTTTTCACTTTTAATTGTTTATAACTTTTTTAAAAAACAATAAATATTTCTGGTTCTGCTTCAGGCCTTAGCCAGACATCTAAAGAGTGAAATGCCGTTTGGTTCATATCGATAAGGGCAAAAGTTAAGAAATGAGAGTGTCATCTATGCGAAAAAAACATAGTTCGGAGAAAAATCAGTTTAAATTAAAGGCACGCAGTAGCTGCCGCTACCGAAGGCGTTCCAGCGGCCGGCTTTTATACCTGTTTCCCGGTCTTGCTGACCTTCGGGACTAATTGTATACTATTTCTACGAGTATATAGTAGCAATTAATGAAAAAAAATTTTTTTCGATTTTTTCAAAATTGTTCAGAGGAACCTGGTTTAAAGCCTGTTAGCAACAATTCTTACATATGATAATGTTCGTTTCCAATTAGAAGTGGTTTTAAATACTCGTAGACTAATGCACACCTTTCATTTTGTCATATTTATATTGAGAATTGCATATAATTGAGAAATTTGGCACGACCATTGTGTTTTAATTTTACAGAATTTAAGTCAGAATGTATTTCTTCTTTAAAAATCTCACGATGTCATATGTAAGGGCAGCTCTTGTCAAAACTAACATAGATACAACTATCGAGCGAAATCTGAACGATTAATGTTCATAGACTTAACTAAATAAATAAATACTCTATTATATACAGTTCTCACTATGTCTTATTTGATGACAATTGCCTGCCATTTCGTAGCAATTTAAGACAATAATTTTGACACAAAACGTTAGACCTATAAAGACTACAGCTGTCATTAAATTTGACATAGTCAGAATTCCACAAATTAGCGGAACTGCTTACAGGTTTGGCAAAATAATAATAAATCATATTTCTGATAAATTGACAATCGTGTTATTTTAACTGACCATAACAGTCATTAAATTTGACATAGTCTGACACGAACTGACAAAAACATTTTTTTTTTTGTTTGCATTTTGAAACAAAAAACAAGAAAAAACGCTAACTTCGGTTGCACCGAAGCTAAATACCCTTCACAGGTGCATTTCTGTTAGTAACTATGTGTCCAGTTTGTATAGAAGCTATATGCTATAGTAACTCGTTCTGAACAATTTCTTGGGAGATTACATTGTTACCTTAAAAAATAATATATACCAAATTTCGTGAATATATCTTGTCAAATGTTAAAGTTGTCCATACAAGGACTTGATTCCGATCGTTCAGTTTGTATGGCAGCTATATGCTATAGTTAACCGATCTGAACAATTTCTTCGGATATTACATTGTTGCCTTAGAAAATAATATATACCAAATTTCGTGAATATATCTTGTCAAATGTGTAAGTTTTCCATACAAGGAATTGATTCCGATCGTTCAGTTTGTATGGCAGCTATATGTTATAGTTAACCGATCTGAACAATTTTCTCGGATATTACATTTTTTCCCTAGAAAATAATCCATACCAAATTTGGTGATGATACATTGTCAAATGCGAAAGTTTTCCATACAAGAACTTGATTCCGATCGTTCAGTTTGTATGGCAGCTATATGCTATAGTCAACGGATCTGAACAATTTCTTCGGAGACTACATTTTTGCCTTAGAAAATATTATATACCAAATTTCGTGAATATATCTTGTCAAATGTGAAAGTTTTCCATACAAGGACTTGATTCCGATCGTTCAGTTTGTATGGCAGCTATATGTTATAGTTAACCGATCTGAACAATTTTCTCGGATATTACATTTTTTCCCTAGAAAATAATCCATACCAAATTTGGTGATGATACATTGTCAAATGCGAAAGTTTTCCATATGAGAACTTGATTCCGATTGTTCAGTTTATATGGCAGCTATATGCTATAGTGGTCCGATATCGGCCGTTCCGACAAATGAGCAGCTTCTTGAAGAGAAAATGACGTTTGCAAAATTTCAAAAGGATATCTTAAAAACTGAGGGACTAGTTCGTATATATACAGACAGACGGACAGACGGACAGACGGACAGACGGACAGACAGACGGACATGGCTAAATCGACTCAGCTCAACATCCTGATCATTTATATATATACTTTATAGGGTCTCCGACGCTTCCTTCTGGGTGTTACAAACGTCGTGACAAAGTTAATATACCCTGTTCAGGGTATAATAATTGTTGCCTTCAAAATGGGCTCCGTTGGAGGCATTGAAAGCATGCCGACGCTTAAGAAAATTTTCCTTTTATTTGTAGTAAGGATAGGGTAGGAAGGCTTTCAGTGTCCTCAGCGAATCGCAAGTGGATAAATTGGATTTTCCAGTTTCGAAAGCAAAAAGAAATCACACAGAGCTAGATCTGGGCAAAAGAGTCAGTCACAGTCAAGCCAGAAAGTAAATTCATCTCAAGTATTTTGGTACGAGTTTAACGTTGACAAACTCTATATCCAAATCCTTAACCAAAATATTTTAAATCGATCTATAAGAGATGCTAAGCTCATCTGCTTGTGTTTTCTTAACTTTCCCGGTGATATCGCTTTTAACAGAGGCGGATGGACGACTATTCTTCGAAGACTTCACTAAATGCTTTAGATCACTCAAATACTTATGTTTGTATATAAAGTTGACGCCTCAAAATCTTCTGCAACATTTTCGACGATTGTGGGGCTATGCTTTCATTTAATATAAAAAAACTTTAAACAAACTCGTTAAATTTTTTTTTCATGGTAAAAACCGCCTGTCAAACATTCTATCTTATCAACAAACAGCTGCCAGTCGCATGCGAAACGAACATATGGCGATCAAATTTCAAAAAAATATTAAACAATTTGATTTAGTTTAAAGGGACCAGTCCGGGTCAATTTTGATCTGTAGCTAAAAACATTTTTTTTTCATTAACATGTTTTTCTCATTCCTAAGGGGTATTTACATGTGCTCACACATATACACATACAAGTAAAATAACAAAATTATTATCCCATTGTATTCAATGAATACTGGATGAATACACGAAATAATTGTCAGCCAAAGGCAAAATTTTAATTGAACACGCGCATGCACGGTAATCCACATATACGGACGCACATGCACACATAAAAACATATTTTCATACGAGAGCATAAGAATAACAAAACATGTTTCCCGATTCGTCGAAAGTACAGCGTTCGGTTCTCCTCCCAAAGCCAAGAACCACCTGGACCTTCATCGTACCGACCTCTGCGTATGCTCGGCTCAATGAGTAAACAGTACGAAACATAATACGAACCCGGGAGTTAGTAATCCAGGAAGCTGTCGGATTATCAGAGAGATAATAGTTCTTTGTAAAGTAAAAAACCCACTATTGATGCACTTGACCTTGAAGTCGTCGCCACTGTTGAATGTGTAGTAAGTGGCAAAAGATGGAAAGGTGGCGTAAAAAATGACTAGGCGCTGATTGCCTAAGATGTCAAGATTGCATTCAACACGGCCATGGGCATGCATGATCCAAACCCTGGATGAAAAAGGCGCTCCTGCATACTTCATTATTATTATAATAAGTTATTTTAAAAACAGAAGGGTGACGAAGGCATTCTATCTAGAGGGGAGTACCCCAAGGCTCAGTATTAGGGTCATTAATATGGAACCTCATATATGACGTTGTGCTAAGAAGACAGAAACAAAAAGCGACAAAACAATCAGTCGAGGAATAAATGCAATGAGTGCTTAAATAGTATACGACTATTTTTCTGTTCTGAGAGTTTGGAACTGACTGAGCACAAAACAGAAGTTTTACTCATAAGCACCAGGAAGGTGAAAGAAGGAATAGAGCTCCCCAAAGCGGAGTGCTAGACTACTTCACAGCCACAGCTGAAGTGTCTGGGAGTAATATTGAATTCCAAATTAAAATTTAAGAAACGATTGACGTGTAATGTCTACAACGTGGGGACTTGGATTTCTATCTGATCCAAATACTTAATGAACATGGATGGTTTAGAAACTACCTTTACAGATTTGACAATGATATTAGTCCGAACTATTCGAAGTGTACAGAGTATATAGAAGACTCAGAACAAGTATTATTTTATTGCACTCGCTTTTCGGCTGTAGTTTTACGGTCGATAATTTAACAACACTAATGTGTCAGTCGACTGAGAAATGGAAAGCTCTTTGCAAAGCTAATGACAAAGCTGAGATTTTTTTTAACAGAAACGCGTCCGTCAGTCCAAACAACAGAGCAGATTTAAATGTCCTGTCCCTCCTTCGAAGTAATACCTAACCGGTGGTTCGGTGGGAGAGTCTTGAGTTGGAAGTAGGTTGGGTTCAGCGGTTTAAAGTTCCGCCTTCCGGGTTTTACTGCTACCTCCTTCTATAAAAAAACGAGAACATAACGATTTTAAAGTACAAATACATCAATGTATTAATATATTTTACGATACACAAATTACATAAAGAGCATTTTATAATATGAAATGTGAGTGAGTGCATAATAACAGCAATAAATCTACGGAATTTATTTCACATAACATAAAACATATAAATACTTATGTACATGCAACTCGTGGCAAATGAAGTAGTAAAAATTGTGTGCAAGGTAAATGAAAAGTAAATCCGTCATTTCAACCTCTTACGCCATTTATTTCGACTAACGTGGTTCATATTTCAAAGGAAAATGAAATGTCAATTCGTGAAGGACGAAAGAAACGAAAAATATATAAATATGGCGGAAAATATTTATGTACATAAGATTTTATGGAGCAGCAAACGTGATGATGAAACGTGCAGAAAAGTCTGAAGGAAAATATTTCCAGAGCAAAGTTTGTATGTTGCAGCATTTTTATGGTCTACTGTAGTACTTGAGGGCGCAGTAATTTTACATTTATATATTACATAATTATACAACGTTTATAATTTAAAATGTGTCACACGATTATAGTTAACGACATGTTGATAGCCTTTTATTATTTGTTGTATAACAACTATATAAAAATATGTTAATCAATCTCTCAGTCTATTTAAGGGGGTATTCTACTCTAGAATTTTGAAAAATTCGATTTTTTCACATATTTTAAGTTTAGGCTTTCAAAAATATGACCTTGGAAGGATTTTTCAAAATTCGACTTACTTTCGGGGATACAGCCGATTTTGTGAGGTGGCGTCCGTGTTCACTAGAATTGTCTCCTAAACTTTAAATGCGTTTTTCTCGAAACTACTTTTTTCCACACGGTGGCATTATCTCAAGTTCTATAAACCGATTTACTTGAAATTTTGTGTGAACCTTTTTGTTTTTAATATTTAAAAAAAATTCAGGAATTTCAAAAAAAAACGTAAAAATTATTTTTATTTTTCATTTCCATTTTTCAAAAAAATTTTTTCCGTGTTCTCGGACTATAACAGCATCCTGATTAAGAATTTCTTTTGATTTTTTTTTTTTCAGACCACGAGGAGAGTCAGGATCAATGTCACCAGGATGAGCCATTTTTTTACACCTGTCTCTCCCCCTCCCCCCTCTAATTATTTTAATTTTTAATATATTTTTGTAGATTTTTTTTCCTATCTTCTTAAGATATCAATAAAAACACCATAAAAAACGGATAGTAAAAATATTTTTGTTTTTTTTTTTTAAAAAAAATTCAAAAAACTGCCCAAAATTTGATTTCTAGAGTAGAATACCCCCTTAAAATAAAATATTTGCAGAAAGCATTTCCATATGGTCTAACTAAACATAATTTGTTAACAACATGACTATCAGTGGCAAAACTTTTTCTATGTCAAAAGGACAACATATCCAGCTAACTATCGATTATCTAAATATACATATATACTATATACAAGGTCTATCGCAAATGAAACAGGACTGTTAAAAAGACAACAAAAAATTAATATTTTTCAAAAGTTATATTTTTTTATTCAAAGTAGTTTCCTTGTGCTTCGAAACAGTGTTTAGCCCGGTCAATTAGCATTTCAAATGAGTGTTTAAGGTCATTTTTCGGAATGGTATTGTGGTCGAGCACAAGGAATGCGTGACCAAGGTAAAACACAGCATTAAACGTTGGCCAGGTGGGATGAACTCTCGGTGTACAATACCTTCGGAATCGTAAAAATAAATCAGCATTGTCTTTATTTTTGACGTCTAAAGACGCCTTTTTTTCGGTGACTTCTGATCGTCACAGAGGTGCTCACGACTTTCTTGGAATCGCTTAAACCACTCATGCACATTACTACGGGTTAGGCACTGATCAGCATAAACTTTTTTCATCATTTGAAATGTTTTCCCAAGTTTAAAACAATATTTAATATTTGCTCTTTGTTCAAAATGCATTTTACGAACGATAACCAAAAGCTGCTGTCACTTTTCGATCGATAACATCGATTGTAGTTATCCAATTGTCAAAAATTTTTACGAAAACAAGAGATCAAACTTCTACCCACCAATAGGTGACGTCACCAGAAACAGTTATATTTAGAAAATTCTGTTTCTTTTGCGACAGACCTTGTAAGTCTGCTCATCCTACAGTTTGTCTTCTGTCGTTCATCAAATTTGTCACTCATAAGAACTTGATTACCCTCAATTAACACATAGTCAAACTGGAGACAATTAAAATCCAGGAAAGCTGCAGAATGTCCGTTTAAGGTTCGAAGAAACTATTTTTGAGTATTTATTATTGGGATCATAGAAAATGTATTTATAAAAAAGAAAAAAAAAACATAAACTGAAACTGCTCAACTATGAATAATTGGTAGGCATGTATATTTAGTGAATCTATTCGACCAATTCAGTGTCGACATTTTAATACAGGGGTAGATATATAGTCTTGTAATTCTTCGATTTCAACGTAATTCGAGTGTACGTAGACTGAACGAAACCGAACAATAATAATCAATTAACCCTTAAACAGCTGAGCCCTATATCAGTTACGCAACCACCTGAGCACGGTCACAGTGACCGCATCTTATATACTTGAATTTCCTTACAATTTTAAGGTTTTATTATAAGAATACATAAATAAAACTCTTTAATATATATTAAATTATTTATTTAACTGAAAAAGGAACAAAAACAAAACATATTTTTCTCATAAATGTGAACAAATGAATTGCTGGCACATTTTAACTAAAATTACATACTAGTTTACATATTGAGATCTATCGACATAGGAACAAAATGTTATATAAAATTCTGACTTTCTTTAAAGAATATAATAATATTCTAATGACATAAAAAAAATCAAAACTTCGGGAAAATTACAGGCGGTAAATTCTTACAATTTTTCACGACAATTTTTGCACATTTTGTTAGAAAATTCCACACAGATTGGATTTTTACATATAAAACACAAATGAAATGTTTTTCGTTTCTTCTTGGGATCACAAGTTGAACACTTTTTACGTTTTTCAAGATGATCAGCTTCAGAAACAGAAGGCAATTTTTCTTCTATTTTCAAGATCCGGCGAATAGAAGTTTTGATGTCACAAGGAGTGTGCTTGTTATTTTCTCGACGATTCATGTGTGGCATGGTCAGATCTTCTGCTACTGCTTCATAAATTTAAATCTACTTCTAGTTTTCTTGGCCTGATTTTGTACGCTCATGACATAGGTATTGGAAGCTGATATATCTAACAGACGATAAAAAATGCACAAAGGCCATCTTTGCGTTCGTCGCGCCGTGGTATAGTTCGCACACCTTTGATCCAATAAATCAACGTCAATTTTAGTTTCATTGTAGTACAATATTATTTCGGGCTTGTTTGTATTATCGTCTACGTTTGCTGTATGGTGCATGCGGGAAATTAACACCACAGCACGGTTTTTTCTCGGCACAAAAGTTGCCAAAGTTGCCGATTTGGTTTGAATTCTGGCGGAGTTTCTGTTTTATTTTTTTTTTTTAAGTACCCAAAAGAGATAACTTTTTATTTTTCAAAACATCGACTAGTTCAACTGAACAAAACCAATTATCAGCAGTGATGCTTCTATTCGACCCTTCAATTGGAGATATGAGTCGTAAAACTCCTTGAGTAGGTTTTGAAAATCGAGTTTGTTCTGATGTCAAATTGGTCCCGTCCGAGTCTTTACCTAAATATATGTAAGCATTGAGCATTTCGGGCATCTGTAAGGCACATAATTTTTAAGCCATATTTAGCGGGCTTCTTTGGCATCAACACCCTAAAACGACACCGACCTCGAAAAGCTACCAGCATCTCATCAATACAGGCACAGGTTCCGATGCTGTAAACCTTTTGGCAATTTTGAATGAAAGAGCTGAATAGCTCGGCGATTGGAGCAGAAATGTCAGTCTCCCGCCGTTGCGCTCTTGTTTCTGCATCATCGAAACGAATTGCTTTCATCAAAATCTCGAATCTATTTTTACTTAGAATGCAACGATATATTTCTCTTCCTGAGCCATCCGAACTATATCACGACGTATAATGTTCCCGATTGTCTTTTAAAATAGCTGTATAGAATAAAAAACCAATAAATGCTTTTAACTCTATGAGATCAACATCATGAACACAGCCTTGGTTTTTATATTTTGGTCGTAACTGCCTTATTTTGTCGTTGGTATGTATCACTATGTTTTCCAGCATCTTATCTGTAAATAAAATCCTCCAAAGGTCAAGAGGTGTTGCAGAATCATTGAGAACTTCATGATAGGCCGATTTAAGTCCTTGTCTTTGCGATACAATGATATGCCGCTGAGTTCTAGTATGACTAGCAATTGGCACAGAAGACCACCGAAAACGATTTTTTCCAAAATAGTTCCGATTTCTAGTCTGGAGTTGTAACTCGTCTTCTGAAGAAAATTCCTCAAATATACCTCCCTCCGGCTGTCCATCGGCACTTTGCTCATCAGAAGACGACACTTTTAGGCAGTCATCAGATTCACAGTCATCTAAAACCTCAGGAACTTCCAAAAAAAAATACGAGAAAACTTTCGCGGTATAGCTGCTTCTAAAATATTTCAATTCCCAGCATTATAGCTGATATCTCCCGGTTTAGAGATCACAACTGACACTTACTCTTTAAATAAACTATGTTAGCAACAAAAAAAGTATTGAAGTATTTATACAAATTAGAAATTCGAAGCTCTTTGGTCAAATTCTGTCTGAAAATGAAGTCATTGACACTAAAAGTAATACAAGATTTTATAATATTGGCAGCCCCAACAAGAAGCTGAATATGGCTTACCCACCTCACGAGCATATTATATAATTCTCATTACAAATAAGCGGTTGGCCACCAATATTCCAAAAAAAAAAAATCGCCAACTGCCATAGAAAGCGACAACACAGTCTGTTACCACGCATTTGTCAACGAAACCGCGAAACCGGGAAACCGCAATATTTATTTATTTATGTTCATCTGATGAACGCATTCGCTTGCGCCGCCTTTGTCATCTCGGACTTGTCAAGTAAGAAAACCGACTGTCAGCTTGTTTATTATGCCATCAGAGTAATAATACGATTGTATATGCGCATGGAGAGGGTGTGGGTGTGCACAAATACACGTTTCACCAAATACATGTGGGTGTGGTACGAGTATACTTGGACGGGAGCGTGTGTGGTGGTGTGAATACACCGTCTTTGTGCGACTAAAGGAGAACAATCGTGCGTGAAGACGAATGTGAAAATATATAAACACACATACATGGTATATGTTTGTACTATATGTGCGCAATAAAGCAATATACATTAAGGTGGTACTTAATAAATCAAGTTATAACAGTTTTCATGTGTGGATTCAATAATCGCTAATTTTATGGTTCAAATCACAACCATCAGATTACTAATTTTTTCATGTAAAATCACAATTTTGAAATGTCCATGCTCCGGAGTATATACGATCCTATTAAGCCTCCGCATTTACCGAATCTTTATCATTAAGTAATTAATTTAAGAAAATAATATGAAATTCATGATCTAAGACAAGACTGATACGTTGAGTTGAGTTTTGAAACATACGTGACACTTCTTAAATACCTAGATGTAGGAGTTGAAAAGTAAAAATCCTTCCGATAAATTGCTTTGAATTCTTTGCTACATATCTTAATCTCCGCCAAACGAAAACCAAAAGCTCTACAAAGTCTCTCCAACTTTAGTAGTATACATTTATAAGGCATAGTTTCTGTTTAGTATTTATACCTTAAACAGGGTATACTAAAGTTGACACGAAGTTTTTAACTACCAGAAACAGTGTCTTACAATATCTTACAATAACTAATACACGTGATCTTGTTTATCATTTAAGTACCACCGTAATGTGCCATATTATGCGAAAGCATCACACTTCACCCGCTACTTCTTTGCCGCTTGGCTGACTGACTGACTTTTGCGTTCTTATCTCACGTCGCTTGCGCCTGTAGGCTGAGCTTGTTAATTTTGTGCGTTCGTATGTCAACTTCTATATATATATGCGTATATATGAAAGCGTCTCCGTCGCTTTATCAACATCATCTGTGTGGGGATTAACTTGAGAGTCTACTCCTTTATGCGCTTTGACTCCGCGTTTTGACTGTTGTTGGTGCGCCTTCTGGCAACTTCGCTGGCATAATAACATATTCGCATATGTAATCAGATGCGGTTTCATGCTTGAGTGGCACCAACAATGCATGACACACACGCGGGGGCTCGCAAAAATTCGTGACAGCTGCTTTCGTAACCACCAAAGACACACTTTCCCAGAATTGTGTGTTGCAACTGATTTCCGTCCTTGCGCTTTGTCTCTTTGGTTGGGACATTTATGCTCAGTACATTTTGGATGTATGTGTAGCAGGAAAAACTTATGAAGAGCATAACTGTAGTGTTGTTGTAAGCATTCTTGTGTCCTTTATTAAGGCTTCTTTGTTCAACTTTTAGAAATTGTTCGATGCGAGGACCATTTCGGACAAGAAAAATTTTTTTTAGTTATATTGTCTTTTTAACATGCCTACAGTTATTGTAAAAATTTATATATATATATATAAAGTTCCAAAACCAGCTTTTAAATCCAGAGTTGTTTTTATCACTAATATAAAAGTATTGTATTTCAACCACTTCTAGTTTCACTCTGAGGTCGCATGCTAATCTCTGTTGTCAAGAACGTCATGCCAAATTGGCCTCTGAAGAACATTAAACCCCTTTCTGATACATTCTGTTGAATGATATTTGATAAAAGAGAAAAAAACATCGTTAGGAATAAAAGTTCCATGGGGTGTATGTATTTTTCTGCTGGATCTTGTAATAAGAATTAATAAGTAAAATGGTGGAAAACAGATTTTAGTCGCTTGGAAAGTTGGAAAGCGAGACGCATGAACGCCAGACCGCAGGCCATTATTGGACCCATTGTTCTCCCGTATGATAACAAAATTAAGCCTTATCCAGTAACTCAATGGTTTTGGTAAAAAACATAATTTTTTTCTAGCTGCCCCCGAGTAGATCAGCTCTTGTGCCTTTTCGTTTCCTTTTATCCCTATTTGAACCATTTTATATTAACCGAGTTACCTACTGAGACTATAGTTATTGTCTGCATAACCTTACGCCTTACCTTAGTACGAGTATAGGCGCTGCGGATTGCTTTATTCATTGCTTAGCTTTCCACTAGAAGCTTCATGGAATTGGTGGTTAGGCTAAAAGCTCATATGGCACTTTTACTTATGCCCGACATTTCGGCATCAAAGTATGAATTGTAGTCATTTATGTAGTTTGAAAATACCCGCTGTGTATGGATTACTACAGAAGAAGCCCGCTACTGTTCCAATTTTAGTGTCGGTGAATATGTAGAATTCTCCGTTGGAACTGCTGATAACAGAAACAATAGTTCATTCTTCTCAACTGGGAAATGAAAATGTTGTGTTAATTTCCGCTGAATGATTCATGTTGTGTTAGCTAGCAAAGTATTATGTCACCGACAGTGTACAACGTTATGAAAAATCTCTCCGTTGGGAAGGGCAATCTATTGGTTCAGGATTAAAATAAAAATATGGAGAGAAAAGAACGGTATGGAATCGCTCGTTAAATTATCCGAAACTAAAAAATTCGTACGTGATAATGTACTAACGCTAGTTGGCCTTTCATATAATTTGCTGTCTGCCTGTTTATCCCTTTAGCAGCGATATAAAAATACACAAAATATATTAAACACATAGTAGCAGATCAGTGAAGCTTTAGATATTATTCTGCTTGAACATTTAGAAAATAATTGTCCTCAGAGCAACTGATTTTAAGCACGCTCTACGATAACTATGAAGGTAGTTTTCGATGCCAAGGGAATTTAGTAAATAAATACGATTTTTTATTCGTCTCGAACAGTCTCTATAGGTCCTCCTATTAAAGAATGCCTTTGGAAAATATTGTAGTATGATTTTATATCATTTAAATGATAATTACTTCTAAAGCTATTGTTTTGAAAGCTCTCCAATTATTTGAGCCACTGATATTGTCTATTTCTGTGAAATGATGCCATTATGTATAGAACTCGATTTCTTTTGTGTCACCACGGGCAAACTTGCAGTAGTTCTACGATTTTTAAGGGGGTCTTCTAGTCTAGAAATTAAAAAAATTCGAAATTGTTTTTTTTTTTTATATTTTCAAAGTTTAATTATTCAAGAGTATGTGTAAAAGAGGATTTTTCAAAATTTAAATTATTTTCGGAGATATAGGCATTTTTCTGACCCGGCATCCAAACTGGTTCGGCCGGAACGCGAAACTTTAAACGCGTTTTTCTCAAAACTGAATTTACGGAACGATGCCCACGATTTCTCAGGTTCTACAGGACCGATTTACGTCAAATATTTATAGAGTCTTCTTTATAGGCTTGTCTATGGCTGGAACTAGCCGCAACTCCAAATTTTTATTTTTATTATTTTTAAAAAATTCGAAATAGTCAGAAAAAGTGATCCAAAAAAACTTTTTTTTAGGCAGTCGCCATTTTGTGAAAAAATTTTTCCCCACTTTTTCGTAGTTCCGGCCATTGCGACATTATTCTAGATTTATAATCTTTTTTTCTTTTTGATTTCATATAATTAGGAGGGTTAAAATCATGGGAATGGTCACGTTTAAATTTTTGGAGACCCCCCTTCGTCAGCTCATAATTTTTAAATTTTTTACTTTTTTTAGTTTTTAATCTTTTTCTCTGCTCTTCTAAAACTAACAAATAATTAATAAAAAATGGATACTAAAAATATTAATTGTCTTCTTTACGACACTTTAAAAATTACCTGAAATTCATGCTTCTAGACTAGAATACCCCCTTAAGCATAAATAGGCCGATACTGCTCTAATTCGATATTCGAACGAAGTTCATCAATCGTCGCTGGTTTGTTGGCATAGACCATAGACTTGACGTAGCCCCACAGAAAGTAGTGTAACGGCGTCAAGTCGCACGACCGAGCCGATCAATTGACTAAGCCATTTCGTTAGATAACACGTTCACCAAAAACTTGGTTTTCAATTAAACGATTGTGACATTTGCTGTGGTTTTTCCGGCCGTTCTGTTGTAACCACATATTATTCAAGTTCATATCATCCAACATCAACCAAACTATTTGGTTATCATTGAGCGCTAGCGATTCTCATCTGTATCGCACTGTATTGTGCCAGTCTTAAACATCACGGAAGGAGTACGACCCAATGATGCCGCCGGGCTATAAAACACACCAAGCCGTAATTATTTGGTGATTCATAGAGTAGTGGAGTGCTGTTTGACCAACAACTCATATTTAGCTTATTGACGAAGCCATTCAGCCAAAAATCGTCTCATCACTTAAAATGATTTTTCGATGGAAATCTCGATTATTTTAAAATTGTTTCTCAGCTCAATTAACGAACATACGAGGATTCTGGTGATCAAGCGGTTTCAGTTCTTGCATCAACTTGATCTTGTAGGGATGAAGGCCAAGATATTTTCGCAAAATTCGCCACAACAACGTCACAGAGTTGCCCAGCACTTGAGAACGAAGTGTTAGAAACTGATTTGGGTCTTCCACAATTAATGCACTTGCGGCACTAATATTTCCGATACTAAGGGCATTTCTTTGTCTCACTGGTATGGAAACAGTTGGTACTGTTCCTGTGGATTCAAATTTGTCCACTAGGTGCTCAATTGTTGGTCTGCTAGAACAATTATGACGACACTGACTCCGAATTTCGGTAATCAATTTTAATAATTTCTTCTTATTGTTGGATATTATATACATATATCGGTCTACTTTTGCAGCGTCCCCATTGAAAAATCTCTTATTATACTGTATACTGGTAGAAAACGAAATATTTTATTAGGAATTAATCTGAAAGTCATACACTAGTAGTCCCATAAATGCTTTATGTCTTTACACCTACTTATCTTACATTAGCCTCCTTACTAGATTATATAAAATGCCATAGCTTAAACTACTTTCACTAGTCACCTAAACTACTCTCTGTGCTTTCAACCAAAATTTTTTCATTTACCAAAACACTAAAATTTCAAATTTGCAAATGAACAGCATACTAAATGTTTAAACGTTCCTTGTCAAAGCAAGCTGCGGTGTTTGGCATTTAAGACTTAAACTTCTACACTTCGAAAGTAATGAATATCGGAAAAATTTAAACACTTTTTTATTACAATTTCCGCCAAATTTAAAACTCATCTGCAAATACGTCGGAAAAAGGCATTTTTCATTTATGCTCGCCTGGCTTCTTGGCTCTGGGAAATTTACATTATGAGCCAGCTGAAATTATTAAGCACCTCCTCACACCGATCACAACAACACCGGCTAGTGTTAAGTACCAAATCCCAGTAAGCAAAAGTCACTCTTGAGGTTGTTGATATTTGAAAATTTTGAAAATAGTATTTGTGTGTACAAAATTTTAAATTGTGTAAATATTCTATGTAAGAGTATTAACTACTTAAGTAGAAAATCAGAACAAGCTATTGTATTTTGTCCTTTAGTAAACAATTCGTGGTTTCAATTGGAAATAAAAAAAATCGATATCACTACCCTTCCGCGGATGTAACTGGACAGTTTGTACTCTCATAATTTTCAAACATCAAAGCCAACCCAGAGGCACATTTTCAGCTCTTAACAAAATTTTGCAATACAACAAGAAAATATGTTAACACCGGTTATTGTCCAATAAAACAGTTGTCCATACCAAAGACCATATTTTCCAATTGTGGTCTAATACTATACTCTACCACTTTTTACAAGTTGACCTGCATTTATTAAATATATTTATGTTCACACTAAACCCGCACTTCTTTTGCTTGCTGTGTCACAGCGCTCAACTCTGTTTACAGTGTCGTTTTGCACGTTGCGTATACGCACTGTCGTACTCATTATGATTAAGTGGCGCACAGCAACATTTGTCATTATTTTCTTAGCTGTTACAAATGTTGGTCATGCGGCACGTGACAACTGGTGATGCTTGTGCAAATAAATGTTGAGTGTAAGCGGCGCGTAGGCGCTTTCTTGAGCACTTGCCAAATATATACGTATATACGTACACAGTAATAGTAATTGTATGTGTGCTTGTGTTTGGAATGACGCACACACATATCATTTGTATAAATAGCTGTTGAACGTGCTATTTTTTATCACTCATTTAAGTTGTGTACTTGAATGCCTACAAGTTGCTGGGCTTTCTCTTATTATGTTGTACGTGTGGGTGTGTGTGCGTTTAAATGCTCCTTTGGGTGTGTTTATATGGAATTAAAATTTCAATTTGTAGTGCGTGCAGTTGATTGAACGAAATGTGATAGTCTGAAATTGTAATAGAATTCTAATAAATAAAGGTAATAATAAATACGTGATTTATTTTTAACTTTTTTACAATTATTACATAATTTTATTTGCCCGAAATGATGCACAAGAAAGCTGTTTCCATTTCAATAAGAGTGCGTTAACATATACTTCAATCAACAATATTTTTTTTATTTTTAAATCAAATATTTTTATTTTTAACCGAATCCCCTTAATAGCTTACATACGTCCAGCAGCAACAAAAATGCGCTAAAAGAAAAACTTTTTTCAGAAGGGATAACAATAGAAATAAATATAAAAAAATTTTATACAATGTTTATTGGTATTTAAAGTTTATAAAAAAAATGTATTTTAATTTTTTTTTACAAAAATTAGTACATAAAATATCACGTATCACGTGACCCAAAGTACAATAAAAAAAAAAATTTGCTCCAAGGTCTGCATCATTTATCCTTGAAATGTTGATTGATTTGTAAAAAAAAACCGCCTAAAACTATAAAGAACAATAACCTATAAAAAAGTCGATTTTTTTTGAAAATTCTGGACGTATGTAACCCTTTAAAGAAAAACAAGAAAACCGGTTTCATCCAACGAAAACATTTTGTTACTTTTTTCTAGCCACTTTGTTAGATGAAACTACCTTCAACTTGAATAAGGGTTCCTTAATAACGGTAGAATAATATTTTATTTCGGTTAGGTCGGTTTGAATTGCACCATTAACTTCGTCTGTACCGAATCTCTAATAACCTTAACAGATGCATCTTTAGAGCATAAAAGGGTATGAAGAAATCAATATTCTGATTGGAATCGTTGAGTTTGGTTGACTGAGCTTCAGTTTATATGCTATAGTGGTTCGATCAGAATAATTTCTTTGGAAATTGTAGCGATGCCTTGGATATTAATTTCATGCAGATAAAACCATAAAAATAAAAGAGCTTTTCTTACAAAAATTTCAATTTGACCGGTCAGTGGTAAGGCAGCTATATGCCACAGTAGTTCGATCTTAACAATTTCTTCTGAGAATGTAGGAATCTCCTCCATAATAACCTCTAAGAATTTTCGTGAAGATACTTTGTGAATTGAAAAAGTTTTCCAAATAATCACTTGATTGCGACCGTTCAGTTTGCATGGCAGCTGTTTGATGCAATTGTCCAATAGCTGCGGTTCCGACAAATGAGCAACTTCTTGGCGAGACAAGGACGACTGAAAAATTTCAGATCGATATTTGAATTACGACTGAGTGACTAATTTGCACATGTAAAGGCGAACAGACAGACGGACATGGCTAAATTGACTCAGCTCGTCACGTTGATCATTTATATTATTTGTGTATTTAATTCCAATTTTGGGTTTACATTAAAATATCCTTTATATATGCTTTCCTTTCATTTACAGTTGATCATTAAACCTGCCAGAAGTTTTTTTTTATTGAAATTATATGTTTTAAAATATGTTCCAGCTTTCTCTTCGAAAGTAGTCTTATTACTTTTAAATTTTTCTTAATTCTCTTCTTTTATCAAAAGTTGTATTTTTAAGTTGTGGTTTGTAGTATATATATATATCCTATATAATATATTCAGACATTACAACAGATTACCCTTAAACAAAAGCCATCTCTGATGATTATAAAACAATTAAAGCCACAACCATTCTTTTGCTTGCCACTATTTCACCAATTTCCTTCAATTTCCACAAAAACTGTACAAATTCATTTTCAAGTGACACTTTTGTATTACAGTTAAGCGCATAACCACAAAATATATGGCGATAATGGCACGTGCAATTATGCAGACCTCTTTAAGGGTTAACGCTTTCAAAGAAGGCAGCTAAAAATTCGTTCAAGTTATTTTTGGTGGCTGTCCGCCAATTTAAATATTGTCGTAGTTGACCGTAATTAATTAAATGAAGAGCATTAGGTCAAATGGCTAAATTGCCACCTTGGTTAAATTTACGCTAAGAGTAAGTGTGACATGCGGAGCATAATTTTTACTGTTGCTAATAAAGGCATAAGAAATTTAAACATGGCAAGGTAGTGAGCAAAGAGTTCGCTACCTCTAGAACTATCTGTTTGTTTCAGCTGGAGCTTACTGCTGCAAAGGGATCACAAAAAATAAAGCTGCCGAGTTGAAAGTTTTTGACCGGGTTCCTTCCGATCACTTAAGGAGTTTATAGTGTTTTTTTTATTGATATCTTAAGAACACAGAAAAAAAATTAAAAAAAAAATATTAAAAATTAAAATAATTAGAGGGGACGGGGTGTGGGGTTAAGACAGGTGTAAAAAAAACGTCGCATTTTGGTGATATTGATCCTGACTCTCCTGGTAGTCTGAAAACAAAAATCAAAAGAAATTCTTAATCAGTAAGGATGCTGTTATTGTCCGGGAACACGAAAAATATTTTTTTTTTTGAAAAATGGTGACTGCCTGAAAATAAAAATAATTTTTAAAGATTTTTTTGAAATTCCTGAATTTTTTTTAAATATTAAAAACAAAAAGGTTCACACAAAATTTCAAGTAAATCGGTTGTATAGAACTTGAGATAATGCCGGTACCGTGTGGAAAAAAGTAGTTTCGAGAAAAACGCGTTTAAAGTTTAGGAGACAAATATAGTGAACACGGCCACCACATCACAAAATCGGCAGATCTCCGAAAATAAGTCGAATTTTGAAAAATCCTTCCAAGGTCATATTTTTGAAAGTCTAAACTTTAAATATATGAAAAAAAATCGAATTTTTCAAAATTCTAGAGTAGAATACCCCTTAAATCAGACTGAGGTAATCACATGTTCATGAATTATGTTAGCATGCCGATGTTGAAAAAAAGGTACATTGAAAAGATATTTTTGGTTTGGAGGCGCTTTGTACAAAATGCTTATATCCTCATTGTATACAAATACAAGATACGTTCCAAAGTAAACTGGACTTGAAAAAACAAAACAAATGGTTTTTCCCGCAAAATGTATTTATTTTATTCAAGATAGTCACCATTCCCTTTAATACAGCTTTTTGCGCTGCCCTAAGCATGTCGAACGAGTGTTTTAGCTCGTTGGTCGGTGTGGCCGCCAGTATGCTGGTGCAAGCATTTTGAATAGCTTCTGGTCTGCATAACGTTTGTCTTTCATGGGAAAATGAATTTTTCCGAAAAGGCAGAAGTCACACGGTGCCATATAAGGTGAATATGGGGAGTGATTAATGGCTAAAATGTGATTTTGGGTCAAATAATCGTCCTTCGAATGTTGGATTCTGAAGAATTTTTGGTCTTCAGTCATTTTGTGCGGAACAAACCGTGCACACACCGTTCGTAAGCCCTAACGTTCGGTCAAAATGCGATAAGTCGATGTTTTGCAGATGTTCAATTCTATTTCCATGCATTTAAATTATAATTTTGGCTGATCTTTGATGAATTCACGCACAATTTCGATGGAATTTCCGGTGATCACGGATTTTGATTGGCCCACATGCTGATCGTCATTTATGTCCTCACAACCACTTTAAAAACGTTGAAACCACTCATTCACTCTGCTACGGGATAGGCTATTATCGCCATAAACTTGTTTCATCAATTGAAAGCTTCGTTAAAAGTTTTACCGATTTTAAAACAAAAGCTCATTTTCGCACCGATAACACAAACCTATTGACACCTAAAATGCAATAACTTCACTTCCAATCTATGAAATGTCATGAACATTGGACAATCGATAAAGATAGCAGATTCTAATGCACCAGTCGTTATAGTCGTATAGATGGCGTCACCAGGGGGCACTGTTTATGTGGAACTCACCTTGTATATATGATAGAAATATTATAAGTGCAGCCTGGATTTTAAGAAGTGCTTTAACGATTATCATACCTTTTCAAAATACTTTTAGGAGCGACTGTCGATTTAAGTAATGCAGGATAGTTTTTTTTTTTACTTTTAATGCACGGTGCAGGTAGAATCTCAATTTTACGCACCCTCTCTCTCTCTTTATCACACTCTTCGTTCTCTTTCTATCTCTCTGTGCCATGTTGTTTTTCTTAAGGGCTCAGTAGCGTAATCTGGCCTGTTTTTTTGACATACATATATATATATATTTTTTTTTTCATAGAAATTTTTAATCTACAATAGAACTATTTTCACATATCATAGGTATATCGTGGAGTGTACAAACAAATTTTTTCGGAATTTTTGGATGGCATGTGTCATCTGAGATGCGTTTTTTCATTGGCAGGCACGATTTCTTATGTTTGAGTCATCTAAAACACAAAAAACCCAATTTATTCTTAAAAAGTATGTGAATGGTTATCGTTCCTAGTGGAATAATGAAAAAATGTTGATAAATAAGAAAAGTAATTAACGTTTTTTTTTGTGATTTTCCCCATTCCCCCTAGTAGGGAAGAAAGCCAGGCGTTTTGTGAGCATTAAAAAAAATTATGCAAAGCGATTGAGTAGTTCGACCGGAATCATGTCCGCCAGTTTAGAAAAGTGTGTTTTGAGAAAAACGCTACTTTTCTTCTTAGAACGTATAAGCCTTATATGAGATATTGAGCAGAAGCTGAAGCGCCCAAAACTATATAACATTATTTTATTTACTTAACCCAAGGCGGCTATAAAGTTAGAATCCCCAGGAATGCTCCGTAGTATGGAGTCTGCCAGTGAGGAATATTATTACGAGTATAGATAAAAACATATATTCTATATATATGTATATATAAGGTTGTCAAAAAAGTCTTGCGGTATTTTCGCTAATTGGCGCTGAAAGCGCGTAGTTCTAGTTTTATTCGTCGCATCGGGTCACGCTACACCTTTTTGGAAAGCTCATTTTACGCGCTAACACGTGCTTGATTGATTGTCGTTTATTTAAAGTCGTTCGTGACAAAAAATAGCTTTTAAAATCACTTTCTATAAACTTTAGCATTCGTTTGAACCAATTGTCAAACCACGTTTATCATTCTGAATAAGGTGCATGCATTCTGCATGCATAAACCGCCTCTTCTATCGAAATTGGGGTCATCTTGTTCATTCTGTGCCAAATGAGGGCTATACGATGGATGACTCATCAAACCGATGTTTTGAGTACTCAAAAATGCAGTTGATTTTATCGTTGAGTGAGAGTGTGTCAACGCCTGTCACATAGACGTATTCTGAAACCCGTTATCGTTTTTGTTACATTTATCTCAACCAATCGACAGGAGCCTCTTTTGAGCGACTGACGAATTGTATGGGATCTGAAGTGAATAAATTTCTTTATAACCGAAAGTTCATGTAACACTAAATATATGCAGATCCCACTAATGCCTAGAAGCATATACTAATCTCAATCTTATATCGATAGATTATATGACTATCTTGCAATGTGCTGTAGACAATTTGGCAATGTGTTTTACTTGTATGTACATATAATGAAGTATATTTACAATTGTTGCTATTTATATATAATTAAAAGTCATCAAAATATGTAATATAAACGCTTAAAATACCTCGACTGCATTTTCATATAATATTTAATAAATATATTTGTTATCATTACAGGTGATCGAGACACATTTTTAAAACTGAGAATGCGTTCTAAGGCCAAAACTGAAATTAGTCAGCCACTTGTAATATAATCTTTTAAGCAAAACTCAGTTGTAGACCTTTTAAAAATTTAGTTTAAGTAAGTGTATTTAAATAGGATATTAAGTACAAAATATGAATTTATTAATAATTTATGAAGGTTAGTATTTTATTAAGCCAACGAAAAAGTAACGGAGTTAGCAACCAGCGAAATGCAAAAATTTGTGTAAAAATAAATAACCGACATATTTGTGGCTGAGAGCAAGATTTAACTATAAATACATCTTTGTATACATTTATTGAATGATCCTCTATCTTGTGTGTCTACACTAATTACCATTTATTACTTTTTCAAATTTTCTTTGAGAAAGAATTTATGAACTTTTGGTTTTTACATTTGAACGCAAAAATGAAAAAAAAAATTTTAATTAATTATTTTTATATTTACTAACGAAAGACGTCAGCGCCTAAATTGGTTGATGTACATATATTTCTTCATCGTTATTTGCCATTGTTTTTTCCACTCTTTGAAATTCTAAAAAAACAAAAAAGTGAAAAATAACTGCCTATCTAAAAGATATTTATAATTTCGCAAATTTATAGTGGCATCCTCAACGTAAACATGTATAAATTGCCTTAAAGTAGGCTTCGTTTACTTCTTTGCGTTCATTATTTTAAATTGTGCCACCTATAACATCTAAAACAATAAAATATCATTTTTGTAAACAGACACACTGTATTTCAAATCGAAATATCAAAAGAGAAAATTTTATAAAATATATACACACGAGAATTCCAGCAATGCCTAAAATTGTGCTTATTCAACTTTTTCCAATTATATCCTGAATCCATACAAATAACTGTTATTGTTCACGCTTGAAAGCATGCATACATAACAAGCATGTTTTGTACCTATTATCCAGTGTCATTGACGCCCACAACTTCGCAACAATTGCGTGACACACGTACGATTTGAAGCACCATATAAATGTATGGAGCAATTATACTAACACAGGAGTATACAATAACATGTAGGTACAGTTTCGAGCAATTACAACAATTAAAAGCAAAATATATGTGTTACAAAAATGGAAATTATAAAACCTGCATACAATTACAATTTCGTCAAGTGTGCTACACTTTGCTTTCAAGTGCCAGCACAATTTCATTGCATGCTTTAAGGATGTAACAAACGAACTGTTGACTAGAAAGAAATAAAATTTATTTTTTTTTTGTTTTGTTTCTTTGTGCATATAGCTGTATTAAAAAGTTAAAGTAAAGTGCAAAATTAAACTGCTAAATGTGCTTTGTAAATAAATGAGTTTTCGATTTTCAGACGGTCTACATACAGGCGCAATCATAAATGCGTTGCATTGTAGTGCTGAAAGTAATCAAGTAATATTTGTATAGGGTAGCATATATGTAAATACAAAAATGGCTTTAAATATATGGTTCTATCACAAAAACATATACAATTAATGATTATATGATAATCGCTAGTTTGTTAGTTAGAACTTTTCACAACATACATACCGCATTTTATGCACGTGCAGCCTAAAAGTTGCAAAATAGCGTACAACATGAGCCCCAACTTTGGTGGTTTAAAATAAATGCATAAAAAAGACACACGATAAACCAGCCCTCAACTTAAAATTTTTACGTACGACTCACAATGCAACACACAATCTGAAAACTGTTAACCCTCAAAAACGCAAACGGAAGATACCCACCACGCTCTGTAAACACCCCACCCTCCTCCCCCCCGACGCAAATGCATTCAATATTAAGCTGCCAAAAAGATACACGTACATATATTTGCATACTTTTAGGCAACGCCAAACTAACAAAATGCGTAGTATGTCTGTTTGCACTTGTACAAAACAACCGTTAGATAATTCTAAGTGAAAAAATATCTCAATGAAAATTAGTTATATAACACAACTA
The DNA here is from genome assembly GCA_027475135.1 of Bactrocera correcta. Taxonomy (NCBI): domain Eukaryota; kingdom Metazoa; phylum Arthropoda; class Insecta; order Diptera; family Tephritidae; genus Bactrocera; species Bactrocera correcta. The sequence goes on along the minus strand of CM050323.1, from coordinate 98,114,201 downwards.
AATAAGCATGATACTGAGTTAAGCAAATACTCACAAAATCAATGAAAAATAGTTTAAATAGCTTTTAGGCGCGCAAGCAAGAGATTCAGCTGAAAAAAATATTTTTAAGGGTTTCATATATCGATACATTAGTAATGGAAAAAATGGCTGTTATGCAAATAGAATTCATGGTAAAAATGCAAACAAAATTTGCTATTCAATTGTAATGTACTGTGTTGCATTACAGCATTCTAGGCGAAAATATATTTTATAAAAATAATTCTCTTAAATATTTTAGCATTTAGTGTAGTCATTAGTAAACTATTTAAATAATTTCGGTAGGCATGTTATGCGACCTCAAAAGTATTTTCAGCAAAGTATGTAAAACAAATCGAAAATTTGTGGAAATAATAACAATTCTAATAGTACTTAAATAACTGTAAGTGGAAACTTTATACAAATGTGTTGCTTGTGGCATTGGAATGCCTAAGGGTAGGCTTTAAACTGTAAATTACAAATAAATTTGTAAAAAACCTAAAAGTAGGCTGCAAAATTTATAAAGCAAATAAATTTTAATAAGCGCTTTTTCAAACTAAAATTTGTTCCAAAAAGGCCTGCGCAAATGATTGCATCATTATTTCACTCATAACGAAATCGGTTAATTTTATTCATTTAAATTTATTCATACTCTTGCTGACCGTTTTTACCTTAAACTGACGCTCTCGTTTTTCAACTTAAAATATAAATATTCTTATTTATTATATTAATTAATATTTAAGGTTGCTAAGCTTATAGTTATTCCACCGCGATTAACAATTTCATTACGTTTTAATTATAAGTTGCTCATTCTAAAAACTGTGGAGTATCAGAGTTCTTTGAAATATTTATTGATATTTTAGTATATATTTACCGATTAAATTTCAGCCGAGAAGTCCATTTTTCGATAACTTTTAGCAGCAATTGGAATCATTATATATAAATCGGGACAACGTTAGACAAAATTGTTGAGCTTTTCTTACTTTTTTGCAAATATGATTTGACAATCGAACTTATTACGTTGCAAATTAAAATTGGCTCGCTGAATTGGTGTTCAGAAAATCTAAAATAATAGCACTTAATGTATTTGGTTTTTGTGTTTTGAAATGTCCATCTCTTTATAATTTTTAGCGAATATTTTTATTTATTTATTATTTATTCATCGATAAGTTGTTAATGTTTTTCGATTTATTGTATGTATTCATAAACTTTTTGTTCTTGTTTACTGATTATACATATATATATGTATATGGATTATTTTTTTAAACATAGATACTTTTTTATTTTTTGGATTATTTTTGTTTATTTGACGATCAGTTTTGTTTTTTTATTGTTAGTTTTGTTTATTTGTCACTGATCTTGGATATTAACGAACATTTTTGTTTCATAACGATTTTTTTATTAATCGATATTTTATTGATCGATATTTGTTGTTTTCTATTAATATTTTTATTTATCAATATTTTTTACTTTTTTATCGATATTTTTTGTATATTTTTCGATTATTTCTGTTTTGTTTTTTATTGTTAGTGTTTTTTATTTGCCAATGATCTTGCTTATTAACGAACATTTTTTGTTTCATAACGATTTTTTTATTTATCGATATTTTATTAATCGATATATTTTATTTTCTATTAATGTTTTTATTTATCAATATTTTTTACTTTTTTATCGATATTTTTTGTATATTTGTCGATTATTTCTGTTTTGTTTTTTATTGTTAGTTTTGTTTATTTATCAATGATTTTGATTATTAACGAACATTTTTGTTTCATAACGATTTTTTTATTTATCGATATTTTATTAATCGATATTTTTTATTTTCTATTAATAGTTTTATTTATCAATATTTTTTACTTTTTTATCGATATTTTTTTGTATATTTTTCGATTATTTCTGTTTTGTTTTTTATTGTTAGTGTTGTTTATTGGTCAATGATCTTGGTTATTAACGAACATTTTTTGTTTCATAAAAATGCTATTACTTATCGATATTTTGTTAATCGATAATTGTTATTTTCTATTAATATTTTTATTTATCAATATTTTTTACTTACTTATCGATATTTTTTCTATATTCTCGATTATTTCTGTGTAAATCTCTCAGTTGTTGTTATTAAATCAAGCGGTTATTTTAATTCGGTTATTAATTATTGTTTATAGACCAATGTGTATCAAGCATGTGTATATACTTAGTGGTATTCTGTTTTTTAATTATTTAGAGTGCTTAAAATTCAAAAAATTACTTTTGTAAACTAATTTTGATATTCAGAATTCTGTGCCATAAATTGTGAATAAATTGATATATCGAAAAATTTATATATCGAAAAGTTTATGTACCATCTTTATGGTACTTCATAAAAAATATCAAATTTGACAATTTTATTCTTTTTATCAAATTTTAACTAGCCACAAAGCTCATCATTCGATAACGAAGTTGATTTACTATTGTCAAAGATTTCGATAAAAAAATTGATTATTTCGAGCTGAATTTAATACCACTTACTATTATATCGTTGGCGAATGACGCTGTGAACTGAACAAATGTTATCGCCTTTATGGAATCCCCGATTTATTTAGAGTTAAAAATTATATTTTATCGAACTATTTATGGATTTCTTATAGATATATCAATGAACTAACTACAGAACTCTTTTGTCCACCTTAACGACCAGCAATCCTTTACCGACGTTTAAATACTGCAGTGTAATGGTACTTAATGTGAAATCAGTATGACTCGCTTTACTATTTTCTTCCATAAAAAGAGAGCTTATAATAGTTTTCGATTTCGTAATAATATATATAATTTAATGTTAATAACGATGTTTTATTGACCTTTTTATATGTGACCTGGTCTACGAAAAGGGTGCTTAGTTGTCAAAATATTAATTTTTTTTTTTAATTTTATTTTTTATTTTTTTTTTATTTTATTTTATTTTTTGTTTGACACCTAAGTACCCTTTTCGTAACTGCTCACATACATATATTGGTTGCAGCTATATCGATATCATTATCGATTAACAGTCATTCGATTTTCTTTTTAGTACTTGCATGAATCATTGCATATCCGCAGGCGCACTTAAGTCTTTGTCATTATTTGTACAAAGGTTTCCATTAAGCATATTTTAGTTAGTTTTTATACTATTGCTATAGGGTAAAATAGTTTCACATAGGTGAATTTATTCAAAATGATATTTTGAAATAATTATTAATGACGAAGTACATATATACGAGTAATTTTGTATATATTTATAAAGTATAAAAAAGTTAGTTTAGTAAATAAGTGTATAAAAATTTTGTTAATATGTGTTATAACAAAGTACAATTAAATGTCGGAAATTATTAGAAATAAAATTTCATGAGATCTTTGTTTGGAAATCTCGTATATATACAGAGTTACATATATACACTCATGTACGTATATACAAAAAACAAAAACATTATTGAATTAGTAGGTGAAATTTGAAATGCAAAATTGTAGTGTCAAAAAAAAAATATTGACTTAAATTTGATTAAATTTGATGGTTAATTGTAACTAAAATACATAGCATACAAAGTATATACTTATACATATGTATGTGAATGAATTTGTATATGTATTCATATAGAATTATAGCATATGAATGTGCTTTCCATGTAAATGAGCTAATTTGAGTATTAAATAAGCGTTAGGTACTATAGCGGTTAATACATAACTTCTGTTGTTATGTGTATGTATTTGTGTGTAAGTGTTTAAAACTGTAACTAAGTCTGAGTGTTTGCATTACGTTTGGTTTTCATATAAACATGCCTCCTACACATATGAAATTTGATAAAAACAAATACATACATATATATAAATACATTTAAGATATATATACACATAAACTTACATATATTGTTGGTAAAGTGTTTGTTATGAGAATGTAAAGATTATTGTAAATGTGAGTTTTGAAAACAATAAAACGAAATTCACACATAAATAAAATATAAGCCCAGAAATAATTGTAAGAAACTAATTATATGACATCAGTAAATAAATGTTGGATGACAAATATAGACTTTTGACAATTTATTGTTGTTTTTGAGTAACAAGTAAGTCAGGAATTTAGATTAATTATAAAGATTAGGGATTGCAATTATATTTTAAAAATGATTCCGAGCAAGTGAGCGTTGCGGTTGGGACGTAAAATTTTTAGACGAGAGCAACAAAGCAGCAAAGTCCTTTCAGCAATTAGAATAGAATACTCAACCATCTCCAGAGATAATGCGTTCAACAAAAGTTAATAATAATAAATTAATGGTTTCGTTGGCGTGCAGCGTTGTCTTATTGAAATCAAAGGTCGTCCACATGAACAGTCCCTAATAAATTTCGCTAAACCTGTCTCTATGGCGTTCCTTAATGGCTTTACCATTATTGCTGGCTTCATTATTAATTATTAAAAAAGGGACCAATGATTTTTTCTTCCCATAAAACGCATCAATCGGTGACCTTTTGAGGACAATGGCTTGTTGATTATAATCACTCGAAACGGTACAAGTATGTTTATTAACATACCCATTTTCCCAAAGGTGCTTCTACGCAGAAAAAATTTTCTTGTGAAAATCGGAATCGGCAGCCATTTAGTTTGGGCGAAATGTCTCATGTCATCAAACAAACAGTCATCACATTCGCGACATGGCTCACACGTCACTGTTGACTGTCTTAACATCGACGTTGTAGGTAATTTCGTCTACCTTGGAACCAAAATCAACCCCACAAGGCAATTGGAAATTAAAACCTCTATGGACGAATAAAGACTAAACTCTACAAGTCCCTCATGATTCTCGTCCTGCTATATGGTACAGAGGCATAGACATTAAGGTGTGACGCACGAAAAACTATACGATTTTCGTAATTTTTTTTAACAGAAAGATTGAACCTTTCGAACTTCTTTAAACGTAATAAAGTATATTTTCATCTATATTTTAAGATTTTTTATATACAACATTGTTGAAAAATAACGAAGATATTGGCTGTATTAGGAGGAGCCAAAAAAAAGTGCCCCAACTGCTGATGATTCCGGCCAAATGGGTAGCTGAAACAAAAAAATTTGAAAAGTTTATTAAACTTAAAAATATCTCTTATACAATGACCTACGATCTTTGAAAAATATCAAAAATTAACAAAGTGGCGTAATTTTGAAAACAAAAAAAATGTTTTTTAAGGTAAAAAGTGGTGGTTTTTTTATTGCCAAATTGACAATTTTCAACCAATCAAAAGATCGTTGGTCATTGTATAGCAAATGTATTAAAAAAATACTCAGTTTTAATTTGAACTCGATTCGTCAATTTGTCGTTCAGTTATGATGTCAGCAATCTTGAAAAATGTCGTTTCGAGAATTTTTTTGAAAGTGTCACACTGGCATAGCCCCTTAAGATGGTCCTTTACGCATTGGCAACGGTGAATACTGATGAAATGATGAGCTATACAAGATATTCGGTGACAACAGCATAGTTTAGATACAAGAGACGGCGACTGCGCTGGCTAGAGTGAAATGAACACTCCAGCTTTGAAGGTTTTCGATTCAATATACGCTGATGGAAGTAGGGGAAAGGAAGATCTCCACCCCGTTCGCGGAATCAGATGGAGAAGGTATCTCAAATTGGCGCCAAATAGTTAAAAGAACAGAGGACTGGCGCGCTCTTGTTAATTCATCAATAACCGCTTATAACCGGTGTCTACACCAGTAAAAAAGAAGAAGCAAAAAATCTGAGTAACAACTGTCAAGAAACCACGTCCACAGAAAATACTGTTAGTTTGAAAACCACAGGTCTAAAAGACTGTTCCAATCAAAAAACTAAAGGACCATTGTACAGAGGACTATATACAGAATATACAGAAAACTTTAGAACAAATGGAACCACTCGTTTTACTCCAACAAATTTTAAAGCGGCAGTTTTAGACAAGAACAAAAAATTAAAAATGCTAAACTGATCAAATTCTTATTTAAGGACTAAGTAAGTAATATAAATCAGCAAATAATACGACGTGGTAAGCTCTCAATTATCCATATTTTATTACAACTAAAAATAATGAAAGCAAAGAAGAACCGTTCAAAAATGAGGGTCACAGACAGGCTGATAGGATTTTTATGGTTCCAATAGAACAGCGAATGGTGGCATCATTATATTAAGATGAGCTTTTGGTGACCGAATCACATAAAATGTGACTATGACTCAGTATGAAATTAGTGAACCAGAAAATTTGATCACATCAAAACTAGCATGCGCCGAAATATTGGGCATCATATGCTTGAAGGTGGTGCGAATCTAGGTTGATAGGTTGTTCTTTTACAGACGAATACCCGAAAAAAACAGTTTTTATCGCCAATCTATGACAATTCTCTCAACCTAAATATTATTCAAAACATATTGGATACTTAGTTCCTTCCATTCTTTCTGAATTCTATTGGCATAGACATCGCTTACGCGATTATAGCCGAGTTAACAACAGCGCGACAGTATTTTCTTCTTTTCGCTACGTGGCGCCAATTGGATATTCCAATATTCCAGGTCCTTCTCCAGCCAGTCAACAGTGACGTGTGTGCCAAGTCTCGAGTGCGACGACTGTTTGTTTGACGACAGGAGATATTTCGTCTTGTCCTCGTTCACTGCAAGATCCATCTGCTTTGCTTCCTTGTCCAGTCTGGAGAAAGCAGAACTAACGGCGCGGGTGTTGAGGCCAGCGATATCAATATCATCGGCATACGTCAGCAGCTGTACACTCTTATAGAAGATGGTAGCTTCTTTATTTAGTTTGGCTGCTACCATCAAGGAGTTTAACAAGCCCAGCAAGTTTGTTGCTGCTGCCTCTGCTCCAGCTGCTGGTGCTGGCGCTGCTGCCGAAAAGAAGGAAGAAGCCAAAAAGGAGGAGTCGGAGTCCGAGGAAGACGACGACATGGGTTTCGGGGTCTTCGACTAAACAACTCACACTAATGTGTTGAAGAAGTCGCACGATAGGGGGTCGCCTTATCTGAACCCTCGTTTAGTATCGAACGGCTCGGAGAGGTCCTTCCCGATCCTGACGGAACTCAACTCTCGGTATCGATCCCATCTCGCACGCGTTGTGGTCGATCGTAATGTTGCAACGTAGGCAGCCTGTTTTCTTTCCATTTTCTTTCGCATTTTCCAAAAACCAATGGTTTCGGTTGAAGCTGTACGTAAGGAGTTTGAAATGCCGTCCTACAGTTCCCTTATACCGAGTTGTTGAGGAGTGTTCTAAGAGAGCAGGAGTGCAAGTCGAGAAAACCATTCGGCTGTCTGTTGTGATTGCAGCTTCTCGACGTCGAACCTTCCTTGCGTTTGTTGGCGTGCATTTTTTACTGCAAAGAGACGGGTGCGAGTCTTGGCTGCAACAAGATAGTGGTCGGAGTCGATGTTAGGACCTCGGAGCGCACGAACATCTAAAACACAGGAGACGTGTCTTCCGTCTATCACAACATGATCGATCTGGTTGGTGGTTTTTCGATCCGGAGACAGCCAGGTGGCTTGATGTATTTTCTTGAGCTGGAATCTAGTACTACAGATAATCATATTTCGGGCCCCGGCGAAGTCGATCAGCCTCAACCCACTTGGGGATGTTTATCGTGGAGGCTGAATTTACCGACCGTAGTACCAAAGACACCTTCTTTGCCCACCCTGGCGCTAAAGTCGCCAAGCACGATTTTGACAACATGGGGAGGGCAGCTCTTTTAGGCGTGCTCCAAGCACTCATAGAAGGCATCTTTTGTCACTTCGTCCTTCTTTTCCGTCGGGGCCTGAGCGCAAATCAGCGATATGTCGAAGAACCTCGCTTTGATGGGGATTGTGGCTATTCGTTCATTCACCGGAGTGAAGGAAAGTACTCAGTGACGGAGTCTCTCTCCCACCACGAATCCAACACCAAACTTGCGCTCCTTTATATGGCCACTGTAATAAATGCTACAAGGACCTACTCGTCTCTGTCCTTGTCGCGTACATCGCATTTCTTGGACGGCGGTGATGTCAGCCTGTATTTTCGTGAGGACATCAACCAGCTGGGCAGCGGCACCTTCCCAATTAAGGGACCGGACATTCCAGGTGCATGCCCTCAAATCAGAGTCCTTAATTCTTTTGCCATGGTCGTCATAAAAAGGGTGGTCACTCATCCGAGACTTGTTGTTTCCTTTCATTGGGGGTGTTTTTTTACGTGGCGGGTCTCCAGCCCAGCGCACAACCCTATATAGGGGATGTTTCGCCTTCTATGTCGCCTTCAAGCGGATGTTCTTAGGCTACCCATAGGATACTTGGTCAAAGACCGGAAGTCATGAGCTGCTTGAGCCTTATGTAAAAGAATCGTTTCTGGCCACTCCCAAGTGAGTGGCGATCAGAGAACTTTCCACACTTGCGTGAACTTCTTACACATGACTCCATCCTCCTTCCATTATTTGTAATAATATCCGAACCGTAATAATATGGAATTTAGAAACAAAGATTTTATACAGAAGTTTTTTATTTAGAAATAAGTTAACGACATGTTATTTATCGAAAATAGAAAAAAATAAAAACATACCATATTCAGCTTTGCACAAAATCATTTAAAAGTTAGTGAGTTCTACAAAGCGCGCTTGAAATAAAACAGACTGACTTGCGATGAAAAAATTATATTTTCTATTTTCTTAATTTAATTTCATTTACTATATAATTTAAATGTTTTATTTTATTTATTTTATTTTTATAGAAACATTTACTTCAATAACAAAAAATGGACAGAAAAGCTTGTTTGTATTTTATTCATTAAACGTAATAAATTAAAAACTATAATTATAATTAATTAATTTATTTTACTTATGCTTACGAAAAACATAAAAAACAAATTTGAAGAAAATCCCGAACGAACAAAAAAGTCCAAAAAAAAAAATTAAGAAAGTAGTGATAAGCTTTGCGTGGCCACAAGTGTATCCGCTTTGAATAGTTTGCTTAACATTTCATTTAATTACTACGGTTTTGTAAAGGATATGAAGATCTGAATATGCAGAGTTCAGATATTTTTTTTTTAATTTCAGAGATCAATCCAGATTCAATAAGCATTGCAGGCAATACATCCTATACTCTTTTTTTAAAATCACAACAATATGGTCTGATGTGATAGAACATACATGTACATATCCATAACCTAAGCTTTAATTAACTTTTTTGGTTCCACTTTTAAAATAAGATCTTCATTCAAAAAATCTTCATGCCAGGTTAGCGAAAAATAAAATCTACTCATAAAATCCAGAAAATTAGAAATTCAATTTGGTCACCGAGAGACCCCAGTTACCTTACGAACTCTCCTCAACTTATTCCCACTGTTTGTTGACAACTGAGAGTTCCAAATTCCAGCATTGCATTTCCAACATTTGAATATTTCAAACATTTCCGGCTCACCTATAATTTTCGGCTCTTGTGACTTGCATTGTGTCTCCTACGTATTGTGTTCGAAAAACATTGCGCTCTATTGTAATACTTTATGTAATTCGATTTGTATTTCTCTTTTGAGCAATTTTTTGCTGCAGCCTCCTGCCTTTATCTTGCAACGCTTTTTTTCGCCCCATTTGATTTTGTACTCAAATATATTTATTTTTTGTTGATACTGAACCGCCGTCAACCCACCGGCGCTGTGAACGTTACACAATAACTTGACCAAGCCACACATACGCATACATGTGACTACGTGAGTCCGTGAATACTGAGGCACACAAAGGAGCACACAATTGGAGACTTTCGATTGTATAAATATTCATTTGTTCAGGTGTGTCTGAATATGGATGTATTTTAGTATCTACATGGGCGTGTTTTTAGTTGTGTGAATCGGTATTAAAGGATGTAAAAATCTGAATTAATTCACTCGAAATATCTGCATCTTGTAACTTTTTGAAAGAGTAGAAATATTTATTTTAATGATTTCTTTGCATAGAACAAATTACTTTTGTCCATTCATTTTGTGTGGTAACTATATGATTAAATGGTCTGATCTGAAAATCTTCTTCGAAAATTGTAACGTTGTGTTGGATAATAATCGCGCCGAACTTCGGGAATATATAGTATCTCGTCAAATAAAAAAGTTTTCCAAACTCTGTTTGATTTTTATGATTCAGTTTGTATGGCAACTAAGTATAGTATGTACTATATTTGTCTGACCAATTTCTTTGGAGAGCATACCGTTATCTTACAAAATAAGCAAGACAAATTTCGTGAAGATATTTCTTCAAATAAAAAAGTTTTCAGTTTGTATGGCGGCTTTAAGGGGGTATTCTACTCTAGAATTTTGAAAAATTCAATTTTTTATTCGTATATTTAAAGTTCAGACCCTTAAGAACATATCCTCCAAAGGATTTTTAAAAATTAAAATTATTTTAAGAGCTACAGTTACTTTAGTGACGCAGTACCTAGCTCTTCAGGTAGGTAGACTCACTTTTTAAACGCGTTTTTCTCGAAACTACTTTTTTCACACGGTACCGGCAGTATCTTAATTTCTATACAACCGATTTACTTGAAATTTTGCGTGAACCTTCTTTATATATTCCTTTATCGTTCCTACCAGCATCGTGTCAAAATTTTTGTTTTTAATATTTAAAAAAAAAATTCAGAAATTTCAAAAAAAATGATTTTTATTTTCAGGCAGTCTCCATTTTTCAAAATTTTTTTTTTTTTTCGTGTTCCCTGAGGTAGGGACTATAACAGCATCCTTACTGATTAAGAATTTCTTTTGATTTTTTTTAAGACCACCAGGAGAGTCAGGATCAATGTCACCAGGATGCGCTATTTTTTTTTTTACACCTGATCCTGTGAACTTCAAATCCTACCCACGTATGTGAGGATTTTTACTAGTATGCAGCCTGCATGTGTACAATCGCTTTAAATATTCTTTCATACTTTGCAACAATGTCAATGGGCTTTTTTGGGAGCAGGCAAACATGCGAGAATACACAACACAGGCATTAAACTGTAAAAGTGCTGAAAGCAGAGGGAAAATTTAACAATCCTCTTGAGCTACTCAGACGATTAAAGCTGCACCGAATGCAGCTGCTGACATACATTTCACATGTGTTGCAACAGAAGCGCCAAAAAGCAAGTGAAAAAGCTAGAAACTGCCGGTCGACCTACTCATACCGAATCAGGCGATAATACCTCGAGGGCCAACGGGTTAATGCCACACATGCAGTCACATGAGCCTTATCGAAGTCAAGAGTATATTTATATAAAGCCCTGTTCAAATAGAGATAAAGCTAGCAACAGAGTAAATATAAAGACACCACCCACATTTACGGTCTGCTATAAGTATTTACTTGTATATTTAGTGGGTTATATAAATGGTAAAATGTAAAAATTTTGTAACTTCTGTCATCTACTGGCTTGTCTGGTAGCTCACTGCGTCTAAATTATTCGGAACACCTACTGTGAGTTGTGTGTGGAGTTCAAGTGGTTTGATGCCGCTGAAGTGCAGTGAATTGTGTGACTCTTTGGTGCTTTCGACTGACCTGCAAAAGTGTTGAAGGTCTTAGAAGAAAAATTGCAAGCATGTAAACCATTTTCGATTATATTAGACTTTCTTCAGCTCGTTTAAGTATGAGTAAAAGAAAATGTTCGAAACAATTTATTTTTAAAAGAGTATGAGGAAAAGGAGAAAAAGGAACGTAGTATTCATGAAAAGATCAGATGGCTCTCAAAAACAATGATGACTTCAAATTTTATACACAGTAATGTGGTATTAAAAAGCCTGATATTGACGCTCAGATTATATCAAAATATGTGAAAAAATACTCCTCAAAACTGGTAATGTTGATATGTAAACCTTACGTGACCTTTGTACCATATAACATGCGACTTTCAAAATATGCCTCAATTTGAGACTAAAAGTCGTTTATTTATATAAAGCCTTAAGACCGTCATATTTGTATGTAGCTTTTAAAAATTTATCTATTTACATATGTAGTGATAAAGAGTAAAAGTTTAAAAGCGCATGGTTAGAAAATCAAATTTCGTTCCCACGACAGTCGGGCCTTAGTAATAGCAACGAACCTGGATTTATTTTCGGCCAATCACTGTCAACTCGACACGATGGCCCGGAATTACTTCAGAAATGTTTTCTGTTGCTACAACAACATATTAAATGTCATATTTAGTACTATTAGTTTCCCAAAAGCATACATCATTTGGCCTTCTCACCGCCATGGCTCCGTAAAGTTGATGTTTTCAGCTTACCAAATATTTCAATTGGTTCAAACTTGACTTCTTTTGTCAAATAACTTCTCATTATTTGAGCAGTAAAAAATCAATATTATCAGAGACATTGTCCACGGAGGGTTAGAAAATAGATCCAACTCTTAATGTAGTGCTTAGCAATTTCGTTTCACGCAATCAACCATGCTTTTCATAAATATACATTAAATCGGTCCATATCCTATTGTCCAGGAGATATCTAACAATTTAGCACAGTTTCTTTTATTATTCAATTTTGGGTTTCTGGAGCAATTATAAGAGTTTAACGACATTTTGTTTTGTTGAAATTATTTTATGTTTTAAGGGGGTATTCTACTCTAGAAATCAAATTTGGGCAGTTTTTTGAATTTTATTTATAAAAAAAAAAAACCAAAAATATTTTTAATATCAATTTTTTTATCGCGTTTTTATTGATATCTTAAGAATACAGAAAAAAAAATTTACAAAAAAATATTAAAAATTAAAATAATTAAAAGGGGGGAGAGACAGGTGTAAAAAAAATTACGCATTCGGTGACATTGATCCTGACTCTCCTGGTGGTCTGAAAAAAAAAAAAAAATCAAAAGAAATTCTTAATCAGTAAGGATGCTGTTATAGTCTCTATTTCAGGGAACACGAAAAAAAAATTTTTTTTTTTTTAAAAAATGCCGACTGCCTGAAAATACAAATAACTTTTTACGCTTTTGTTTTGAAATTCCTGAATTTTTTTTAAATAATAAAAACAAAGGATTAAGGATTATATAAAGATAAAGGATAAAGGATTATATAAAGAAGGTTCACATAAAATTTCAAGTAAATCGATTGTATAGAATTTGAGATAATGTCGGTTCCGTGTGGAAAAAAGTAGTTTCTAGAAAAACGCGTTTAAAAAGGTGAGTCTACCTACCTACCGGGCTAGGTACTGCATCACTAAAGTAACTGTAGCTCTTAAAATAATTTTAATTTTTAAAAATCCTTTGGAGGATATGTTCTTAAGGGTCTAAGCTTTAAATATATGAAGAAAACCGAATGGCGTCACTTTCCTGTTTTTTTTGTTCTTAGTTAAATTTACTGTCAATTAAGTACTAATTAAACAATTAATTAATTGCCTCATTGTATAGCTATTTCAAAACAGTCAGAGATTGAATTATTGAAACTCGTTAGCTGCTCGAATTCTCAACTGCAATTTCTTGAAAATAATGGACAAGAACGCACGTAAGGTTTCAGGTCTATTTATGGTGAATAAGACACTACTTGAGTAATTAGTGAATTGCTTCATTATAGTTACAATTGGTGCCAATGCCGTTAACTTATCTTAGTTTTCAATTCAATTTGTACATATTTGCAATTTAAATTTTATAAACTTCCTTAGAAGATTGACCTCTGATAAAGGAAAGCAGGGGTTAATAGCTATAAACATTAGGGTGAATCAAAAAAAAAAAAAATTTTTCGTTTGGTACTCGGAAAAATAGGTTCCCAGACACTTCTAAGAAAGCATCTCCAAGCATGTGTTCTTAATTGTAACGGAAACGTCCTCCTACATACAGTTTTCTATTTTTTCTTATTATCAGATAGAAAAGTTTATATCTCGCTTCCAACTAATTGAAAAATATCTTGTTCCTTAGATTTTGTAGGAAATTTAATGTTCTACGAAAAAGGTTTTCACGATTTTTTCGTAAAACCAACCGTTTAAAAGATATTAACGGTTGAAGTTTGACTATTTGTGGAAAATTTTTTTATTTCTCATGAATTTTATAACTCACTGAAAAAAATCATAATGAATAATGAAACTCATATTTTTTCTTAGAGGTGTCTAGGAGCCTATTTTTTCGAGTACCAATCGACAAAAAAAATTTTTAATCACCTTAATAAACATAATACTTTTGACTTGCAAATATTTTATTCAGTCCCTGACACATATTTCGTTAATGACCTTGCAACATATTATAGAGTCCACATCTGCTGTGGCACATAGTATATGAGCATTGATATTCTTGGCTTTAAATATATGAAAATATGCCCAATATTATTAAAATTTATGGTACACAGAACTCAAAAAATTATATATGCAATTGCAATAATGTACTATATGTATATTTTGTATATACTTATGTACATATGCATATATATATAATTGTACACAGTTGCTCTTCACAAGTAGTGGAAAATAATTAATTCAGTTTCCGCAAGCAAAAAAGCGACAAGTGTGTGAACACTTTGCTGGTGTCGACGGCAAAATTGCCTATAAATATTGTAATTATATACAAACATATAGACGAGACAATACTCCGTAATTAATAGGCTTTTATGCGAAAAAGTGCATTAATTAAATGGTTACTTGCAGCTTTTGAGCGGATGAGAGTGCTTTAAAAGTTATTAATGAATGAATACTTATGCAAATGCTTGCACAGAGATGACAATCGACATTACCACATACATTTGCGTATTCACAAATATGTAAGCAAATAATATATTTGCATATAAATTTTCCACACAGGACTGTGAAAGATTTAGGCCGAGATATTCATATGTTGCGCGGTAAAATTGAAATTTAATAAAAGCACTTTTAAAGTTTTTTGCCGAATACCGAAAGATCAATACAAAGTGGGTGGCGCGTGAGCTCACAACTAAGAGATCGTGCCTCAAATCGATACAAACGATGGTAAAATTGCTTCCAAATCCAGCGCTTTCTCCGCATATAGCCGCCGTCGGCTTTCTTTTGCCCTCAAGCCTCAAGAAAATACACGTGGAAAAGAAATTTACCGTCAATAAAGGTGAAAGCGCCGAGACCAGGTTCTGTTTTAAAGCAAAATGCTAATTGGATTACTTTTTTCGCTCTGAAATATTTCAACTTGACTTGAGTTTGAACCTACGTGCTATCGCATGACAGTAACTCATACAATGTATTCAGTTGGGAAAGCAAAAAGCTTGGGAAAGGCACTACTATATTAATCACAAACTAAGTATTGTGATGGAAAATGTTTATATACTCAAACACATAAAAGTATAAATTCATTCTTTTCACAAATAATAATTTTTGAGCTCAGCAAAACTGCAACTGTAAATATAATTGTATCAACTTAAAGTAAGTACCTTAATTTGGTCTCAAAGATTAAAGTTCACAAATAAAAAGATATAATACAGAAAGGAAATATAAATTAAGGGTAGATGATCTGTGATGAACTCTCCGATATTACTAATTTCCCTTTTGCCTAGAAGTATAAGCTTTGTCCACCATCAACACACACCAAAGTAACTTCGTGGTATGCGCTGTGTTGCTAGCCTGAGGTGGACCTCTACGGTCCATAGCTTCAAACAACTCTTGAAGGAGATAAATGGTCTCAAACGGAGTAAAAGAATTGAGTTTCGCGCAGCTTTTAGCTTGCAAACTGGTTAGCCATTCCTTCCATTCCTATATGACTGCGTAGTCAGCTGATATTGAACCTAGTTATTGCCCGCTTGCATAACCTAATGAAGTAAGACTTAGTATAGGCGCTTCGGATAGCCTTAATTGTCGCTTCGTTTTCCAATAGAAGGCTTATGCACTTACTGGGTAGAGCCAAACTGGCACCTTCTCTTGTGCTCACAAGTTCGAACTGAAGGATTAAATTGTAGTCATTTAGTTTGAAGATAGAAGAAGCCTGTTTATGCTCATATTTCGGCCACTAATCAGTCGGTGAATATGTCAAACTACTGGTGAATGAAACAGTTTTCTTTAATTCCTCATTGATCTTTTTTCAACCCTTAAAAACAGATTGCGAAATTTCTGCCGTTCTTGCAAAAAGTAAGATTTAAATTTTTTTGGGAATCAACAATTGGACCTTGACTCTCTATCTATGGGGCGAGATAGACGATTAAGATTCATAATAAGAAAATTAACATCGATCTTGTTCACATAGCAGACGATTTTAAAGTTCTCTCCGCTGAATGGAATTATTAATTCAATGATCAAGGTGACCCAAACCACGTGGGATACTATGTTTTCTTGCCTTGCAACCTTGGTAAGTGAACTGTTGAGCGCACTTTACCAACTACATGTTGTTGTTGTCGTAGCTTACAGTCCATGGCCGGATAAAAATATATTCATATATACTGTACATTTCGTCAGCTTCGGCAACTTTTTAAGCAATTCAATTTCCAGTTAAGGACTGATTAGTTTTCAGTTCCTTTCCACTATTTCTCATTATAATCATTATAATTATCAATCCAAGTTCCTCATAAATCGGTATAAAGTGCTACAAAATAATCGCGTCTCAACAAACACACACTTGTCTTACTACAAGGTTTGACAATTAAGTAATGAGACCGCGCTTGTGGTAAGCCTGTGACCTTGAAATTCCCTTTTTCTTTTCTCGGCAACCCTCCCTTCTCTATTGATGTATGCACCATCGCTCTAGCTTGTTTAGTTCGCCTACTGCGTCAAGTTGAGTAGACGTGTGTTTGTAGTGCTCGTCGCGAAAATGGAAAAACGAAATCAAGAGCAATGCGTCGCGATGAAATTTTGCGCCAGATTGGGCGAAACAGCTTCAGAAACGTACGCTTAAATTGTAAGAGTGTATGGTGATAGTGCTCTTAGTCCCGGAAACCAAACGCCAAAGCTCACAAGGGTTGTCTCCGCGCATTCCCCGCCCGAAAAAAGCTCGCATGAGCAAGTCGAAGGTGAAAACGATGATTATTGTCTTTTTTGATAGCCGTGGAATCATCCGAAAAGATTTCGTTCACCCGGGAAAACTGTGAATTAAGTCTACTATTGCCAAGTACTCGAAAGATTGCGAAAAGGAGTCAACAGGGTGCGCCCAGACGTCGCTCGTAACTGGATCCTTCATCACAACAACGCGCCGTGCCACACCGCCCTCAGCGTGTCCCAGTATTTGGCCTCTAGGGGATCGCCGTGTTGCAACAGCCGTCTTATTTCCCGGACATGTCACCCTATGGCTTTTTTTTGTTTCCTAAAACAAAATCGATGGTCAAAGGAACCCATTTTGAGTCGATTACGGACAACCAGGCGGCCGTGACGAGGGTACTCGCGGACATCCCAGTTGAAGCGTTGCAGAAATGTTACGAAGCATGGAAAACACGCTTGAATCGCTGTATAGCTGCTCAAGGGGACTACTTTGAAGCGGATGGCAGAGTTGTAGAATAATTTTCAAATACACGGTTTTTATGGAATCAGTCTCATTACTTAATTGTCATACCTCGTATACTGCTGAAATCTTTCGTAATTAAGTTAGAAGGAGCTCTTGATTTATATGCTGCCCACAATCTTCACCACAAATCACAAAGAAGTTGGAAAATAACAAATGCATGCAATCAACTAACCTAACATTTTCATCTCAGTTTTTAAAATGCAAACAATGCGAGAGATTCAACTAACCAACTGGGAGCTGCAAAATGAAGTTGTAAGCGAAGCTGTGGAATGCCGACTTGGCAATAAATATTTTTTATGTCATGTGTGGCTTATATCTTCATGCAGTCTAATGGAAATCATTTCATAAATAAATGAATAAATAAGTAGTTATGCAGATTTATAAGCTTTGCGGTTACCCAGTGCTGTTAAGCTGGGGATATTGTGGCGTGAAACAGTGTTCAAAATCCCAGAAGTAGGAAAATGTATATCTTTTATTTGCTGCAAAAATAGAGTTGAGAAATTTTATATTTATACGTAAATAACAAGAGTTTATTTTGAACCGGCAATCGATCATTTTTAACTCAGCTTCTTTGTTCTGCTGGTATATGAAATCAGGACGCTCTCACTGCAATTCGGTTTGACAGGACTGGGTATCAAAAATGGCCTTATTCATTCTTGGTCGTCAAACCGCAGTTCTTTTGGGATGAATCCAAAAAATGAGATTATGTTATGGCTATAAATAGTCAATACGTTGAATAATACATTGTACACGTTTTATGAATTCGACATTTGAAAACAAAAAAATCACGAACTTAGTTACACTTAGATTAAATATGTAGAAAATGAGAAAGATATTAGCACCAAAGGCAGACGAAAGATTAAAAGATTTTAGACCCATAAACCTGACGTCCCTAAACTAAGCATCTTCGGAACATTTCGAAAGATATATAAAAAACTATTGATTGAGTCCAGCTTGCTGAAGACGAATCGCTTATGAAGCGATAAAGCTTATTAAAAATAATCTATTGTAATGTGCAAGTATTTAAACTTTATGATCGAGTAGTAAAACTGAACCGGTCCTTGCTGCGGATGAATATCTTCGCAATATCTTATGCAAACGATATACTATAAACTTTAAAAAGATTTACTATACGTTATATGACACCTTGGTGTTACAAGTTTCAGTTTCAGGCAGCTAATAGTCAGTAGTATCATATCAGTTATACGTATCATGGCGCGATAGCGGTCGCTATTGACAGTTACGTTCTCACCAGTTAATTATTGAGAAAATATTGAGCAATGATTCCACCAGCCCACAATCCACATCAAACCGTTGTTTTTTCTGGATGAAATGACAACTCTTGGATCGCTTCAAGTTGTTCTTTGTCTCAAATGCGACAATTTTGCTTGTTTACATATCTATTGAGCCAGATATGCGCTTCATCGCTGTACAAAATTTGGCTCAAAACTTCAGATTATATTGGATTTTTTCAAGATGAATATGATGATAAATTCAATAAAATGAAGCGATGTCGTTTGTCTTCAGTTCTTGTACAAGCTGTAACTTCTACCCTTTCAATTTAAGATCTCGACGTGAAACGCGGCAAGTCGTTCGATACGTCAGTTCCAGTTGCTGCGAACGAATCGACTCTTCACGAGTGTTCTTTCAGCTACCGCTGCTATATTTTCTTCTCTGCGTGCTGGACATGATTATTTCATCGAATATTATCCAATAATAAATGCTAGTCTCAAGATGGGTAATAGTGTTGCGAATAGTAAGCTCAACAGGCCGATTATGTTGCGTCTAAGTTGAGCGAAGTGCGCGAAACACATTCATCACGTGAATTTCGTTGAACTATTTGTTAATGTTACTCAGTCATAAGTCTTTTTTCTCTTCTTTTGTGATGAAATTCCAAACAATATTGAACAAAAATAACATAAGAGCTTGACACGACTCACACGCGATCTGTCAAAATAAGGCTATTGAAAAAAACACCACTACTTGGATAGTGCTCGACGGCTTATATTTGAGTAGGTAAAAAATTCTTCTGCAATCTTTTCGATATGCTGTGAGTAAGAAGTATGCGCATTTCCTTCCGTGCCCTTGCGCATGCTGCTTTGACCCTGCATGTCTTTAAGTGAATTCCATATCATCCTTATTCGTTAGCCCTGTTGGCCCTTTTGTAAATTTCCTTACGTATCACTTTCAATTTGTTGTTCATTAAAGACATGGAAATTTCATAGTTTACTTATAGTTTCCCACAAAATGTTTCAGAATTGTCGTGACCCAGAAATGATATCGATTGAATCTCAATGTAAACTTCACTGCAGCAGAATCTACTTTTAGGTTTGTATTTCAAGCCAAATCTGGCTTCGTGTGATTTTTTCTAGTTCCCGAACTGAAATTGCCGCTGATGCAGCTAGTTCTTCGCTCCAAATTTAACGGGGTTATATGCAGTTAGAAGGTCGAAAAAAAGACATTTTTCCAGAATTTTTTCTAAGCCAACTGTTTGGTTTATTGATTTGAAACTTGGCAGGTATATTATGACAACCTTAAACTATATTCAAATATTTTTTATTGCCAAAAATAATTATCGAGAACGTTGATATTGCTAATTTTGCAGAGGTCCCCAAAAAAAAAGACCTCTTGCGGTGAGCACGATATCTCTGAACTGGATGATCTAAAATGCAAAACCCAAATAAATTTCCTTAATGATCTAGTGATTGATCGAAGGAATTAGCAAAAAAATTTTTTTTGACAAAATGGCGGCTACTCAAAGCAAAAGGTTCGATTTTCGACCAAAATTTGGGTCTTTAATTGTTTATAAAAATAAGAAATTTTAATCGGATGCGGAAATCCTTCGACTAATTAATAAAAAAAATAGTTAAAAAGCTTGTGTAAAAATTTCAGACCGATCGGTTAAGTTGTTTCTGAGAAATATTGCTCACTTTAAAAACACCTTTTCGAGAAAAACGAGTTTAAAGTTTTGAAAGCACTTTACATGTAGTCGACGCGCCTTCACTAATAACTTCGATAATTTTCGTCGGATTGACTTGAAATTTTGTGTGTGTATACTCAGATATATATATATATATATAAATAAATATAAGACGCCAAAAAATCGGTTTTTTGAAAATCCTAACTGTATATTCGTATAACCCCTTAACTAAAGTTTTGTTCATCCAACATTGTTATTTCCGGTTTTTATCGGTGAGTTGAAAGTTAATTTTGTACCCACAGTGCGGTGCAGTTTCTGAGAAGTGTCTACAAATTTACTTTGGTATAGCTATGCCATATACGGTAGATGTGTTTGTGTTCGTTTGCATGTGTGCAGTGTGTACATATAGTACATTGGCGATGTTTGATTGTTGCACTTATTGTTGCTGGCATTTTAATGGTGTCATTTGTAGCCATAACTCGTGCGTGCCCGCATGGGTGTGTTGATTGTGTGCCACCGTCACGCATATTTCATAGAGCGAATTTATGTTGCAAACATACAATTTTCCATTTTATGCAGTTCCTGCTTTTTTGTCGCTTTCATTGGCTTGGCACATTTGCATATGGCAAGCGACTGCCTGCTTTGAATACACTTTATGTGAAAGAAATAATTTTGCTTTGCTTTGCATTTGGTTTTCATGCTCCGACTTGCCTTTACGCCTTTCCCTGCAGCTTTCACTTTGCTTTCACATTTCGCACTTTATTTCAATTCATTCTTTCTACTTTTGATTTCCCTCTTGCTTAGCGCTGATTTTTAAATTTCCCAAGTTCCATGTGCAGTGAAGCAGTCTTTACAGTTTTATTAGAAAATAATTGGTGTTGTTGTAAGAGAGGCATTGTTGTGAGTTAAAAACACAATTCCTCAATTTATTTGAGTTAAAAATCATTAAGTGCTTCCTTTATTGTGTTAAAGTAATATAAAGTGAAAACTGTTATTTTCCACTAAAAATTTCACCATTTTGTGGGTGGAAAACACACTTAATGTAAAAAAAAAAATTTAAAAGAATTTATTTGTTTTGACAGAATTTTGTATAAAGTTTGAAATGAATCGGTTTTGAAACGACTGTGAATACAGCCTTGGTAAGAAACGCGTTTAAAATTTATGAACTAAAAAAGTGACGAAAAAAATTACCATATATTGTCAAAAGTGTGCTCAATAATATACAAAAGGTTCGAATATTATTAATAAATTCGCAAAAAAAGTATTTTTTTAAGTGAGATAAGAAAGTTTTTTCTTTTTAAAATATATATTTGAATTTGTTTACCGGACGCCGAATGCAGAAGCTGCTTAGAAGAAGATGCAGTAGAAACTAGCCAGCACTTCCTTCTTGACTGCCCTGATTTTGGGAGATCAAGACTTAGACACTTGGGAGCACATAGCTTCAGACTACCCGCCGACCTGGCGGGCATAGAAATTAAGCGCCCTGCAAATTTGTATTGGATACTAAACGGTTTGCCGATATCTGAGTCCGAACACGGGAGTTCGATATTCAATGGCTTCACAAAAGACTACTACTATCAGTCCATGTGCGATCTCTGATCAGCCATCTAACCTAACTTAACCTAACCTAACGATTTGATTTTCCTTTTATGAATTTATTACTCTGCAGTTTGTACTATGCGGAAGTAATTAAATTTATTTATTAAAGAACCGTTTAGCTCATCTGAGGACTCAAAGCATTCCCTATTTTATCATATTTTTTTTTTTTTTTCAAACTTAATTTTATTAAATAAAATGTCTTCATAATTCAGTTCTCCTAGTTGTAAAAAATTAAGTTACTATGCGAGCGTCAATTTAAAAGGGAACAAATTTCCCAGGTTACATTGTGTGATCGATCAATATAAGAAGAACAAATATACAAACCTACGTAGTAAAAGATCATTCTATAATCATCCTATTATTACCAGGGATGTTGTGGAATCTGATAGATGTCGGAATCAGAATTGAAACCGATCAAAAAACTACTACTACTAGGTGCCATGAATTCGAATATTATGGACTTGATATTCGAAACAGAATTTGTTTTTTCAGTTTTGCGTGTCACAGAAACCAATTTTATGGGTTTTGCTATCAGAAACAAAGCAAGAAGAAAGTCACTCACAGATTTGAAATGAAAGTTAAGAAATGAAGTTATTTCATTGCTACGAATTAATTTATCTTTGTTTTTATAGGGGAAAACATAAGAATAAAACACGAAATGTCTTAATTATTGAGTTTTAGGGAAAAAAATGCAGATATTTAAGGGGGGAGCTTGCTTTTTAAAGGGTGGACCATATAAAATTTTAAATTTCAAAAGTCAAAAAAAAAGCGGCTTGATATTTTTCAAAGGTCTCACATTTATTTAAAAGGTTGTTTTATGACATTTATTTGTGGAAAACAATTTCGAACAAATGACCACCACGGCTACGTTTACAGTAGCTTATCTGATCCACCCAATTTTGGAGTACTTTCTCGATGGTTTCAGGCCTTATGGCAGCTACAGCAGCTTGAGTCTCGTACTTTAGATCTTGAATTGTTTCAGGATGGTTGGCGTAATATTTATCTTTAACAGCTCCCCACAGAAAATAGTCCAACGGAGTTAAATCGCAGCTTCTGGGAGGCCAATTCATATCACTTCTTTCGCTGATTATGCGATTTTCGAAGATAGGGTGTAAAAGATTGAGTGTAGAATTGTTTGGTGTATGGCACGTAGCGCCGTCCTGTGCCCCAAATGCGACAATTCTGCTTGTTGACGTAACCATCGAGGTGGAAATGAGCCTCTCCGAAAAGATGATTTTTCGGTACTTTTGACCATCCTCGTTTTTTTTTGCAATATTTCCCAGTTTTCTTGTAGTGAATAGCGACCTATTTCGTAAATTTTAGACTTTTTACTGAATATCTGTCACTTTCCGAATGGTATTTGACGTTTCCAATGTCAAAATATAGATAATTTAAATTTAAAACGTTAGATGGCCCACCCTTTACTATGTTCGGACCGTCATTGAAAACATGTGTTCGTGGGAAAAACTGGTTTTCGCACGAAAGCTTGTGTTTTCGTCCATGTAAAATCTGTCAAACGGAAACACAGTTTTCGATGAAAATCAGTTGAAAACTTACATTCCACTCATTATAATCGGTGCCTGCTCTAGTTCAAGCGATTTGTTTGGAGGACATATTTTGCCGGCCCTAAATTGTCACTTGATATTTGTTTACATTCCATATACAAATACAGCTGTCACTTGATATTCTCATATTAGGGGAATTCTCATGCTCTTGCAATAACTTGCACGGTGCAGAAATTTCCGAATTTTCCTCTTGGTGCAACGGCACAACAACAAACACACGCAGAAAATTATTTGCAATGGCTGTAAAATATGTCAGACCAAAACCCATGTTTCTTTTCGTGCCGTCATATATCACTAGATTCTGCAATGGGTGCTCTCTTGGCCTTGCATATTTCGGTATAGGATGTTTGCATTTTGTGTCATTGTGCAATCTTGCAAGAGCAAGAGAATGCCGCTATTGAGAGTTGTCAGTGAAAACTCATCGAAAACACACAATGTCGATCTGAACGACTTAGATTCAAAAACATACAATTGTGTTTTCAAAATGTTTTCAATGTCGGTCCGAACATACTTAGTATTAGAGTCTTAAAAAATCGATTTTTTTTGGGTTTTATTCTTTTGGGCGGGAAAGAAATAACTGATTAAAGCGTAATTTCCAGGGTTTATAGCTATATATTTAAACATTATCAACATTTTGGATACGAAATCTTTGATATTCTGCCTTAGGGAAGCAATGACCCGATGCATCTCGCATGTGGATTTGTCGGACGGCGGGCATTGTGCAAGTCGCAAGAAGATTTATAAAACGTAGTAAACGTAATTTAACACCCAAATGCGTCTTTGTTCATTCGATAAATGTTATCTCTTAAAATCTTTCTTTAATTCGTAACTCATTAAAAACTTTAAAAGGATTGCTTCCAAAAGTATTCCTTCGCAAATTTTGTCACATAACAGCCGATTCGAATATTGGTTTTTCGTATGTTCGAAAAGACGAAAATCCAATCAGATTCTGTGACACCATTGAAAATCGGAATTGGTTTGCAATTCTGACAGCTAAGCAATTCTGTCTTGGATTCCACAACACCATTGTATATTTTTATTCAAGAAGAGTGATTTTCCAATATGAGTGATATGATTTATTTAAAACAAAAAAAAAAACAAAAAAAAAAAATTATTTTTAAGGAAATTCAAATGTTTGTTATTTAGTATGAAGTAAACTCGGTATAATTAAGTTCTGAATTCTTACTCCACTAAATCAACTCGTATGTCTTGAATAGCTCGTTCAATATTGACTTCTAAAACTTGAAGAGCATATGGTTTATTGCTAAAGACCAATATTTACCGCACCACTCAGATGAAAGTGAGCCTCATTGTAGAAGACGAATTTCTTAAATATTTACTACTAGATGACCCGTCTACACTTCACTGTGGCTGATACATTGATAATACTACTACTACCCTCTATATGATTTCTATTAGTTGAATTATAACTATTAGTTAATGAGATATAGCATTTTTGTGAAGTACTACTGAAATTTGTCTTAGAGAAATCCACCATTAAAAGATATTTGCTAAACTGGAAACAGGCGAAATGAACACCGAGGACAATGATGCTCTAAAGAGGCGAAAGCTTTGTACAAAGTGGGTGCCTCGAAAGTTCATAATCCAACAAAAACAACGAATAGCTGATTCTGAGAAGCGTTTGAGTGCTCTTTATTCGTAATGAAACCGAATTTTTTCGTCGGTGTGTGACAATAGAAACATAGCTCCATCATTTCTCACTGGGGTCCAATTGACAGTCATTCTAGTGGACTGCACATGATGAACCGGTTTTCAGGCGTGGAAAGACGAAAAATCGACTGAATTACTGAGCCAGTTATAATCTATTTCACTGCGTATTTGGTTGCAGTTCTTTTACACTATTCCAAATACTTAGCAATTGTACGCCTATATTCAAAGGATTCTTACAAACATGCATTTTGAACAAATGCATATGATTTGAAATATAATTTTTGCATTTATGAGTTTTATTAAATTTTGACGTAAAGAAATGAAAAGTATCCTATGTCCATACCCTGGTTCTAAGCTACCTTCCCACCAATCTTCAGCCCAATCCATTCAGTCGTTCTTGAGTTATAAATGGTGTAACTAACACGACTTTCTTTTATATATATAGATTATTTTGATAGTAAAGTTGATAAATTTGTAAACATTGTTCTTGCGTATGTCTTTCTATGATGAAATTATAAACTACGAGTATACTAAACACAATGAAAAAAAATGCCGATTATAACATATTAAAAATGATACTTAGAAATCTTATCAATCCTAATAGAAAACCCGATATTTTCGCATTAATTTCTTTGAATTATATTTATTATGCCATAAGTAACCTTCGATGGAGTGGACAATGGTATCAAGTGGAAGTAGCGGTAATGGGTACGCCCTTGTGTTACACCTACACCTATTGTACGTTTTATGATTATTTAATCGCGTTAATCGTTTTTGGCTTATCTACGTAGGCAAGCAACTTCACACAACCCCATAAAATATAGTCCAGCGCTGTAAAGCCGAACAATGATTTCGGAGGCCTCGCGAAGGACCATAATGGGCTCACCAAAAGTTTCCACCTAAATGATCACCTAAACCCCCTCTTAATATACCACATCTACACCTCACACATACACACCATACTCAACACGTAATCTTTTCATTCGACACACACCAACTCAACGCATCATCATCTACACCACACCTTTCACACCACACACGAGGACATCAAACACAATCAACAAAAGGGGCTGGCGGACGACGCTCAGCTTTCTATCTTACTCGATCTGTGCGCCTACACGTACCAAATTAAAATCGCTAACGTTCCATCGTACAATTCGGTATAAATATGAGTGCCGGTAGTTTCAAAATGCGACAAATTCGTGTATTAACAAACCCATTAAACCAAAATTGATGTTCATCGCTGAAAAAAATTATTTTGTGAAAATTGGAATCGGTGGCCATAACGGGTTGGGCCGGCTCCCCGAACTTGCGATGCGATTGAGAGTCATTTGATTTCAATTCTTGCACGAATTAGATTTTTTAAGTCCCTAACCAAGATCTTTCTTTACGAATCTTTCATAAAGTGGATTTGCACTAATCCAGTTGTTGCGCACATATCATTGCCAAGCCAATTAGTTGTAATCGAAAACCGAACAAACACTTCCTCTAGAAAGTAAAATTAATATTTTTTTTCTTTTACAATATGACTTAATAGTCAAATTTAATTCCAAAATGCGTATCATATTTCAGAAAAAAGAAAACAAAGCAGAACTTACAAACATAAATGCAACATACAAAATTATAATAGAGAGAATGAATTAGGCTAGCAGAGTAAAATTTGCCATCAATCCAATAGGCCGTATTTTATTTTACATAAAACTCATGCGATGGTGGATGAACTCATTCGGGTCTTCTTCGATACTCTTCTCCAAAGCGGCAACAGCGTCTTCGGTACGCACTATACGGTGTTTCGCAGGATGTGATACATAGTTGCTCGTATTACAAACCATTCCGGGTGATTATGTCGACTGAACCGTTTTAGTTATAAATTTGCTCAATTAAAAACGTTATTCCTGAGGAAGTCTGTTATGATATGACCGAAATATTTTTTCTGAATCATGCCGAACAACAAATGGTCGGATATATTCGTATGTCCATACATG
The DNA here is from genome assembly GCA_027475135.1 of Bactrocera correcta. Lineage (NCBI taxonomy): Eukaryota > Metazoa > Arthropoda > Insecta > Diptera > Tephritidae > Bactrocera > Bactrocera correcta. The sequence goes on along the minus strand of CM050323.1, from coordinate 98,087,078 downwards.
AGATCTAAAAGTGACTAACATGCTATACTATACAGACCCAAGCATTGATAGAATCAACTATGAATAACTATTGCACTTTAAGAAAGGAGTTTGTATGAGCATGTATACTATATATTGAACAACATGTAGAAACAAACGCGACCACAGTCGGGTGGTGTTGTTAGAACCCAAGGAAGGAATTAACAGTTTTAAAGATTAGTTATTTTTTATTCTATTACAACTTGGCTATATCAGTTTGTACGATCAGTTCTCCACCATTCAAATTATCAGTTTAAAGAAGATAATTTTAATAATTATTCTGTTAGCCACAAACAGTTGCTACATAAAAGGTTTTAGGTTTTAGGAAGTAATTTGAATTAGTCAAAAACCAACATTGAAAAGAATATAAAAAAAAATTCTGCAGACTAAATTCCAGTTTAGTTCAACTTAATATTAATCTCTACGTATCGACTTTGAAACCCTTTACTCCTCCTCAAAAATGATTATCCTGTCACAATCCTTCGCCAATTCGCATTCATCTACACACACAAACACATAATCGCAATAACTGTCCTTCCGTTTAGTGCCCACACCGTTAGGTGTGATACGTGCATTATGCATTACCGACAGGTATTACTCACTGTCGGCAAAATCAACAACCGTTGTGATTTTATTGCATTGGGAGTACAGCGTGACCAGCTCACTTTGTGGAAAGCGCCACATCAAGTACTGGATCAACAAGGAGTAGACAACGGCCTTCGGCTCTCCACCGGCTGGGGCGCATGCATAAATGAGTGTGCTTGTGAAATTTCACACCCGATTTGTTTGTGTTTATAATGCATTGTCATCGACTGTTGATAATGATAAACAACAACAATGACTTGCTTATGTGACAATATTCAACATTGAAGGAAGGATAATTGACAACAGCAAATGTTAAGGATGTGCCCAACTGATTGTGGTGACTTCCATGATGTCGTGAGTGAGTAAAAAAATTAACCATTGTAGCCGGATAATGAATCACACTTTCAGTATATGTCAGAAACTTCTTTGAAAACTTAATATACTCTGTGCATATAATATAAGCAAAATATTTTACTTTCTCTAATCAGTTTATCTCTTATCTTAATAATCAGAATATTTTAAGAACGTATTTACTTATATGTAAATTTTTTCCATAAAAACAAATGCCAAACCTTGTATTTTTATTCTTGTTTTGAGGATAAAAGCAACAAGAATAAAGTATCAATTGCTCAAATGTGCTGTTGACTATTTTATTTAGGGACTTTTTGATGATTAGATCATTCATTTTAATCCAATCAATAAATCGGCATAGATATGAAACGATGCGCCCATTCGTTCATGCAAGTGCTAACTTTTGTAAATAGCAGAAACTATATATTTTCGAAATCTTTCAAGCAAAAATCAACCAAATTTGCCGGGAAGAAGTCTCTTTAGCACTTTTTCTCGCAAAATGAAGGAAATCGGAGAACAGCTACGCCTACTTTTCACTCTCCCGTTTTGCACTCTACAAACTGCAAGTTTGGTTACAACCGAACTTAGTTCTTCCTTACCCATTTATATTACCATTCGTTTCAATTTCTTTCCAGTGAAAAATTCTCGAAATCTGAGTACAGAAAATAATCGGCCAGACATAGAGTAGTTCGTTGGTTGCAGAAAAAAATCGAAGTAAATTTGTAGAATTTTTAAGTCAGAGTTCTACTGAAATACAAAAGCCGGCGGCACTCAAATGACATATCTCATGAGCATACTCAACTCCGAACGAGTACTTACAGTGGGTTGCCAAACTATTAGGAACAGTCACAAAAATATGGTATAAGTGAAGTATTGGTCTTTTTTTAGTTATAAAAAGCTTTAATAATAATAAAAGAGTAATTTACAAACTAACATAAGAAGAAAAAAATTAAAATAATTATTTCAAAAATATACATATGAGCGAGATAAAATATTTCTGATTAATAATCAGTACTTAATCACATATCCTTTCGCCTCAATGAATGCTTTAATCCGTCTGGGCATAATTTCTATGCACGTTAAGGCACTTTCTTTAATCATGGAGATGTAATGCCATACATTTATTAATTTTTCAATCAATTTTACCTTGGTAGTTATTAGCTCTTTGGCAATTTCGGCCTTGGTAATCTGCCATAAATTTTCTAAAGGGTTCATGTCAGGTGAATTGCTAGGCCAAGGTAAAACTGGAATGTTATGGTCTGCCAGAAATTTGGTTATGCTTCTTGCTTTATGACATGGCGCTGATTCATGCATAAAAATGAATTCCTCACCGTCTGGGAACCAATCCTCAAGTTGCGGTAACAGTCGAGTTTCCAGAACTTGTCTGTATTGGTCTTGTTTCATGGTACCCTGGACAACCCCTTTAGCGCTTATGACAGACCACATCATTATTTTAACAGGGTGTTTAACCCTCTCCACAATGCAGTCGGGGTGATATTTTTCGCCTGGACGTCGCCTGACGAAGCTGCTTTTGTCGGCTAGAATTTCAAATGTTGAGTCATCTGAAAAACATACCTGAAAAAAAAAGAAAGTTGCTTATTATTTTCAAATATATGATTTAAAAAATGGCGTAAGATGACAGTAATAATAATAGCTGATCTTACTCCAGTCCTCATTAGTCTTCTGCCGGTATTTTTGGGCCCAGGCAAGACGTTTTTTCTTCATTGCATCTGTTAACCGAGGTTTCTTAGCAGGACGATGACCAGTCAAACCTTCTTCTGCTAACCTTCGCTGCACAGTTCTTTTGGATACTCCGACTCTTGAACTAATTGAACTCCAGACTCTTGAACTAATTGAGTTAAGAGCCCAGCAATTTTCTTCCTGTTTTGCAAGCAGATGTCCCGATTTTCCGGTCAGATCGTGATGTTGTTATGCGTTTTCTTCCACTCTTGCCTTTTCATTTTGGCGAAAGTGACTGATTTTGATCCAAGATAATCTTTATTTTATTCACTGCTGTCTTAGAAACTCCAGCTAGTTCTGCTATCTTCCTTTGCGAATGGCTTGTGTGCTGGAGAAGAGTTTTAATCTCTGATTTTTTCCTTGGGGACAAATCACACCCTCGACCCATACTGGAGCAAAATAAAAAAAAATATAATGAAAATCGGTCCAAATTCATTATTTTTTAATAATACAACTATGATACTTACATTTGATCTGCGTTTGTTGCACAAAAATGATAAAAACTTTTTTTAAATAATTAATTTCCACTTTCACTAAAATACGTGTTCAGCACCCTGCGAGTCTACCGTTAATAAAATATTTGTAGAAAGTAAACAAATACATTAACTCTCAAAATCTGCTTAAAACTGGAGTTATCAAGATGTGGTGAACGGAAAAAGTACTTTCCTGTAAAGTTATTCCTCTTAAAACCGCACTCAACTGCGCCCAAAGGCACAAATTGGGGAAAAATGCGACTGTGCCTAATAATTTGGCAACGAACTGTATACTACCACTTGGTAAGCGATTACCGATTCTCTTAACAATTTATGTCAAGAGTAATGTTGACAAAAATAGTAAGACTTTTTTATTGAAATTTCGCCCGAACCCACTACTTCAAATATTTTTTTTTTTTAAGTTGGTGCAACTGTTGGTGAGACCTGTGCCAAATGTCACATGAAAATACGAAACGAGTTTGTATATTTTTGTAACCTGTGGCTACTAAGTATAACATTGCAGCTTTGTTCGTCTAATGGTTTTACGTATCACCTAAAACTAATCAAGATAAGTAAATGGTTACATTACAGTATATAAATGATCAGAATGACAAAAAAACTTTTAAATCCGGATAACTGTCTGACTGTCCTTATACTCGTATAAGATATAATACTTTTTTTTTGGCAGTAGCAAAAGGCAAATGTAGGTAAAAAAAAATTTTAAAAAGTAAGCTCTTAGAAGCTTAATGTTCATCCTAAACTACTAAAGCTACTACAACCAAATTTTTTTAACGCAAATATCAAAAAAAAAAATACATTAAAAGATAACTTCTCTCACTCCGTATATAACGGTACCGTTCAAAACTACTAAAAGCGCAATAACTCAAAATTTAAGGGGATAATTCTACTCTAGAAATCAAATTTTGGGCAGTTTTTTGAAATTTATTTAAAAAAAAAAGAATCAAAAATATTTTTACCACCCATTTTTTTATGGTGTTTTTATTGATATCTTAGGAATACAGAAAACAAATTTTACAAAAAAATATTAAAATATAAAATAATTAAGGGGGGGTCAGAGACAGGTGTAAAAAAAATGGCGCATCCTGGTGACAGTGATCCTCTCTTGGTGGTCTGAAAAAAAAAAAATCAAAAGAAATTCTTAATCAGTAAGGATTCTGTTATAGTCCGGGAACACGAAAACATTTTTTTTTTTTTTTTAAATGGCGACTGCCTGAAAGTAAACATAATTGTTTAGGTTTTTTTTTTTTTTTGAAATTCCTTAATTTTTTTTAAATATTTAAAAAAAAAATTTGACACGATGCTGGTAGGAACAATAAAGGATTATATAAAGAAGGTTCACACAAAATTTCAAGTAAATCGGTTGTATGGAACTTGAGATAATGCTACCGGCATTCCGTGTGGAAAAAAGTAGTTTCGAGAAAAACGCGTTTAAAGTTTAGGAGACAATTCTAGTGAACACGGACGCCACCTTACAAAATCGGCTGTATCTCCGAAAATAAGTCGAATTTTGAAAAATCCTTCCAAGGTCATATTTTTGAAAGTCTAAACTTTAAATATATTAAAAAACGTCGAATTTTTCAAAATTCTAGAGTAGTATACCCCCTTAACACACCAGAGTCATTCAATTTTACCTCCGAGATGGTATGAAAGCTATTTATGAGTATCTATAATTGACTTCTGACCGAAAATATTGGTCAATGTGTGAGATATACTATACAATTGAAATTATTCACTGAGCACTATCTAACGCGCTATTCGCAGTGGTAGAAATTGGTCAACAGATATAGAATCGCGAATAATTACGCTTAGCTCAATTCAAGCCAGAACTTTTCACACCCACAGATGTGGAATATGTGAATCAGTGGCTTACTTTTTGCCAAATATTGTGATTATTATAATTTGGAAAGAATTGATAAGATATGTATATAATTGTTAATGTTATAAAATTAATTTTCTTAAAAATACTATAGTTTGTAAGTGCTACAGGGTAGGCCATTTAAAGTTGACCCATTTGCCCATTTGCCAAAATTAAGGCGTCGCGGATAATCAGCTGGGTTTAGTTTTTGTGCCATTTGAATTTTATATGGAAACATCTTCAAATCTTTATGAATTATGCGTCGGAGAGTGGTGCGAGAGATGTCTAATTCCTGAGAGCGGCGATAACTCGATGTCGATGGAGTCTCCTCAATACTGGCTCGTACAGCTTCGATATTTTCATCAGAACGTCTTGTGCGTTGTCTGGATGCATGACTGGCATTACTGAGATTACCGGTGTTCACAAATTTTGCGTATAAAGACTTAATTGTGTTCTTAACTGGAGCACTTTTCACTTTATTTTTTTTGCGAAACGCACGTTGAGTTAACACAATTGAAAAGTTATTTTGAATATAAAGCTGAACAATTTCAGCGCGTTCTTTTGGAGTGTACTGTTCCATGGTATAAATTGTCTTCGAATGACGCTTCTAACGCGGTATGACATTAGCCGATTTGTCAGCGCTGTTAAAAGTTACAGCGTTGCCAGATGGGTCAACTTTAAATGGCCTACCCTGTATTAAATTTTTTAGTTGAGCTTTCGCTGCAATATGTGGTGAGCTTTCGCGATTTTAATTGTATGGTTGCGAAGCTTTCACCTGGAGGAAAAGTTTTTGAAGAAAATGCAGGTCTCTCCAGCGTCTCAATGCACATTTATGCAGAGAAAATGAGCCTTTCTTTACCTTTAATACACAGCTTTTTATGTACTTTGTTCTAAAAACCGGGCCAGCACAAAACCGCAAAAAATTGTTTAAATTCTTCTGCTATCCTTTTCTCTTCGCATCGATTTTTAAAACTTTGTTACTACAGCCGAATTCAGCTCAACCCAATTTCGTAGAAATATTTCCGTTTTTACCAACAGGAGTTTCTAGAAAATGTTCCACAGAAAAATAACTTCATTTGGTTGCTGTTACTATAAATATAGCCTATATGGTAACAAGAGGGAATATTAAAAAGCAAATCTCACAACACAGAATTTTAAATGATTGTGTTTGCTTTCGTTTGTAGCAGCAAACATTATGTTGTTCGAAACTGGTATAGCAACTGAGAATTAAAAAATTGCAATTGTTTGATGACTATGAACATTAAGGTGGTTTTTTAAATGAGCAATTGAAAGAAATTGGGTTTGTACCCTGATTAGGGTATGCCACGCGATATTTGTAACAACCAAAAAAAAGGAAGGAGACCTTATAAAGCTTGATCAGCATGACGAACTAAGTCGATTTAGCTATGTCCGTCTATCCATCTGAGTGTCACAATATATGAAAATTAATCCCTTAATTTTTGAGATATTGATCTGAAATACATGTTAAAACTTGCCGACCAACTGAAGCTTTGGACTACTTTCATCAGACAAAGACCAATTAGCGAACTGCCGATTGGACTCAATAAGGAGGGGTTTTTTTTCTGGCGCGATCCCTCAGTTGGATCATGCACTTTACAGCACATGTTTAGAGTAAAAGAAGGCATGCAGTTTAATACAAGTATTACTTACTGATTTACACTATCTCTGAAATATGTTTGTGTCACTGCTAAATTGCGCTCTATTTTTTCTTAATTATCAGAGTTTCAAACCTCGATTCACTATTATGTGCTGGTACGAAATATACTTTATGTAACCAATCATTAAATAATAGCACCGCAAATATTGAGAATATTATGTTTTATTGTTTTAAAACTTTTTGTTATTTTGGCCGTTTCTTAATTCCACTCTCGTAAAAGCCCTTTCTCTAGTGGCAAACAGCTGGTATAGTCAACATTTACAAGCTTCTCATATTGCAAAGTTTTTCAGCAGTAAAATCACTCACCAAAGACATGAACAGTTAGTAATCACTTGGGGCCAGGCTCGGACTATGAGTTGGATGCTTAAGAAACTCCCAGCCAAGCTGTCTGTGCTATTAGCGAGTCACTATCTATGTGTGTGGCTTGACACTATGCCCATTGAACACAATTAATCTCCTAATGGACAAAGTCCCTTCTGCGGGATTTCATCTTTCAAACGGTCCATTGGTTGACAGAATACCTATATAGCATTGTTTTTCTTCTTCTTAATTGGCGTAGAAACCGCTTAGGCGATTATAGCCGAAATAACAACAGCGCGCCAGTCGATTCTTCTTTTCGCTATGTGGCGCCAACTGGATATTCCAAGCAAAGTCAGGTCCTTCCCCACTTGGTCGTTCCAACGGAGTGGAACCCCTCGGCGGGTACTGCGTCGAATACTTTCAGAGCTGGAGTGTTTTCATCCATCCGGACAACATGACCTAGCCAGCGTAGCCGCTGTCTTTTAATGCGCTGAACTATGTCAATGTCGTCGTATATCTCGTACAGCTCATCGTTCCATCGAATGCGATATTCGCCGTGGCCAACGCGCAAAGGACCATAAATCTTTCGCAGAACCTTTCTCTCGAAAACTCGCAACGTCGACTCATCCGTTGTTGACATCGTCCAAGCCTCTGCACCATATAGCAGGACGGGAATTATGAGTGACTTATAGAGTTTGGTTTTTGTTTGTCGAGAGAGGACTTTGCTTCTCAATTGCCTACTTAGTCCGAAGTAGCACCTGTTGGCAAGAGTAGTCCTGCGTCGGATTTCCAGGCTGACGTTATTGTTGGTGCTGATGCTGGTTCCCAAACATACGAAACTATCTACAACTTCAAAGTTACGACTGTCAACAGTGACGTGAGAGCCAAGTCGCGAGTGCGATGACTGTTTGTTTGATGACAGGAAATATTTCGTCTTGCCCTCCAGTCTGGAGAAATCCGAACTAACGGCGCGGGTATTGAGGCCGATGATATCAATACCATCAGCATATGCTAGCAGTTGTACACTCTTATAGAAGATGGTACCTTCTCTATTTAGTTCTGCAGCTCGAACTATTTTCTCTAGAAGCAGGTTGAAGAAGTCGCACGATAGGGAATCGCCTTGTCTGAAACTTTGTTTGGTATCGAACGGCTCGGAGAGGTCCTTCCCGATCCTGACGGAGCTTTTGATGTTGCTCAACGTCAGCTTACACAGCCGTATTAGTTTTGCTCCTTTTCGTGCTGTCGCAACAGCAGCTTTGAATTCGACGAAGAGGTGGTGTGTGTCGATTTTCCTTTCACGGGTATTTCCAGAATTTAATGCGTGGTGAAAATCTGGTCGGTTGTTGATTTGCTAGATCTAAGTTCACACTTATAAGGTCCAATCAGATCCAATCCAATTGACAGTGGGCCTTATTTTTTATCTTACACACAATACGCTCGATAGAACCTTATATGCGATGTTGAGGATATAGTAGTATATTATTGTTCACTTACACAAAAATGGTAACCACCCTAACGTATAACAGAAACAAAATTGGCGCACTAAAAATATCTCTAAATAATGCACACATACACCCACGTGCGTAGGCATTTTCCACATGTAGCTGCAAAAACAAGTTGATAACTCAACTGTGACCAGCTTAGCACCCATTTCCATGCACATCTAGAACTACAAACACAAACATACAAATAAATCGTAGCATGCACTTAGGCGCTTGGCTAGCCATGCATACGTACCTAGCGGCAAACTGGAAATACATATGCAACTTAAATGTGCTGGCGCTTTCATCTGACTGAAGAATGGCACACACACAAACATACGTATGCATTAAAACACACATACCGTCAAATATACATACTTGTTACAAATAGGCGAGCATGTAAATATTTGTAAACTCTAAGCTACCACCGAAGGCAGCGTGAAGTTAGCCCTTCCTTATTTATTTTTAAGTAAATTAATAATATAAATTCCTTAGGAGTTATTATGTGATTGTATGCATATATTTTAATGATTTATTTAAGGCATACCTCTCGGTAAGTTTAAGGGGCACACCTATTTAAAGCTCTAAAAAAAAGGTGATTTTTGGGAATTTTTATTAAAAAAAATACTTTATCAATTATTTCAAACTTTTAAGAATATATTTATACATGTTTCAAGAATATACAGTGAAATTTTTGAAGAAACAAATTAAAAATTTTCAAAGTTTTTTAAGTTATAGTCGATCTTCAACGGCGCGAAAAAAGGTCCTTCACTGCTGCAGTGATTCCGGCCTCCTCCGTGGATGAAATAAAAAAAAAATTATCGTTTATCTAGATAATATTGTCTGTACAAGGACCTACGATAAAAAAATCAAAGATTAACAATATGGCGGCGTTTTAAAAATAAAATAGTCGAATTTTACACAAAATTTTGGTGGTTTTTGGCCTGCCAAAATTCGATTTTTTGATCAGATCAAAAATCTATAGGTCATTGTACTATATATAGAATATGTAAAAATAATCGATAGTGATGGGATCATTTGTTTTTGAGTAATCACTGCAGCAAATCCGGAAAATGCTGTTTCGAGAAAAACGCGTTTAAAGTTCCAATGCAACTATCTAACTGCCGAGCGGCTACTCTTTTTAATGGCTGTAACTCAAAAACTGTTTCAGATATCGATTTGAAATTTTAGTATGTCATTTTTAAAGTTATAACCTATCAAAATATGAAAAAAAATAAAAATCGATTTTTTGATCGATTTTTTCCACACTAGGTGTGCCCCTTAAGGGGTTACTTGGGTTTCCTTTTTAATAACTTTTTCTTTTATGAAAAGCGAAATATATTATTAGGACTTTTTATTGTAACAAACATACAGTATTCACAAAGAAATACTGAAACTTTTAGAAAAAATATATTTCTAACTCGGTCATTGCGACGCTATTTCTGGCTAATCCTCGAAAAATATATGTGCCCGCGTTGGCAGTATAACTCCTTACAAGATCATCGAAAATGAAAAAAATAAGTGTTTTTGTTTAAACGTTAACTTAGATTTTGGACGAAGGAAAAACTGAAAATTTGATTTTTTCCAGACATTTTTACAAAAAAATCAAATCAAATAGTTGTAACTGAAAAAAAAACTTCGTTAAAGTCTTTACGAATTGTATACCTGTGTAAAATTTAACGAAGGGTAGCTCTCGAGTTTTACCAACCGACTACAAAAACACAGTTTCGAAAAAAACGCGTTTAAAGATGGCGTACTTTGCCTAGCTAGCCTCGAGCGCTTAAGTTCTCAAGGCTGTATCTCCAAAACTATTATTTAGATCAACTTAGGACAATATTATAGAGGTGTTGTGAAATACTAAATTATAATAAAAAATCGTTTTGAAACCAGTAAACCCATATAAACCCTAGGGTTATTCAAAAAAAAATTTTTTTTCCGATTGGTACTCGGAAAAATAAGTTCCTAGACACCTCTAACTCAATGAAAAAAATCATTATGAATGATGAAACTCATAGGTTTTTGGAGAGGCTTTCTTAGAGGTGTCTAGGCACCTATTTTTCCGAGTACCAATAAAAAAAAAAAATTTTTTTTTGAATCACCCTAATAAACCCTAAATTATTTTGATATTTTCATGCAGCAAATTTGGATTTATGAGCGAACAAGAATGCTGCTTTTTATTCGCGAAGCAGCCAAGAACCTCTTAGTACTCTAATAGCTTAGAAAACTGGCTGAGAAATGGCTGCAGTTATGGAATTGTTATTTTCCATATACATTTTATTTATTATTATATAATTTCCCCACTTACTTACTCTGCTAGTTTGCTGCCTTATCATGCCTGCCGTGCCTAAAGGTTTTAATTAGTTTACTAACCCAATATTTAATTATTAGTACATATGTAAGTGATTTATTTTCATAATAAGCAAAATCTAAGTAAACATTATACAATTTACGCTTCATCAACCAAATAAATACTTTGTAGATTGCAACTGAGAGTGGCAATAGCAGCTGCACTCGCACACTACAATTGAAACACACACATGCACACATTATGCTAAATTACTAATTTATATAAAAGCACATAAATTTCCGCAATTGATGGCATAATTACTTATTTGCTTAGCTGTGGTCGACTAACCAACATTTGTGGCATGAAACGAGTGCGTGGGTCGTTTGTTGCTGTTGTTGCGACTGCGGCTGTAAATACTAATACGCAAAAACAATTAAAAAGTTTAACAACAATTTCTGCAGAGGGAATGGGTAAATTTAAACACATATATAATAATTTATATATTAATGTGCTTAAGTATATTTGTTACACGCGCATGCAGCTTATTAAGTCGCTTAGGGGGTTAGAGGTAGTCAGAAGCATAAAAAATTGAGAATTTTCAGTAATTTTTTTTTGCTATTAAATCATGTTATTTTAGTTATTTTACAAAAGTAGTAATATGGCATTATTATATAATGTGTTGATTTGAAGTCACGAAAATTAATTTCAAAAAAAAAACTTTTATTTTCAAAATTATAGTTGTTTGTGTTGACCCAGTTCCAAAAAAAGGTACTTACGGTGGCAACCATAAGTCCTTGGAAAGTCATCTAAAATCAATCGGACAAAAAAATTAGTTTTATAAATAGATATATATCCCGGGCCTGATCGAAGTATTTAATTTTTTTCTAAATTTTTGGGAAAAATCAACAATTAATTGGTCTTAAAAAATGGAAATTTAAAAAAAAACTCCTTCGATCAGGCCCGAGTTTATTATGTATTCAGAAAGCTGTATAAATTTCATTAAAATCTACTGAGCGGTTTTCGAGTTACAGTTGCCACCAGTTTAAAAAACGCGTTAAAAAATTCACACTGGCGCTTTGAGGTGCCCGAGCTTTCTTTATTATTTGTCGAATAACTCAAAAACTAATTATCGGGCCAACGTGAAATTTTTAGAGAATGTTTTTACGATATTACACTTCGAAATCCAAAAAAAATAAAGTTTTTGAAAACTCTAACTACCCCTTAATAAACGCAATCGATATACGTACTATTTGTATATACATAAATCCATCATCATCAACCACTGCCACTATTTTCAAAACTACACTATACAACAATATAAAACGTTAATTTCGGTGAAACCGAATACTCTTCACAGTTGCATTTCTATACTTGTAGTATAAAAGAGTATACAAAGTTATTTATCCTGAACTTTATCGGCCAGTTTGCTATATATATTTTTTTTTGTTGTACCATTGACTTGGATAATAATCTCTGCCAAATTTTGTATATAGAGATATATTATCAAATAAAAAAGTTTAGCATAAAAAGACATGCTTTTGATCATTCAATTTATATGGTAGCTATATCTAATAGTATTCCGATATCAAGGGATCGGACAAAGGAACAGCTTCTTGAGGCTAAAAGGTAGCATAAAAAATTTCAGATAGATATCTCGAAAATTGCGGGAATAATTCGCGTATACACATACAGACAGATGGAGGGACTTACAGATGGACCTGCCTCTGCTCATGACAAAATCGATTCAGCTCGTCACGCTGATAGCATAACTTAACAGTAATTTTGCGACTGTCATGCTAGAGGCCGTTTCTTGCTAATTTTGAGTTGCTAAAGCAAGTAAAAATTTCCTAACAGGAAGGATTTTCTGTGTTGTAGCAATATACTTAAACGACAAAAATAGTAGCTGTACGTAATGAAAAATTTTTCAACGAAATTCGTAATTAGAACACCTAAAATACTACACAAACCTCTTAATACATTGGTGTTAATTGGGACAAAAAATAGTAGAGACTTTTTGATTTAAATTTTGTGCCAAGACCTATTCGTTGAAATGTTTTGTCTGGGTTGGGATGCCTTTCATTGACATGTGTTCCAAATAGCACTGGTAAACAAAATCCACTTTTTTTTTGTGAGATGAACAAAACAAAGTGCTTATTATGTAAAAATTGCAACAAATGCTGAAAATAGCTATAGTTTCTTCCATCACCTATACTTTTTTTGCTATGAAGATTGTTGTTTAATCGATAGTGATCGATTTATTATTGTCATCTTATTTTAATAACCAGAGAGTACCTTAAAATGTTACTGTCAATGGTTTTTAGAGATATTTTCTTTTTGAGTATCCCTTAATAATGTCTAGCAGTAATCGGCAAGCAAACTGGCACTCCACTTGCCTTGGTACCGTTTCTCCATAGCAGAAATATCTTGGTGGAACCATTCCCCATGTTCGTCACTTACGGCCCCAAAATTTTCGGGAAAATCCAGATGGGGGTCCAGAAAGTGAATTTTAAGGGACATGTTGCAACCCATTTTTTTATAGGCAGTAAGTAGTTCAGTCACAAGATCTTTGTAATATAATTGTCAGTATTCACATTTCCAAGAAAATTATTAACAACGCTTTTAAGGGGGTATTCTAGTCTAGAAGTATGAATTTCAGGTAATTTTTAAAGTGTCGTAAAAAAAGGCAATAATTATTTTTACTATACATTTTTTTATTAGTTATTTATTAATTTTTCGAGTTGTCAGAAAAAAATTAAAAAATGAAATTAAGTAAAAAATTTCAAAAATTATGAGCTGACGAAGTGGGGGATCTCTAAAAATTTCCCCGTGACCATACCCATGATTCAAACCCTCATAGTTATCTGAAACCAAACAAAAAAAGACTATTAATCTAAAATAATGTCGCTATGGTCGGAACTACGGAAAAGTGGGAAACATTTTTTTCACAAAATGGCGACTATATCGAATTTTTAAAAATAATAAAAATAAAAATTTTGGGATGGGGCTAGTTCCAACCATAGACAAGCCTATAAAAAAGACTCTTTAAATATTTTAAGTAAATCGGTCCTGTAGAACCTGAGAAATTGTGGGCATCGGTCCGAAGAAGTCAGTTTTGAGAAAAACGCGTTTAAAGTTTCGAGTTCCGGCCGAACCAGCTTGGATGCCAGGTCAGAAAAATGCCTATATCTCCGAAAATAAAAATCTTCTTGTACACATATTCTTGAATGAGTTAAACTTTGAAAATATAAAAAAATTCGATTTTTTTTATTTTCTAGACTAGAATACCCCCTTAAATGTCCTCCAGGACATTCATTAGTTTTCTTATATGCCCTCCTTAATGTTTGCTTCACTGACTCTTGGAAATTTTTGTTTCAGTTACAAGAACCCTCTTCCATTTCTGCCCATTGTCTTGACAAAATTCTTCGTTAAACCCAATTTATTATGCAAAGTTGGTAGTAATACCTTTTTGGAATCAACTAGAGGTTCACTGGTAACGTTTTTTTGTCCCGAAGTGTGTGCCTGACGTACTGGCCACTGTTTCTGTACATAATGACAATCTCTCGCATGGCTGTCCCATTCCCCAAGGAAGCAAAAATATTTCGTATATCCTAGTTGCATTGCAAGAAGAAGGGCTATTTCTTGTAGGTCTCTACATATTGCCCAACCATACTCATGATAACGGATGTGCTCTAAAAGAACTCTCATATTTTCATACGATTCCTTCATATGAACCGCATGAGCTAAGGGCACAGATGGATATTTGTTACCGTTATGAACTAATACTGCCTTTAAACTAAGTTTAGTGGAATCAATGGATATACGCCAATCATGTGGATCATGTTTCTGTCCTAGTGCGTTAATACAAAATGTTAACTACAAAGCAATTTGTCAGGTCTTTCTTTAAGAATTAATAAGAATTGATATTTACATCACTTTGGAGAAGCTTCCAACGTTTTAGTCTGGACGCTATAAGTTCGGACTGCGATTTTGAAATGCTTAGATCTCGTACTGTCATTAAGTTCACCCTGGGAGCAGGCAAAACCGATCTAAACCGGATTAATCCCTGAATTTATGAAAATATGAAACAATGCAATATTATGAAATTTTATGTGTTGCAAAATCTAAAGCTCCAGGTTATACTCGTAGAATATCTGTGGGTGATAGAAAAAATTTGTTTTCAGATTTGAGTGCAGGGTATCAAACTGCATTAAAACACCTAAGAATTTTCAAATTTTGCAAATTATGTTTCTGCCAGTGCATTCAGTAGTGTTTAGTATAAGCTTACCTTTCTGAGCACATACATATTAGTATGTTTTCAGCAATTGTTAAGACGAGTGAAATTACAAAAATTCTCCATTAAATTTTGTGTAAGGAATCAAATTTTTTTGAAAAACATTCAGAATATTGAAATAGGCTTTCGGTGATAATTGTTTGTCGCGTGTTAGTGTTTTTGATTGGTACAAATTATTCAAAAAAGGTCGAGAACGCGTTGACGACGAACCACATTTAGGATGGCCAACAACATCAACAGATGATCAACACGACAATAAAATAAAGGAATTGATTCTTGAGAATAGACGATTAATAGTCACAGATCTTATTGGCATTGTTGGAGGTTCCATGAATACCATTTTGAAAGATCACTTGGACCTAAAAAGAAAATTAAAGCAAGAATGGTTCCAAAATCACAAAATTTTTGCGACACACAGCGTCGCGTTAAGCAGTGTGACGCATGAAAAATTAGGCAAATAGCCTCGTAAATTTTTTTTAAAGAAAATACTAAATTGAATGTTTCGACGTTCTGTGGACGTAATAAAGTATATTTTTAGCTATATTAAAAACTTTTCTTTTACAAAAATATTGAAAAATAACGGAGTTATGTGCTGTCAGCAGAAGTGCCTCAACTGCTGGCATGATTTCGGTCGAATGACTAGCTAAAACAAAAAAATTCTAAATTTTTATTATATTTCCTATACAGTGAACTACGATATTTGAAATGGCGTAATTTAAAAAAAAAAATCGTTTTTTTACGAAAAAAAAATCGTCGTTTTTTTAATGCCAAATTGACAATTTTAAACAAATCAAAAAGATCGTAGTCCATTGTATAGCAAATGTATTCAACTATACCCAGTTTTAACGTGTGGGATATAATGAAATATATTATTACTGGCGACGAGTCTTGGATCTATGCTTACAATATAAAAAAAGGCGATAAATCGGCTGAATATCGTAGCAAAGGTGAGCCAAATATCATGTTGCAACCACCTCTTCACTCCCGCCAATTGTCAAAATATCGATAAAAAAAAATGGAAATTGTATAGCCCAACAGTCACAACCCTCATGAACCAAGTTTCTATCTGCGACTCAGTTTTTATCTGCGAATCCAGTGCTGTCGATCAATTTATGTAGCGGATGGTTAGTGGTGACGAAAAATGATCTAATTACAACAATTTCAAGCGAAAATGTTTGTGGTGAAATCTTGGTGAGACAGCAAAAATGGTTCCAACCCTGACTGATGATCAGGAAGGTTTTAGTATATGTTTGGTGAGATTGGGAGGAAGTCACCTATCAAAGGCTGCTCTAATACGGCCGCAAATTCAAAAGACCGCCATTTTGTTTTTTTTTTCTCCTTGAAAATGTTTCATTCTGGTTCAGGCCATAGCTAATTCGATACAGAACAAGAAACCGTGTTGTTTTTTTGCTTTCAGATAATTTTTTCCCAAGAAATGATGTCATCCATCTACGAATCGGATGAGTTTCAGCAGCCATTTTCAGTACCGCCATTTAAAAAAAAAATAAAAAAAATGCTTTCAAGTAATTTAATATTTGTACTTTCACATGTAAAAAAATTCATTACTCAACATGTTTCGTATTAAAAATAAAATTTATTGAAAAAATTACGTTTTTTAGAGGAACCTGGCCTTAATCTTCAGCTTTACTATCAACAATTGTGTGGACTGAAGCAAATATAAAGAACTTCTTTTTACAATACTTATATTTCGATACATCCTCACGAATTTGATTTCTTCGGTTTTATTACTTTTTGATTAAAACCCATTCAGTATTATATTTATGTCCTGTTATATAATGTCAACTGCCTTTCGTTTGAATTATGAGATTGTAAATTATCAAGCCTTTGGAGTTGAGCAACAAAAATAGTTTTGATTAGATAGTTCTCAGTTAACCAGGCGTTTGCAGCAATGTAGCAATTTGCTAATTGCTAAATTGTTATTTAATTTACAATAAACTCATGAAAAACCCATTCTCCATTAATTTGAAACATCTGTGTTTTATGAGACAAAAGACAACGTTATTTCAACCGGTTAACAAAAAAAATATTTTTTTTGGGGGGTTTCTGTTCTCATGCTTGAATTCTGATTATAGACATTGAAAAACACTTAAATATTCATCTTTAGTTCTTTAAGTTTGCTTTGGGCTGATCTAAAAAGATAAGTATATTTTAACTTATTTCATAAAACAAAGATGGCAGATTGATTAACCCAAAAGTATTATTGTTTGTAAGAGGCCCAGTAGAGAATGTTAACCTGTTTATTATAACTGTAACAACAATATTAGTGTATTACTCAGTTAAAAAATGGCATCAAATCAGTGAAAAAATGATGTTGAATCATTCTGTTTTATTTGCGGTGAATTTATTAAAGTTAGAAGTAAAAAATTTGCTTTATCGACAAATTTGAAACATTGCGAAGCCTATTTTAACCTAAAAGTCAGTAATAAAAATGAAAATTGGGTACCTCACTTCACCTGCGTTAATTGTAAAAATACTTTAGAAGGTAAGAAATCAAAATTTATGATTTTTTAAATTGTAGCGCAAATTTAAATTAGACCCTTGTAATTTTGTTATTTCTAGCTTGGTATCGAGGAGAAAATCGACACATGAAATTTGCGGTGCCAAGGATTTGGAGAGAACCTAGTGATCGTGTTCATGACTGTTATTTTTGTATGGTTAACCCAAGTAAGCGTCGATCTGGTGAAAATGCAGAAAATATTTTTTTCCCAGATCTTCATCATCATCATCATCTCCGATACCTCATGATGAAAATTTGCCTGTGCCGGTACGTTCAAGATCAGATAGTTCAGCCGTCACAAAGTTCAACAGGATCCAGTGCACCACTAACCAACGCTGATTGTAGTAATTTCATAACAAAGTCGCAAAATTTTGGGACAAATTTTATTAGCTCAAGTGAATTTAACGATTTGGTGCGAAACCTGAACTTACCCAAAAGGTTCACGATTAAAGCAATGGAACTTACTTGAAGATGATGTCAAAATAACTGATCAAAGAGAGCGTCATACAACTTTTTCATGTTTTAGCTCTTCGAAAAGCTTAAAAGCAGTTCTGCTCCGGAAATGTATTGCCAAGTCTTCCTCCAGCACACTCTGTATTGTTGAAAGAAAGTTATGATAGTGTAGAAAAATTAAAATACACAGAATATCAACGGCCAGTAATCGGTGATTTTAAAATGGTTGGTTTTTTTATAGGAATGCGTGGTGGATATACAAAATACCCTTGTCACCTTTGTTTATGGGACAGCAGAACTGACTCAGTGCATTATCAACAGCGTAAATAGCCTGATGGCGTCCAATTTAAGATTGGAAAACATAACGTAAAGTCGGAACCAATCGTAGAGCCCGGAAACATTTTAATGCCCCCGCTACATATAAAATTAGGATTAATGAAGCAATTCGTAAAAGCACTGGATCCAAACTCTGAAGTGTTCGAATACTTAAGGGGCTTTTTTCCGAAATTATCTTAAGCTAAAGTTAAAGGAGGTATTTTCGTAGGACCGTAAATAAAACAAAAAATGAAGAGTGCTGACTTTACGAAGCTTCTCAATGCTCCTGAAAAAAGAGCCTCTGAAAGTTTTAAAGCAGTAGTTGGTGGTTTACTGGGGAATCATCGAGCTAGTAACTATGCAGAATTGGTTGAAAAAATGCTTAAAAGCTTCAAAATTATGGGCTGCAGAATGTTTCATAAACTTCATATGCTACATTCTCATCTGGAAGAGTTTAAAGACAACAAGGGGGCCTGCTCCGAGGAGTAAGAAGCACGTTTTCACCAAGATGTGATGGACTTTGAACGTCGATATCAAGGGCAGTATAACGAGAATATGATGGGAGATTATATTTGGGGTTTAATACGAGAGAGCTCATATGATCATAAAACAAATACAAAAATATTCACTTTTAGACAGTAATTTATTGTTATTTTACATTTATATATTATTGTTTATCACACATCTTGAATAAAAAAGACTCTTGTATCTAAAAAGAAGTTTTCTAATTATAATCTATAGTGAAATTGTAGAAAAAATATAAAAATCAGTAATTTCTGCTTAAAAATAGAAAAATTGTTCTAATTTCTAAGAAAGCAAACTTTCATCGGAAAAATAAATTTTTTTCTTATTTTTGTCATAGAAGAAACTAAAATTTAACATGTAGATGTCAGATCCAAAAGTCGTGTTGAGCGGTGTTATTTAACCAGTTGATGACATGACATCAAAAGAACTGATATAAAACTGAAATGAACATGCAAATAATTAGTTAAGAACCGGTAACTTAAAGAGTTCAGTTTTTTCAGTAATTCCTTTTGATACCTTTTTACGAACATATCTAAAAAGTATTTATATATTGCCTTACTTTAATGCTTTTTGTTTCCTTAGGTTTGAATAATTGTTTCATAATGCTAGCTTGCAGTGATTGCTACATTGTACTGACTTTCCCGTCAATATTTCCACAGATGAAATCAAAAGGCTGTTAGAGAAATTAATAATTTAATTGCTTCGCTAAATTGTGCTGCTTGATCGCAGCATTGTATCCACTAAGGAAAGCTTTGTGTTGAAGATGAAATTTTTAAGCTCTTGATTTAAAATTAACCCTGCTTACTAAAAGGCACAAACAAATTGTAGTTAGCACAATTGCTTTGCCTTGAATTGCTGTTATTAATTAAAGACACTCAATGCAGGACAACCCAAATCCCCTGCAATTAGTGGCTAGGCGTACAAACAGCTCTGTGCCGCTGAAAAGGTTTGACTTTTATGTAGCTTGTGGCAACCCTGATTACTGAGCATTCACAAAACAATTCTGCCTTATCCAACGCAACGTTCGCCTGCGTCATGGCAACATAACGGTACAGGCAACAATTCAAATTTTCAATTGTGTGCCATTGCTCTGGGCTACCTTGTCCAACTAACCAAGAACGAGACTGTTGCTAATCCACTTGGTTGCACTGCAACTCGCTTTGCCGATTTTTGTGCCACATTTTGAAGCACCAAGCATTTCCGCTGAACAGACCAGCGCATCCGGTGTTGTTGGTTATATACGTATATATACAATTTAGATATATACAAGTATAGATAGATATATACAAGTATAGATAGTAAATTGCATAGTATAGATGTCGTGCTGTTTGTATTTGCTGCAACTTTATTTCTACTATATACATTCATTTGTGGTTGTTATTGCTATTGTTGATTCCGACTTTGTGCTGGCTGCATCATATTTTCAGTTTACCGTTAGCGTTTCGATCCTTTTACTCCTTTGGCAGCATATAAAATTTTAATTACCTCGCATTTTGGTTTTTGTTTGTCGGAGAAACCCGTACATTTTATATGTTTTTAAATACGTTTTCGTTGTTGCTACAATTACATGTTGCTGAATGTGTTAAAATTTTATTTCATCCATGGATAATCTAATATTCATAGCGCAGCTGCTGAAATTCGACGTAAAGTGAAAGTTGCGGCACTTAGCGGACACTACACTGTTAATTAGTTATGTATCTAAATTGTTGTTGTAAAATTTTACGGCACTTGATTTTTGCTTAAATTATTAATTATGAAAATTTTCACAGACTTTTTAAAAACTACTTAGCAGAGTGTGTTTTAGTAATGCAATTTAGAGCAAATTTATATCAATATATAACAGGCGTTGGTAGGAGTGCAGCCCTATCGGGCTCAATTAGCACTTGATGTGCCATTTTGATAATATACCAGGTGTACCGCTATGAAATGAGTGTTAAGATACAAAAGTGTTGTGAAGGAGCCTTAATTTTTTCTAGTTAATTGACATGACATCTGTCAAACATATTTAATAACCTTACAGCCATTGAACAAACAACATCACATTTTTTCATTGTAGAGAAAATGCCAATTTTGTACCAGAATTGAATGATGAATTGCTGAAAGCATTAATTTTTTGTTTCCATTTGAAGCAAAGTGTTAGAGAGTCGCATCAAATGCTCTTCTAGGCATATGGTAATCATGCTCTATCAGAAACAACATGCGAAAGATGCTTTCAACAGTTCATAGACAATGATTTTGGTTTCGGTGATGTAGAACTTGGAAGACCACCAAAAAGGTTTGAAAAAGCCGAACAGCAAGCAATATTGGATGAATGTGATTCTTTGAGTCGAAAGCAAATGGAAGCCATGCTAAATGTGTTTAGCACAAAAAACAATTTCAGACTGTTTAAAATCATTTTTTTTATAGCAGGGGGAATCATTGAATGGCAGAGTGCGGAACTTTAATCCGCTAAATCTAATCTACTCCCAACTCAAGACTCTCCACGGAACCGCCGATTAGATATTTCTTGGTGGAAGGGACATGACATTAAAGTCTTCTCTGTTATGCGTACTGACAGATTCTACTCTATTCGAAAACTCTAAGTTTGGGCATTGTAAAAGCAAACTCAGCGCTGGCAAAATTTCCACCGAGTGTTAAAGTTTTTCTCTTGTATTTGAAAGTTTTTCCCTTGTATTTGAAAAATCGAGGCAAATAAAATAATACATGCTCAGAGTCTTCTATATACTATGTACACGACGGACATTTCGGACTAATTTCATTATGGAATCTGTAAAAATAGGTGCTTTATGTCCATTAAGTATTTGGGTCAGATGGAAATCCAGGTCCCCATATCGTCTGTCTATCCACGAGTGGATGTCCGGAATAAGTTTGTGAGTCCAGCGCCCTTTGGATGAGGATTGCCCCACTGCTGCCACATTTTGATGCTCTCGTTCCTCTCCTCTGTTATTGCCGATGCTATTATAGGCGGCGCTTAACTGATATAAACGCTCGAGCCCATCTCCCTCGATTTCAATGGGTATGCCAGGGCTAATACTTCAGCAGCGTCAGTTGATATAGTCCGGAAAGCACTTATTACTCGAATTGCAGAAAGCCAATGCACTGTAACTATTTGTTTCTCATAAATTTGGTGGTATATCATGACCATTAAAACCCTGGTGAAACTGTTTACACTAATGGCTACAGTTAACAAGTGATCACTTTGAACCATGCATTGATCCAAACACGACCAGAAGACACAGCAAAGTAATTTTCTTACACCAAAGAGCACCTGCACACAAAGCAAAATCGGTTCAGGATACAATCAAAGTACTTAGCTGGGAACTGCTATGCCAGCTGCCGTATGCACCAGACTTGGCCGCTGCCAACTACCGTTTGTCTTCATCGATGGAACACACAGAACTTCGATTCCTACTCATAAGTCAAAAATTGGGTGTCTGATGGTTTTGCAGAAGAAGACAAATGTCTATTATGGGTCCGAACAGAACACTTGAAATCCAGCAAGAACCAAGCATCATTGAAACTACAAAATGGTTTGAAAGGAAAGGTGAAACGTGACAGCAATAACAAAAAGGTATACGACTAGTATACAAAAATGGCACAGCTAGTGCTAATTGAGCATAAAATTCAACAGCGCTGCGCTCCTACCTACATACCTACCTAGATATCGAACTATAAGATTTAGTAGCATGTTTGAAAGAATTGTAAAGAAGTGAGATTTAACGAAGAATTAATACTAGCACTAAACCCACCAGAGTGGTCAAGTGACCGCTTTTGAGACTTTAATCAAGTTTGTGAAATTCCAGGTTTATATTTTTTTGAACTTATTTTTTCAATAATATTATATACATTTATGCTCTTGCAACCAGTTGGTACAGAGTACGAGTATTATAGTTTTGTTCACCTAACGGTTGTACGTCAGCTAAAACTAACCGAGATAGATAAAGCGTTATATATATGTACATATATGCAGTACGAACTCCGTAATCGCAACTAATAGAAATCTAGGTAGTTGCATTTATTGAGGTTGTTGTACCCAGCGAGGAAAAATATATAACAAGAAATATGACAAATAAAAATCATTTAACGATATAGAAAGCTTATGTTTTTACTATAAATTTTATTTTTTGAACATATCGGGTATTGTTGTCTGAAATTTCTTCTTATTAAAGGTTTTTATTATAGCCTTTCACAAAGCTCGTTCAGAAATGCAATGTCTTTTATTGGAATATCGTTTTCCTCAGCCCACTGAATGCATGTGTTAAAAGATTGCATAGAAACTGATCCTTTAATTTTATGAGGTGGAATAACATCCGCTTCATCATCAGAATTTTAAATTTCTACGGCTTCTTAATCCACTTCTTGAAAAGCAACACTTTCGTGCATCCATTCATTTAGCTCTTCATTTGTGAACGAATCATTTGGTGTAAGTTCTTGGAGCATTGATGCAAGCATTGCGCGTTCATTTTCAATTTATCTTTTTAGAATGCTGAGACGAATATCGTCTTCTTCACCCCACTCAACATCTGATGTCATTAACATATTCCAGCACTTGCGAATGGAGCTTGCTGACACTTTTACCCATGAACTTGCAAGAAGACAGATAGCATGTCTTAAGTTGAATTCCTAGTTCTAGAAATTCGCATACCTATAACAATATAAAAAAAATACAAATAAATTTTAGACAAAAACTCAATACATTTCGTATTCCTCATCTCAGGAAAAATTATATAATGAAATCAGTCTTCGAAAAACAAATAAGTAATCCACGAATTCTTGTTAGTGTTGTAGACCACGGTCATTTTTTGAAAATTTTTGAATGCTCTAATTTTTTTTGCTTTTCCAATGACAAAGAGCTTAACTTTGTGCGTACCCGAATCATTTGTACATGCGAGAAATGTTATTCTCTCCTCACCAACGTTTTATCTGGTATCTGCCTGAAAAATAATCCGGACTCGTCGGCATTATAAATTTGTTCTGCAGAAAGATCAAGCTCCTTGATTTTATTTCGAAAACGTATTACAAATGGGTCGACGGACGATGCCTCATTGGAAAGCTTCTCTCCACAAGTTTTCAAGTGGCAGAGGCCATATCGCTTTTTGAAATTAGATACCCAAATATTACTTGCATGAAAACATCCTGTCTTTTTTTTATTTTCTCATGGAGTTTGCGAGCTTTTCATTGACGATATCGATGGATATAGGCACATTTTCACTCCTTTCTTTCGAAAACCACTTGTAGAGAGCCTTTTCCATTCTTTGGTATTCACAAGATTTTAAGGTTTGCCGTTTTCCTGGCTCAGCTTCCATATTCGTGGCTTATTTACGTAAACAAGCTTTTTTCTTCTTCGACTTGTAAACTATAAACCAATACAAAGAGCTTTTGTCGATACACTACTTTCTAGTTTATCCAAAATTTCAGTTTTTTTCTTTAATTGCTAGTTTTATTATTTTTTTTGTGACCATCTTTTACACATAAAACACACACACACAAAAACAGCAAAGTCGACAGAGCAATGGTAAAATAGAGATCAGTTTGTGAATACATAACAAAAAAATGCCATAAGAAGAAAACGACAAAAAAAAAGAAATGAAGCAAAACATATTTAGATGTAAAGTTGCAGTTATTTAGGTCAATATTTGTGAGTAGTTGCACTTATAAAGGTTACAGTGCTATGTTTTAATGTGTTGCAAGAATCGAGGAGTTGCGTGTATAGAGGGTTGCGTTTACCGAGTTTATACTGTATATATATAAATGATCGGGATGACGAGAAAAGTTGAATTCGTCTGTTTTAAAAAAGTGGGCGTGGCCCCTCCCCCTCTAATAAGTTTAATATACATACGATACTATTAAAAACTACTGAAAGTGCGATAAATAATTAACTAAATAGGCTAGAGACATTATACATTTTACCACCGAGATGGTATGACATAGTTTAATGGGAGCCGAAAATTGGACGATGGAAATAGCACCGTCTACTTTTGGTGAAATCCGACCAAAATAATTTCGAGAAAATTTAGTGTTTGGCATTCTTCTTACATAATTATGTCTCAGTGTGAAAATGGTCGAAATCGGACTGCAATCACCCCTACTTCCCATATAGCAAAATTTAAAATGTGTGCCACCTTATGACCAAAAATTGTCGAAATCCAATAAAACCTGTTCAAGCCACTAGGTACCGATTATTTAGACCCCAGTACCTATAGTTGACTTTTGATCAAAAATGTCGGTCAATATATAATATATATAACTGAAAATAAGGGATGATCCTTTTATTAGATAGATATGTCTGTACGTAAAAAATGGGTTGAATGGAACCAATACTTCCCTTAGCTCCCATATAACTAATATAGACATTTTCGAACTTCGGGGTGACTTTATACCGCATATATCGGCAAATATCTGAGTTGTACCAATGAAAATAAAATACTATGTTTTATTCATGACAGTGTTTCCTTGTACAAAAAATATATAACTTGTCCTCGTCCATATATAACTAATATCAGGATTTTCGAGCATCCGGCTGACTTCACCCTATATGATTGGTTTTACACCTTAAACATTTTCCCTGGCTTTGCTTCTTGAAAATTGCAAGAGTATAAAATGTTCGGTTGCACCCGAACTTAGTCCTTCCTTACTTGTTGAATGTATATTTATCTTCATTTTTCGTTTTTCCTGATAATAATATGAAATATACTCACCCTAGCCTTCCCTACCTGCCCTGAGCGGTTTCTTCTCCAAGAAAATTTCGTCCAATTGTGTCCTGGGAAAACGCCAGGTGCTTAAAGTTGATTTTATGCTCAACACAAAGCGACTACCGAGGTGAAGCGATCATTGAAACTAGATTACTGGCTCTGCACTCGGCATTATAAATATTTGTACCGTGACAACCTTGGGGTAGAAAATAAATAAAAATAGTAAGGCTAATTTCTGTATTTTATTATTAGTGAATTATTGAAATACAAATAATGAAACTTCAGCTGACGGAACTTTCGGCAAAAAATCCCAAAGATTCTGAACCTGGAAAATACAAACTAGGTGCACGTATTACTATTTGTGAACCACAATTTGCGACAAAATCAAGATACCTATTTACATAAGGCGGTATTCTCATCTAATCACTTCGAAAAATCGATTTTTTTTATATTTTGACAGTAAAACCTATTTGAACCTCATAGTCGGCGACGTGTCGTAAGTGACTGTCTACCAAGCGCCATGACAAGTCTGCAGCTGCTATGTTTCTAAATGCATTTTTCTCGAATCATCATTTTCTGAAAGTGTCATGGTCCTAAAAAAAAGTATTCAACCGATTGCCTTAAAATTTACATATGTTCTTCTACTCATTTATAGTTATCGTCCCTACCAGAATGGTTTGTTTTCGAAAATATTTTCTTATTTTTTTTTTTTTTAACCGATTTTTAACGAAAAAAAAACAAGATTTTCCTGACGTTTTTTGAAGTTCGACATTTTTTTTTAATCAAATTGATTATATTTGTTAGGGACGATAGCCGCAGGACTACTGAATAATAATCCATTTGATTTTTTATTTCAGCCAACATGAACAGCCGCTATCTTGGGGACTACTTTGATTTAAAAAAAATATACATATATTAAAAATGTAAAAAACGAAAAACAAATTTTTTTTTGTACATTTCAAAATACAAATAAAAATATGTAAATTAATTAAAAAATTAAATTGATTGAATTTTGTTTTCGCATAAAAAAAATTTCCGACAAAGTGGTAAAATGTATGCGTTCACATGAGAGTACCGCCATAATAAATGCCCAATAAACTCGATAAGTTCGGAATCAAGTTCTGGTTGGCAGCAGACGTTGAAAGTAAATTTATTGTGAATGGATTTTCGTATTTCATTTAGATGAGAAGAGTCCATCAGCAATACCATTTAGTGCATTAGTTGTTCTTAACTCAAAGCACCATTTATAGGGTGCGGACAAATGATAACCACCGATATTTTTTTTACGAGTACATCTTTAGCAACGAAACTTTCATAAAAAAAGCCTAATTTAATAGGAACATTTCGGTCGAATGAGGGAAACCAAAACGCAGCAAAAAAGTTCTCTTACAATGTTCGAAGCATAAATATGTAAAATTTTAAGAATATATACCTGAAGCTATTGCTTTTTATATTAAATTTGGCGATGGATATGACAGTTAAATGGATGGAAAGTATAGCACAAAATCTCCAGGTATTTTTCAACATTCTGCGCTTAGCTGCTATAAATGCATGGATTTTATATAAGAAAACAACTGGATAAAGGATATCGCAGCAAGAATTTTTATTGCAGTTAGCAGAGAAATTTGCCACTAATACCGCAATTTATATGAGCTAGATAAATAGGAAAGTATGGCGAAAACTTCAGCAGATTCCACCACAATTTTTGAAAAACAAAGTGGACTAAGTTTACGGGAGGGACCTGTGTTCTGTTAAAAGGGCGAAAAAAGATACATTTTATTTTAGTTTAACCCTTGCGTATAAGTGCGTTATGCGTAAAAATAATTGAGTGCATTCTATCAGGATCTATTTATACCTGAGACAGACACGTAGTAACAATAAAATAGTAAAGGTATCATGGTATTCTGTTTATTACGTTGCTGACACACACGGTAATGTAGTAAACTCAAATACTACCTTTGTTTCATAGGCATTAAATATTTCAAAAAAATTTTAACAATAAAAATGTAGATGTGTGTTATGGAGAAAATAACTACAATTATTTCAAATACTTGTAAAGTTAATCTATTTTTATCGCAAAAAAAAACTACTTGGTTAAGGTCTCTTTAAAATGCTCACATAAAATGAGGCATTTTCTATTTTTCCGGAAGAAAAAAAAGTGAAAAATATTTTATTTTCTATTTCAATAATTATTTTTTCAAGTAATTTTGATAGAATATTTCGAAGAGCTTTTGTGTAGAAGTTTTCAGCAAAGTTTGTTAGCTGTGTTTAGCTGTGTTTATACAAATACCACAACGAAACATCATACTATAGCAAAATACTACATTGCTCATATGGTATTTTGCTAGTATTTGGCGACACACATGTGGTATTTGTACCAAATAAGATATTGTATTGTTACTACATGTCTGTCTCGAGTATAAAAAGGACAGTTGCGTGAAATTCGAGTGGTGAGGAAACAGGTCGCTCTCTGAATTGCTTTATAAAGGGTGATTTTTTAAGAGCTTGATAACTTTTTTTAAAAAAAAAAAAGCATAAAATTTGCAAAATCTCATCGGTTCTTTATTTGAAACGTTAGATTGGTTCATGACATTTACTTTTTGAAGATAATTTCATTTAAATGTTGACCGCGGCTGCGTCTTAGGTGGTCCATTCGGAAAGTCCAATTTTGGGCAACTTTTTCGAGCATTTCGGCCGGAATAGCCCGAATTTCTTCGGAAATGTTGTCTTCCAAAGCTGGAATAGTTGCTGGCTTATTTCTGTAGACTTTAGACTTGACGTAGCCCCACAAAAAATAGTCTAAAGGCGTTAAATCGCATGATCTTGGTGGCCAACTTACGGGTCCATTTCTTGAGATGAATTGTTGTCCGAAGTTTTCCCTCAAAATGGCAATAGAATCGCGAGCTGTGTGGCATGTAGCGCCATCTTGTTGAAACCACATGTCAACCAAGTTCAGTTCTTCCATTTTTGGCAACAAAAAGTTTGTTAGCATCGAACGATAGCGATCGCCATTCACCGTAACGTTGCGTCCAACAGCATCTTTGAAAAAATACGGTCCAATGATTCCACCAGCGTACAAACCACACCAAACAGTGCATTTTTCGGGATGCATGGGCAGTTCTTGAACGGCTTCTGGTTGCTCTTCACCCCAAATGCGGCAATTTTGCTTATTTACGTAGCCATTCAACCAGAAATGAGCCTCATCGCTGAACAAAATTTGTCGATAAAAAAGCGGATTTTCTGCCAACTTTTCTAGGGCCCATTCACTGAAAATTCGACGTTGTGGCAGATCGTTCGGCTTCAGTTCTTGCACGAGCTGTATTTTATACGGTTTTACACCAAGATCTTTGCGTAAAATCTTCCATGTGGTCGAATAACACAAACCCAATTGCTGCGAACGGCGACGAATCGACATTTCACGGTCTTCAGCCACACTCTCAGAAACAGACGCAATATTCTCTTCTGTACGCACTGTACGCATTCGTGTGGTTGGTTTAATGTCCAATAAAGTAAACTGAGTGCGAAACTTGGTCACAATCGCATTAATTGTTTGCTCACTTGGTCGATTATGTAGACCATAAATCGGACGTAAAGCGCGAAACACATTTCGAACCGAACACTGATTTTGGTAATAAAATTCAATGATTTGCAAGCGTTGCTCGTTAGTAAGTCTATTCATGATGAAATGTCAAAGCATACTGAGCATCTTTCTCTTTGACACCATGTCTGAAATCCCACGTAATCTGTCAAATACTAATGCATGAAAATCCTAACCTCAAAAAAATCACCCGTTACATCAGGAACGTTCGAGAATGCCGTGAAATGAAAATAAGCTGTATAGTTCAGTTTCCGTCGTTAACTCGCTGCAGTCACTCCAGGCAGTTTGGATAGTTCGTTAGCGTGTGTGCATTACACATCCATATTCGTAGTTATTTATTTATTGCAATACTATTGAAAAAAGTTTGTGAAGTGATAAGAAAAGATAATTGTATTTTATTTATATACAGGGTAGGCCATTTAAAGTTGACCCATTTGTTTGTTTGTCAAAATTAAGGCGTCGCGGATAATCAGCTGGGTTTAGTTTTTGTGCCATTTGAACTTTTTCCTGAGAGCGGCGATAACTCGATGTCGATGGAGTCTCCTCAATACTGGCTCGTACAGCTTCGATATTTTGATCAGAACGTCTTGTGCGTTGTCTGGATGCATGACTGGCATTACTGAGATTACCGGTGTTCACAAATTTTGCGTATAAAGACTTAATTGTGTTCTTAACTGGAGCACTTTTCACTTTATTTTTTTTCCGAAACGCACGTTGAGTTAACACAATTGAAAAGTTATTTTGAATATAAAGCTGAACAATTTCAGCGCGTTCTTTTGGAGTGTACTGTTCCATGGTATAAATTGTCTTCGAATGACGCTTCTAACGCGGTATGACATTAGCCGATTTGTCAGCGCTGTTAAAAGTTACAGCGTTGCCAGATGGGTCAACTTTAAATGGCCTACCCTGTACCTCAGATAGATAAAAAGGTGGATGAGTTATCGAAAGCACAGCTTTTGAGGTAACGTAAATACAATAAATACACGACTTATTTACCACAATGGGTTTTTAATTTAATCGAAAGTTGAATGCGAAAAATATGAATAAAATAAACATAAAATGTTAATAAAATAAAATAAAAAGAAAAACAAAGCTGTAATACTTCTTAGTACGATGCACTATGATTATGAAATTTCTGATAAAGCTCACAAAATACCAGAAATGATTTTTGTTTTATAATCAAACAAAAACTGGCGTTGACACCATGGATCAAATGTGTTCGAGGTACTCCACCCAACGGTGAATATGTAGTTGGCTGCTGGCTTTCTTTTTCAACATCCTCGGCGTTGCAAGTGTAGCTGCTTATGTCATCTACTATGAGAATAACAGCATGCTTCGCAAAAAAACAAACAGACGAAGACTTTTTCTTCGACAATTTTCAGAAGAATTAGCAATGTCGATGATCGAAGAGTAAGCGCCGAATCAGCAAATAATGCTAAGCCACTCTACCAAAATCGCAATCGAAAGTTTCTTTGAAAGGCCCATAGTAGAGGTGGTACCCAGAAATGACCAACGTCGAGACGCCACTGGAAGAAGAGCTGTTGTTGGATCTTGTTACATTTGTAACGAGCAGCCTATTCGCAAATGCCGAAAGACACGGAAATCCTGCGTTGAGTGCGATAAGCCCGTATGCAATCAGCATTGGGTGAACAATTCTAAATGTTTACATTGTAATGAGTAATTTTTAATTTTTCTTAATTTTTTAATTAATTTTTAAAATTTAGTTATTCAAACTTACTTCTTCAAATTATTACTTATACTATATTTCACTGTGCAAAAAAAAAAAAATCATTCATTTTTTTTGTAACTTCATGTCGCAAAATAAAATTATTATTGTTATTATTATTATTATATATTATACTTATTTACTCCTTTTAGATATAAAATAAAATTATAATCATAATGTATTATACGAACTGCGCCGAACTTCTGTCGAGGTACCCAGGCGGCTGAGACGTGTTTTTATTTTCAATTGTGACATTTCTGACGTTAAAAAAAATTTAAACTATATATAATGAACAATTCGCTAGATAATCGGTTAAACCATGGGGATCCAAGAGGATTTTAACCTATCTTTTTTAGAAAAAATATTATTCAACAAAATACACAGGGTAGGTACCCGGGTGGCAATACAAGGGTTAAGAATAAGCATGTAAATTACTGAAGTAATATATATTTTTCAATTTCGAGCCTTCCTTCTAAAAATTATTATATGACGATTGTTTTGTGTTTATTGTTTACTCTATATTCTGTACTAATTAAGAATACTGGTACTAAACATGGATATATAAGGCATTTGATATATGCTTACACAGATTTTTCTTTGTATTATCTTACAATAGACTAAAGTTTTGTTTTGTATTTATCATTTACTTTGAAATACTTAGGAATAAACTTGTTTGCTCCCAATTCAATTTTTTTATCAGAGAAAACTATATTTTCAATAAATAACTTGCATACAAAAAGGTAAAAATATTTGCGTACAACTTTAAACCCACACTGCTCCAAACACAAATGGAATGGTATAGTTTTATGATAGAAATCTCTTTATTTCGTGAAT
This sequence comes from Bactrocera correcta, assembly GCA_027475135.1. Classification (NCBI taxonomy): domain Eukaryota; kingdom Metazoa; phylum Arthropoda; class Insecta; order Diptera; family Tephritidae; genus Bactrocera; species Bactrocera correcta. The sequence goes on along the minus strand of CM050323.1, from coordinate 98,055,337 downwards.
GTTACGTGACTGTGTACAGCGTGAAAGCTACAACAGCAACTCAAATGCAATAACTTTATATATTTATATATTAATACACAGCAAAAAAATACAAAAAACAAAATAAATAAATTTAAATAAAATGAAAGTGGCATACAATAGAGTAAATAAAAGCAAAAACAAACAACAAAATAAATATGGCATGTCTACATTTGCGAGAACATTGAGTTTACGATCTGCAGACAACTAGACAGCCTGCTTCTCTTCGACAGCATACTCACACACACATACATACATGCCCATCAGTCACGCAATTTGACTTCTTCATTTTATTTGTTTATCTGACGCTGACATTCAACAACGCTAAAAACAAACAGCATGCGTGCAATAGACGCTATGTGCCTACGTGGCGTATGAGTGACTTCACTCACATTTTCTTCAGACATTTATTATTTATTCGCATGCATGTTTATTGGCAATGCTTCAGTCGCTTTGTTTAGCCTGTTTTTGGCATTTGTCATGTATATATATCAAGTGCAAGACTTTTGTTGGTTTTATACTTCATTATTTTGCACGAAAAGACGGTATTTATTTGAATAAGTTGCTGCTCGTAATATTAAGTTCGAACGAGCTAGTGCAAATCACGTGTTCTGTGTTGTCTAATAAAACGCTTCAAATAAGTATTTGTTGGCAAGTTTAATTTGACTCTAAATGTCTTTTCATGTATATTAAATCGAGGTATAAAATAAAATTGCTTGCTTATATGAACTTCATAAGATGACTTTGAAGAGCAGACAATTTTATATCCGATACTGTTTATTGACTCTATTAGTCATTGTTATGATTTCAAGGTTAGACAGCAAGAAGGTTTTCTAAATTTCTAAGTTTAGCCACAATTGGCGACTCTTATCTCTCGCAAGTTTCTTTCATTGGCGAACTAAAGAATTTTAAACAAAAAAAAGGCCATCAAAGCGCACACATATCATATTTCAAAATTCCATTCAATGTCTTTATGAATTTGGGAAAATTTTTCACAAATAGCTTGACCCCACCATTTTTGGCAGACCATATTTTTGATTTCAAAATTTCCCTACATTATGTGCTGCTACTGAAAATATTGAAACATTTTTGAACGACAACAAAAAAAGTTACAGCTCGAAGACAGCATTTAACCTAGTCGAATCCAACCAAATTCGGCGTGTGGGCACCACAGAGCGAAATAACTTGCATTTTTTGTTGCTCCTTCATATTTCATTGCTGTCCACGGCAATCTTCCAAAAAACTTTTTAATTTTCCAATTTTCTTTTCAAATTATCGCGGCAATAGCATGCGATTCCATTGACGATAATCACAGCGTTCAAATAAATATTCGAGTTAATCACCTATCAAAATTATTATAATTTTAACCTTCATTTTGTTGGAACATACGAGCCCCTTAGAATTCTTCGAACCCGTGGGATCACGCCGACATTCCCCACACGGTCGTCTGAAACCTTCATTTTCTCCATTTTAGCCAACTTCACCTTCACTCACCTTATAAGTATGTATACTTCACACCAGAAATGCACACCGTAAAATAATATTGTTTGTCCTTGAGCTTGTTGGCTATTGCATCACCTTTATTGCTTTGCACATTTATTAAGCACACTCCACGTGTATATTCACACATACACACACTATTGAACATCTTCTGTAAGCATCAGCATTTATGCAAATAGATTTCTTGGTACGGAAAAATCCCAGCTAACGAATAGAATTGCAATCGCATTTTATTGCACTTGAACTGATTTCATGACAAATGCGCTTTTGCTTGCGTTTGCCAGCCAGTGTCCCGGTGGTGTGATTGCCTCATTTGCATTTATATAAAATAGGAAATATTTTCAAAACCTTTGCAATTTGTTTCGGAACTCGCATAAGTATATTAGCATATATGAGGGATTTGATACTCATGCAAGAACGCTCAATTTACAAACGCGATAACGGTAGACTATAGGTTAAGTGGCAGGTTTGCCTGAGCTCTGAAATTGCACATATAATAATTTCGATTTGTCCATAAATGTGCACGGCGATAGCAAAGACATACATCTAAGGTTTTCCAGAGAGTGTGGTTATATCATTATGTAAATAATTGAAAACCAAAACTTTATATATGGAATTGATATAGTTTTTTTCTGCTTTAATAATAATTTTTTTCATATATAAGTATATTTAAAATAAAATAGTTGATCAAAGAGATAGCTTACAGAGTCAACAGTATGAGAGCCTCGAGCTGTAAGAGCACTTGACTTGATTCGGTTCATCCTGAAGTATTCACACAGTGGATTGCTCTTTACTTTTAGGCTCATTCAGGTACATCCACGATTCGCCACCTGACACGATTTTATAGACGAGCTTCGAAGCTCAACTATCTTATTTTATCTCTCAATCAATCGGCACGAGCTGAACGATGGACAAATTGTACGGGATCAAAGGTGAAAATTTTTTTCTACTAATGTACATGCAATATTAAATTTACTCAGCTCATACTGTTATCTCATTTTCACGATAGGTCACATCTCTCAATATCAGCTTGCGCATAGCATCAAGAGTTTCCGAAGCAACAACGGATTTTGGAAGACCTTCACGTCGATTGAGATTGACGTTGAAACTTGTAGAAAATATTTGCGCGAAAATGTTCGCGATATATTTCCATTTTCTGGAGAACTGAATATTTTAAGTCACTGTAAACAATACAAATAGCGCTTTTGGAAATATATAAGTTTTAAGCAACTATTGTATGGAGTTAGACTTAACATAGAATCCCATCGCAAATGCCCTAAGGCGAAACATACAATTTGTTTTTAAACAGACTCTAACTTTACGGAATATATTGGGTTGTCAAAAAAGTCTTGCGGTATTTTTATTGAATCAATTCGTATGGCACCATAATCACATCGAGCTTCTTCGTGACTCCAAGCTTCTTCAAATGGTTTATAACGGTTTGATGACTACTATGCCGGTCTCTTTCGACCAATTCAGCGATTTTCTCGCAATTTTCGACGACAGGCCTTCCGGAGCGTGGCGCATCTTCGACCACCTCTACACCAGAATGAAAACGTTGAAACCATCGTTGTGCGGTGGAAATGGAAACTGAATCGGGTCCATAAACTGCACAAATTTTATTGGCGGCTTGCGATGCATTTTTGCCTTTATCGTAGTAGTACTGTAAAATATTTTCTCTTTATTTTGCTCCATGTTTGCGACGCTACGAGTATAACTCACGAACGACTTAAAAGAAACAACAACCAATCAAACACGTATTAGCGCGTGAAATGAGCATTCCAAAAAGGTATAGCATAACCCGATGCGACGAATAAAACTAGAACTACGCGCTTTCAGCGCCAACTAGCGAAAAAACGGCAAGACTTTTATGACAACCTACTATTAGGTAAGTAAGGTTCCATATCACAGAGTGATATTCCACCATCGGCCTAACCAAAGTTGTAAAAACAGTAACATACGGGTATATAAATCTTTTAGACCAGCGTTTAACAAAACTAAGAACACATTCTGCTTTCAAAACCATGGTTTCAATATGAGCCCTGAAATTAAGCTTAAGGTTCATAGTAACACCCAAAGCAACAAACATACAAACTTTCTAGTCTATTGATTTTTTTTTTATATGGAGAAGGACGCACAGATCTACGGAAAAAGCACGTTGCCTTAAATTATGTCTGGTTGCGACAGACACCATTGATCAGTTGAAGTATAGGATTTAAAAAAATTTATATTTTTATAGTAAACTTCTTTAGCATTATCGTACGAGAGTCGAGAGATTTACATTATCGAAAGGTTTGCTAAAGTCACTTGATGTAGCATCTGTGTGCTTATCTTGTACAGTTTTGTGGTTGGACAGAAATGGAATTTGCTTTCAGCTTTACTTTACCTTGCCATAAGTTCTGTTACAAAGTTTACAAAATTTTAAGAAGAAAGTGCAGTCCATTTTTGTGTTTGTCTTCCCTTAGTAACATGGAGTGAGAAGCTAAAGCAAATCATACTGCGATGGTTGCATCAGAAACCTTAAAATTTCGAAAATGTTTTCTTAATCTTAATTTATGTTCATAGATATGACACTTAATAGGTTTTCGTTTAAAAGTCTTATGGTGGCAATAGTCCGAATTTTTGGTAAACTTAACCGTTTCAAAGATACCAATTGGTTGAAATTTTACTATTTGAAAGCAATCAGCTCTTGGAAATTAAATGGGATGATTTACTTTCGGGGCTAGATACAGCTAATAGTTTCTCCATTTTTAAGAAATCAATTCAGGAATTCTGTCATTATAATATCCCGCTGAAACGCATACAACCATATAAGTTGCCTTGGTATACTAAGGACCTGAAACGTCTAAAAAATCTCAGAAATAAATACTATAGAAAATTCTCTTCAACTAAATCTCATGTTTCCTTTGTTCAATATCAGCATTACACAAAACTGTTTAATGAATTGGATAAGTCTCTCTATAAAAGGTTTATTAATAATACGGAGTCTACAATCAAGTCGAACCCTAAGTTCTTTTGGAACTTTGTAAAATCTAGAAGAGCGTGTTCGGCCATTCCTTCTGCTTTACGCTGGGGAGATAAGTCGGCATACACTCCGGTCGAAATCTCCAACTTGTTCGCTGAATTTTTCAAATCGAACTATGTTCAAGAGGATCCTGGTACTAGTTCCACTTTTTCAGCTAATGACTTCCCATCCATAAATTTTGGCTCACTGTGTCTTTCACAGGATGATATTGCCAAGGCTATCGGTGATATTAAGTCTTCTACCAAATTGGATTTGGATGGACTTCCGCCCGTACTAATAAAAAACTGTACTGCCTTAGTATATCCTCTCATGCTTATCTTCAATAAGTCTCTCTCCTCCGGAAATTTTATTTCTGACTGGAAATTGACATGCATTACCCCCATACTTAAAGGTGGTAGAAAGGACGTTATCTCCAATTACAGGCCTATTTCTAAACTGTCTACTATTTCAAAAATTTTTGAGTGTTCTGTTAAAAATAAATTATTTTTTGCAGTAAAATCAATAATTAATGTCAATCAGCACGGGTTTGTCTCTGGGCGCTCCACTGTGTCAAACTTAGCAGTTTTTAGCGACTATTGCATGTCTGCATTCTCCGCTGGATTTCAGGTAGATTGTGTCTACACAGATTTCTCTAAAGCCTTTGATAAAGTATCACACAATATTCTAATTAAAAAATTATCATCTCTAGGATTTCACTCGGTCTTCTTGCAGTGGATTAAATCATATCTGCAAAACAGACGATGCGTTGTCAGTGTCGATGGAGTGTCATCTGATTCATTCATTGCGTCTTCGGGAGTCCCACAAGGAAGCGTCTTGGGTCCACTTCTCTTTGTGCTGTTTATCAATGACATTTCCTGTTGCTTCTCTTTCGCTAACTATCTGTTATATGCAGATGACCTAAAAATTTTTGCAATAATCAAAAACACACAAGATGTACTCAAACTTCAATGTGATATTGATACTTTTCATAATTGGTGCATGAAATCGAAGCTTTTTCTGAACCTCGATAAATGCTCACAGATCTCTTTTGGTAGGGGACGCAACATCCTATCTTCCAGCTACAATATTTCTAACTGCGTCCTAAAATGCGTTACTGAAATCAAAGATCTTGGGGTAATCTTTGACAACAGATTTTCTTTCAGTAATCACATCAACTATATCACTTCAAAAGCATTTTCTGTACTCGGCTTTGTCCGTCGTAATTCTACAAATTTTTCCGACCCCTACACGTTAAAATTACTGTACACATGTTTTGTGCGGTCCATTTTGGAGTATGCAGTGTTTATTTGGAGACCATATTGCATATCGTCAATTAACAGGATCCAGCGTGTCCAAAAGATCTTTCTTAAATACGCTCTCCGCTCCTTAAAGTTTGTTGACCCAATACCATCGTATACATCGCGTTTATTGCTGATACATCTTAAATTACTGGATAATCGAAGGTCCGTTCTCTCCCTTTCATTAGTCTTCAATGTAATCAACGGAGGTATTGACTGTCCCTATTTATTAGCGAAACTTAACTTCAATACTCCCCAGCGTTGTCTCAGGTCCATTTCCCCATTTTATTACAAAAAGGAAAGCACTAATTTTGCTGAATATGCTCCCCTCAAGAGGGCTATGCGTGAGTTTAACTCGATTTCCGAGAAAGTTCTTCTTGATTTCTCTCACACTAAGGATTCCTTCATTAATACCCTCAATTCTGTTTTTTAGTTTAAGTTATCTATTCATATTATTGTAATTTTAATTATTCTAGAATTCTAATATGCATCCTGTTTTCATTAGTCTGTAAGAAGTAATGTTCATAGACTTTAGTAAATAAATAAATAAATAAATAAATTTGTTTGTTTTTTTCTTTTTTAACTGAAAAAAAACGTCATTTGAAATTGCAGTACCCATAGCTTTGTGAGAAATTTTCTGCTCTACAAAATTAGTATGCATAATTTCCGATTAAGTTAAGTGTTTACGGAATATTTATCGTCAAGAATCGAAGAGAAACAAAAATTAATGCAAAAAAAACAATTCAAAAAAAATTCAAAAATAAAAAAAAACTAATTTGCAGTATTTTATAGAACATTAAATTCCCTACAAAACTAGGAATTTTGCAATTTACAATATTTTTTTTTTCATTAATTATTAAAGTTTTTATGAAAAAAAAAAAAACATTTTTCTTTAAAATAAAAAGAACTATAACTGTCAATATCTCTTAAATGATTACGTGAACGAAAAAATCTTTATACTTAGACCGTTTGAAGAACATTAAATTTTCTACAAATTGTACTAAACGAAAAACTTTTTGAAGCAGTTGGAAGCGAGAAACAAATCAGAACCTTTCTTAGAGGTGTTTTTTAATCAAATTTCAAAAAATTATCATCAAAAACGTTAACGGACTAGCTGCTTAGAACAGAAACCATCTTTCGCCTTCTCTTAGTCCTAGAATAAAAGATGATATACTAATCTACTGGACAACCTAACACAAGAAAGATTTATAACGCAATTAATGTTATAGATAGACTAGTTTAATAACCGCTCCATCCTTATGAATTAGAAAATCGGAAAAACGTGGCATAGCTCGAAACTTGGCAACATCTGACCACAGCCAAGATTAATTCAAAGCAAATTCAATTCTTTGAAGATACGAGGTTTTCATCTTTGGTACGTTTTAAAAGCCACTCTTTTTGGCTTAGATGCATTATCATCATAGTCAGTTCGGTAATCCTTCAAAGGTTCTGAAAGCGTTTGATCTATGATATTTATAACTGTTTATCTTATGATGCTATCCAAGTATCAAGCCATTTTTCGATGTTGTCTTGTGAATGGAACTGCTGAGCATACCATGTGACATCGAACTTAACAAATAATAATGGAACGAAGCAATATCTGAGCAACATGCTTGCAATGATAGACGCAAATTTAAGACTTTAGGTAGATTTTAACGCATTTTTCAACGTAGAACCGAATTTTTCCATGCAGCACAACTCTCTATGTTGAAGCAAGCTCTTCAAATGGTTTTGGCCCTTCTTAGTTGTTTCTATTTGAAGTTCCTAATGTGCTTCAGCCGCCAATTTCTTAAATGAAAACCAACACTTCCCGACGATTACTTGGCAACAAGTCGAACATATTCGCACAATCAAAAGTACATGACAGACAAGCAAAGTCACGGTATGTATCGGTTAAGGGTTTTTTATAGAGTTAGGATTTTCAAAAATCTATTTTTTGCATTTTCTTAATATATATATATATATATTATAAATCTGAGTATACACATATAAATTTTCAAGTCGATCCGACGAATAGTTTCGAAGTTATAGACACATTAGTGAAGGCGCGCCGACTACATGTAAAATGCTTTCAAAACTTTAAACTCGTTTTTCTCGAAACGGTGTTTTCAAAGTCGGTGAGCAAGATTTCTCAGAAACGGCTGAACCGATCGGTTTGAAATTTTTACACAAGCTTTTTAACTATTTTTTTAGTAATTAGTCGAAGGATTTCTGCATCCTATGAAAGTTTCTTATTTTTATGAACAATTAGAGACAAGAAAGTTCGAAAATCGAACCTTTTGCTTTGAGTAGCCGCCATTTTGTCAAAAAATTTCTTTTTGCTAATTCCTTCGACCATTCACTAGACTATTTATTATATTAATGAAGTTTATTCTGTTTTTGCGTTTTAAATGATCCAGTTCAGAGATATCGTGCTCACCGCAAGAGGCCTTTATTTTACGGACCTCTGCAAAATTGGCAATATCAACGCTCCCGATAACTATTTTTGGCAATAAAAAATATGTAAACTATATTCAAGGTTGTCATAATATACCTGCAAAGTTTCAACTCAATAAACTAAATAGTTTGCTTAGAAAAAATCCTTGAAAAATGCCTTTTCTTCGACCTCCTAACTGTATATAACCCCTTAAGTTTTCGTCTTGGATATATCAAAATCGATCACCACTAACTGCTGTAGCCATCTATTCACAAACAGCGGGAAGTTAGTTGCGTACCTAATATATGCCTTAAAAGTACCTTCATACCATACAGGAATTGCCTTCCGACATGAGTGGTGTAGCCAATACTCCTACTTCTATCATGGATTTTCAATTCCAGAATCCCATATTTTATTTAAGGGGTTAGGGGTAGTCAGAGGCACGACAAAAAGGAGAATTTTCAGTATGTTTTTTTTTTTGCTAATAAATCGTGTTATTTTACAAAAGTAGTAATATGGCTGTACATAGTATAATATGGCATGGCAATGTGTTGATTTGAAGTCACGAAAACTTCAAAAAAAAAATTATTTCCAAAGTTATAGTTGCTTGTGTTGACTCAGTTCTAAAAAACATGTGCTTGCGGTGACACCCATAAGACCTTTGAGATTCATCTAAAATCACTCGGACAGTAAAAATTGGTTTCATAAATAGATAAAATCGGGCCTGATCGAAGCATTTGTTTTTTTTTTTTTTTTAATTAACAAAATGACGGCTTCAGGAAATTTTTTCTAAATTGTTAATTGATCTTAAAAAATCGAAACTTTTGAAAAACAAAAAATTCTTCGATCGGGCCCAAGTTTATTATATATTCTAAAAGCTGTATAAATGTTATTAAAATCTACTGAGCGGTCTTCAAGTTACAGTTGTCACCGTTTCAAAAAACATAGTTTTGAGAAAAACGCATTTAAAGTTTCACACTAGCGCTTTGAAGTGCCCGAGCTCTCTTTGTTATTTGTGGAATAACATAAAAACTAATTATCGGATCAACGAGAAATTTTCAGAGAATAGTTTTAAGATATTACACTTAACGAAAGTGTAAAAGAAAATAATTTTTAAAAGTTCTAACTACCCCTAACCCCTTAAATTACCCCCTAATGGAAATAAATTACTATACAGAGAACTCATCTCTAATTTTTAGCCTGTTATATGCAGACTTTTCACAAATGTTTTGAAAAACTAAACCAATCATTCATGAAATATTCAAATACGTTTTTTTTCTGCAGAACAATAAAGTTATCAAAGAAATTTTGAAGTCATTTGCGTCAAATTATTATTAATATTTCCCTACATCTGTATTCACACAACTCATTTTTGCTGCGACTATTTGGAATGTGTGCGCCTATCTCCCGAAATTCTCAAATGAAGGTGCGACTACGAGCAGCATTAAATTATTTATAACACAAGCAGACACAGCTATACATAGATACACATACAAATACAACTCTACACTAGCGAAGCCAGGAGCGCAAAGATTTATGATGTCGTTTGAACATAAATAAATCAGTTGTGATATGCCTTCACCGATTTGCATGATTATAATTTCCAGTCACGTTTCATAAATCCCAGCGCATTGAGATACTAAAAATTTCACACGTAAAATATTTTGTACCACAAGCAAAAACAACAACAACAATAGTAAGACATAACATAAATGCTTGAAAATCGTAAAAGATCAGGTGGATTGAAGGAATTGCGAATAAGCATGCCAAACGGTGGGGTTATAAGCGGAGACAACGGAAAATTTTGATATATACATACGCCGTTGTTGTTGTTGTTGTTGTTGTTGTCTATGTAAATTACGCGCGCGTGATATTAGCACATGTGCCAGCGCCTAAAAGTATGCTTTATTGCCGCCATCAAATAAAGCAACTTTTCAAGGGCTTCCCGCTTGTTATATTGCAGGGATTTCATGCTGAGCCTGTCAATAACAAAACCGAAAGAAAAATTCGTGCCACGAGTATTGAGTGTCTCGCCTAAGTTCGCATTTAAAGCGCACGAAAGGCTTTGCATCGTCTTGGTTTTTGTTGCCTCAAATCCTGTCGTGCTTAAATTCTGCAATTATTTCAGCAGTCTATAAAAAGCCTAAAACAACAAAAACTGACAGAATTCATTAATGATAGGCCTTTACTGCATAAATAACAATGAAAAGGAAGCCGCCTTTGCTGTTAAATGTCATCCGAATATGTTGCTAAGCTAAATAATTATTGGTTTCCGTTGTCTGAAATGTATATACTCGTACGAGGGTGGAATCGACACGTGCACAGTTAATATAAAGCCTAACAAATGCCTAAAACAGATTTTCTCAGATTTCGTGGCATGGCATATGTTACTTGTGATTATGTCTGTACGTACTTGCATAACGATCTGCATAAATACATACAAACATTAGGGTGATTCAAAAAAAAAAAAAATCCGTTTGGTACTCAGAAAATGGGTTCCTAGACACCTCTAAGAAAGCCTCTCCTAAAATTTATGAGTTTCATTATTCATAATGATTTTTTTCATTGAGTTATAAAATTCATAAGAAATAAAAAATTTTCCCAAAAATAATCAAATTTCAACCGCTAATATCTTTTAAACGGTTGGGTTTACGAAAAAATCGTTGAGGCCTTTTTTGTAGAGCATTCAATTTCCTACAAAGTCTAAGGAACAAGATATTTTTTCAAGTAGTTGGAAGCGAGATATAAATTTTTCTCTCTGATTATAAGAAAAAAGAGAAAACTGTATGTAGGAGGATCTTCCCGTTAGAATTAAAAAATCATATTTGGAAAGGCTTCCTTAGAGGTGTCTTGGAACCTATTTTCCCGAGTACCAAACGAATAAAAAAAATTTTTTTTTGAATCACCCTAATATACATACATACATACATACATACATAATATCTAGTATAAAACAAAAATAAACATAAACTTCGGCTGCATGGATGTTATAAAACCTCACAAAGGTGTATGGACCACAAAATGGTATAAACATATTTTTGATTTTGATCAGGCAATTTAATATAAGGCTGCCATATGCTATAGTAGTTTGGTTTAAACAATTTTTCTGAGATTCTGATTATGCCAAGATATTAACTCGCATATATATATAAACAGATCAAGGACACGGTTAAATTAACTCTGCTCATCCTCTGTTCATTTATATATTATATTATAGGATCTCTGACGTTTATGGATGCTACGAACATCATCACAAACTTAAACCCACTTCAGGGTACAAAAAACGCGTTTCCACAAATTTTTGGTATTTCAGGATTATCCTGATCTGTTAAATGCTTTAAGAATATTTTCTTGAGAGTATGCAGAAGTTCTTCGTTAAGGGTGATTTGATAAAGAGTTGCAGCCATCAAATATATTTTTTAAATTTTATTTGTAGTAAAATATGTACGCCAAATAGAGTAAATTTTATTATTCGGGTTATTTTTAGTTTAAAAATAATTTGTCATAGAGTTAACACTTACAAAAAGAAAACAGAGCCAAAGTGAGAAAAAACACTTTTCATTTAAGTTTTATTTTTACTGAAGAAAAAATCTTTTTACTTGTCTTATGAAATTAAGTTAATGATAAATAACAGCAGTAGATACTGCATACTCCGATTTTTTCTAAGAGTATACACTATACTACCATACATATTTAAATATACACATGTTTGGGTCTGGGGAAACACATCCTGCTGTGATCATTCGAGCATGCGTCTAACGCCTCTGATTGCGTACTCGTACATACTTACATAGTATATCATAGAAAATGTATACATATGCCACTACAAATTTGGCCGACGTTATAAGCACAAGTGCCAACGAGCAAAATTATATACATATATATACTATATATAGTTGCTTAATATCGTATCAAATGAATATATTAACGTTACTTAGTCATATGCAAAAGCAGATGTGTTCAACAAGTGGCGAGAAATAATGACGCAGAACTTTTTTATTTTCATTATAATAATTTGTTTTTGTTTTGCTCTATTTGGCTTTCTCCACCCATAGGCCTGCAATGATGCTGTTAATGAGGCAATATAGAGTCATGCGTCATGAATGGCTGGACCAATGTGTGTTGTTACACAACAACTGTGTTAATGAGACAACCAGCTTGCATAATGTATGCTAAGCTGGCGTCAGCGTTCTCTTCCTTTTGTTACCATGTGACTGCTCTATTTAATGTGGAACTATATGGTATATACAAGTTGATGTACATACAATTTTTTTTTTTGTTTTTGAGAAATTTGGCGGCAACATCGATAATATGGCTAGCTGACTCTTAAATAGATCTGCGAAAGGTAATGGAATTTAATAGACGAATCTGTAAATTTTTTTTTTTAATTTTGCGAATATATGTGTTTAATGTATTTATTAATTAAATAAGTATCCCATTTATTTCATCTGTTTTTCAAACCATATTATTTAAGATATGAAGAATTGAATACACTTTTTATTAATTCAATTACATTATTTCACTGCCTGGTTTAGGTTGTAACTCTGGTTTCAATATTTTTAACTCGAGGTGCGCTTAAGGGGGTGTTCTACTCTAGAATTTTGAAAAATTGTATTTTTTTTTATATATTTAAAGCTAAGACCCTTAAGAACATATCTTCCAAAGGATTTTCAAAAATTAAAATTATTTAAAGAGCTACAGTTACTTTAGTGACTCAGTACCTAGCCCGGTAGGTAGACTCACTTTTTTAAACGCGTTTTTCTCGAAACTATTTTTTTCCACACGGTACCGGCATTATCTCAAGTTCTATAAAACCAATTTACTTGAAATTGTGTGTGAACCGTCTTTATATAATCCTTTACCGTTTCTAGCAGCACTGTGTTAAAATTTTTGTTTTTAATATTTAAAAAAAAATCAGGAATTTCAAAAAAAAAAAAGCGTGAAAAATTAATTTTATTTTCAGGCAGTCGCCATTTTTCAAAAAAGAAATGTTTCGTATTCCCTGATTTAAGGACTATAACAGCATCCTTACTGATTAAGAATTTCTTTTGATTTTTTTAAACCAGACCACCAGGAGAGTCAGGATCAAAGTCACCAGGTTGCGCCATTTTTACACCCGTCTCTCCCCCTCTAATTATTTTAATTTTTAATATTTTTTTGTAAAAGTTTTTTTCTGCATTCTTAAGATATCAATAAAAAAAACACCATAAAAAATGTATGGTAAAAATATTTTTGGTTTTTTTATAGATAAAATTCAAAAAACTGCCCAAAGTTTGATTTCTAGAGTAGAATACCCCATTCAAAGATAAATTTGAAACTACGAACATAAGAGAATAATATTATATTTTATTAGACTCTTTTATAACTTTAGCAGTCAATATTGAACGTACTAATCATGACATATGACTTGATTTGGTGAAAAAAGTACTCGAAAGTTAGGTTCATAGAACTTGTTCCTACAGAGAAAGTAATGTTATATTAAGAGCTTAATTGTGTCAGATGTACTTGACATTAAATAAAAAACATTAATATTTCCTTAAAAATTAGTGTGTGGGGAAGTGAAAGAAATACATGAAATTTATAATGACGTTATGTGGGAAGTAGGAAATAGACGTGAGGGTTACCATTTCGGCTATTTTCACACTGCAAGATTGGAAAATAATAATAATGTTATGTAAGTATGAGATTCGATAAGTGAGTTCGCAGAGATGATATTTGATTGAAGGTGGTCGGTGCCTAACCCATCGTCCAATTTTGATATGAGTTTTGATGATTTAATGTCTTTGAATCGACCTTTATCGCACTGTTAGTAGTTTCAACACAACCGTTATATGGTTAAGGGGTCAGTGGGATAATCTGGTCTGATTTTTGACATTTTTTTTAGAATTTTGTATTCTACAATAGACCTTTTTTCACATATCATAAGATATATCGTGAAGTGTGCAAACAAATTTTTTCGAAATTTTTTGGTGACATCTGTCGGAGAAATGGCTGGGTTAATAAGATGCATTTTTTCACTGGCGGACACGATTTCTCATGTTTGGATCATCTGAAACCAAAAAATCCAATTTATTCTTAATAAGTACGTAACTGATTATCGTCCCTACCACGAGTAAAATCATGAAAATCTGTTGATAAATAAAAAAGTAATTAACATTTTTTTATAATTTTTCCCATGGTTTTTTATATAAATTTTGTCATAACATTGTCAATAAATTATAAAAAAAAATATAGGAACGATAGCCAGGCGTTTTGTGAACATTAAAAAAAAAAATTAAGCAAATCGGTTGAGTAGTTCGACCGGAACAATGTCCGCCAGTTTAAAAAAGTGTTTTCAGAGAAAAACGTGTTTAAAGTGCCAGGTGCACTCCGAACGCTCCGAACATCGAACGGTATTATTATTTTTGGGCCTTTTTCGAAACCTTCTAATGGTAAAGTGGGATTCTACATTAATTCTAAGGGAATAAGGGAACAGAAAATGCAAAAAAAAAATTTAAAAAAGAGTACCCTAATGACCCCTTAACCTGTAACTTCAACGGCTTGGAAGATATATTCAGAAAACCAGAGCTGTCCCTCCTTGATGGGACTCGATGTTCCAAATTTAAGTTTTGTATCTTAGCTTACGGCTTAGTTATTGACCGTTAGAGGTTTTAGATTAAGGACGTTTCATGGGCATGATAGGGGTCCGATTCCGCCCATATGCAGTGCCAAGCTTCTAACCTTCCAAGGAGTAAGTGTACTAAATTTTATGACGACATCTTGATTTTTAGTCAAGTCGGACACGTAGACACACAGACAGTCACTCAGATTTCAACTCCTGACTCTTCATCCAGAATACCTATATATATATGTATATGCATCTATTTCTTACCTTGATAGATACAAACAACCGTTAGGTGAACAAAACTATTATACTCTCTTTTTTCAAAAAAGTTGTAAGTCTACTTTAAATAAGCAGATCAGAGAATTTTTAATTAAATTTTTCGAAATGATATGAGAAGTATTCACATTTTTATATTGAAGATAATTTTATTATTTATGTAGGTGGCAACTATCTTAATATAAGCCAACTTTAAAAAATATATTAAATTTTTCTGAATACTATATTGAAAATAATATTTTGTGTTTCTTCTAATTTATAAGCTTAGTCGCACATTGCTATAGCGTAAGGCTAAAGGAGCACTATTAATTTTACTCTTTATACCCTAATAAAGGCAAACCTAAATCACGACGAAGTTTGTAACACTCAGAAAGAAACGTCGAAGTATGATGAGCTGAGCTATTGAGTCATGTCCTCCGTTCATCTGTCTGCATATACGTAAACCAGACTCTCAATTTTTGAGATATCTATCCGAAATTTGGCACCCGGCTGTTTTTCTTCAAGAAGCTCTTGGTTTGCCGGAATCATTGATTTCGGATCTTTATAGCAAATTACTGCCACACAAATGAACTATCAAAAACATGTCTTTGTAGGGAAAATTTTTTTGTTTAACAAAATATCTGCAGGAAATTGGATTATTGTCAAAAGCAACGGTAAAATTTCCGAAGAAATTGCTTAGATCAGACTACTAAAGCAAAAATCTACCATTCAAATCGCATGGTATTACTTGAAATAGTGTAAAGCTTTATCCAAGTTAGACCTTCAGTATTTTTTTTATACATATCTTCACTCAAATTACTTCTTTTAGCATCAAAATCTGTACCTACAAAGCTGAATTTTTGATCTTTCTTCAGAAGACGGATTTGCATGAAGTACTACACTACAGACAAATTTCTTAAAGTTTAAGCTTTCGTACTTTTTTATTTGCTTTTACTTTCTTTTACTTTCTCTTGCAGCATGGATGAAGTATATATGGCTCTATTCGGCTCTTCTCAAATTGTTTAGATTCAATACTTCACTTAATGCCTTTCTACGAGAAAAATTTTAACATCACTTATCCGCATTGACAGAGAGTATCGGTAATGATAACGTTGTTCGTTTTTATGGATCTGACTTCACCAAAAACCACGTTCTTAATATATATAAAATCAGCACATTATGAAAAGACAGCTGGTGGCGTCCTGTAAAATAAGCTAGAAGTAGTAGGATGAAGCTATGTACTAGAAGAATTTTTTTCATTGCCTTTGTCATACTCTATTAATGAATTGTCATTTCAGAAGTTCTAATTAAAATCACAAACTACACAGTGTGTCACAGAGCGCACGTAGCGAATATGCAAAATGATATTAAGAATTTTCCTATTAAAATAACTGGCTTTGAAACAATACAAATCTTAGTTCAAAGCAAATATGTGAAACTTAGATTTAATTAAACTCAGTTGGAGAAACATCACCTTTATCGTTTGACAATTGCATGACGAATTATTATTATTGTTATCCGAATAAGGCACTCCCTGCTTTATGGTTGCTGGGAAGTTGCACTATCGCTTATTCCATCAAAAAGTTAAATGAAAATAAAAACAAACTAGACAATAAGCTAATGAGTAAAAATTGTAGTGGACATAAAATTAAGAATAAACAGAGAGATGATACTCGAACAAATAACATATAATATCGTTATAATTTTATATAATACATTATATAATAATATACAGTCTGTAAGAGCGTGGTCGTGTTAATCTAAAAAAAAAAATATTTTATGAAACTTTCATATTTATACATACATTGTACACATTACAAATAATGATGCAATTTGGTCAATAGTATGTCACCACCGGCGTCGATAATTGCCTGGCATCTCCGAGGTATGCTTTCTACTAATTTGACGGCGTATTTTAGTGGCAAGGATCTCCAGATCCGACGAATTTCGTAAGACAACTGCTTCAAAGTGTATGTGCGTCTTACACGAAGCTTCTGTTTTGTTTGTTTGTACGCCCACACATTTTCAATAAGGTTTCCATCGGGCGACAGCGACGGCCAATCCAATGTAACGACGAAAGATTGAGTTTTCCACTGAGTACAGAGCTTGCTGCAGTATTTAGGATCGTTGCCCTCCTGCAGAATCTAATCTTCATTTTTTCTGATGAATCATCGTTTGGCAGATAGCAGTAAAGCCTTTTTGTAGGTTTTCATCATTTTCTCGGCATTAAGGTTGTCAGTAAAGAGGTACAAAGTGCCGAATCCCTGCTTTGAGAAGCAGCCTTAAAGATGCACCTTTATTCCATGTTTTACGGTAAGCTGAACAAGCCTATTGGTGGAAGTTGACCAGGCTCGCGTGAGAACGTGTCCACATAGAACATTCATCAGTAAAAATGACATTCTCAAAATCTCTCAGTATTCTCATGCGCTCAAGTGAGTCACTTTGTCACAAAATTTTCAGTCAACAGAGACTTCTTCATCGTGTTGCGCCATTTCAGTTCATGATTATGAAGAAGGGCTCGGATAGTTTCGTAGGATATATCTAAACCTTTTGCTTTTCCTTGCCGCAGTGTTAAAGCAGGATTCCTCTAAAACAGATTCACTATTATTTTTTCATCTTTTTTGTTCACTTTTCCCATCGAACCACGTTCTGGTAAATCATGGACATTTTTAGCCACCATGTCTCAGTATAATGCCTTCGGCTTTCTCACATATTTAGCAGCCGCTGATTCCGACATTTCGGACTTTTCGGGTGGATGCAAAGGAACACGGCTTCTCTCATGGCGTTTAACGCGATTCGCTTTCAAAAGACCAAAGACAGCTGAACCTTTATTGACAATGCATCAAGGATATAGCTTCCTTCTATCGGCTAGCGAAGGAATTAGAGCGAAATCTTTCATAAACTGTCGGTAAAGTCGACCACAATCTAACTTGACAGACTGTATAGAATATAAATAGTTTCACATTAATTGTTGCGGGGACTTTACGGACTGCTGTTTTTAATTATTTTTTTTTTTATGTAAAAAAATAAATTTTATTTCAAATATTCATTAACACAAAAGTCGAATGAAGTCTTCAGTTGCTTAGTCAGTGCGTGTCTCTGTAGTTACTTTGTGTCTAAAATTTGTTTTGATAAAATTTTGCATAGAATGAATCCGCGTAGAATAAGGTGTTATTTAAATTCTTTTATCTCTGAGTGGGTAGATATTACTAATTATATATATTACTAATTAATTGCTTTAAAGCTCTTTACGACGAAGAGATTTTTAGGTGCATATATGTTTATAATTTTGTCTTGCCAGAAAGTAATCGATTGTGCGTTAAGTACCAGCTACAGTTGAAAGGGCGAAGAAATGTACTACTAACTTGTTCTTTTTGTTTTGCCAAGGACTGCGCAATTTATCAAGATATTTCAATTTTGGCTCAAGTTACAGATTTCACGGGCGGACGGAAAGACGGTTAGGCAGACAGTCACCCGGATTTCAAGTCATCTCGTCAGTTGTAGACGATACATACAACGGTTAGGTGAACAAACTATTCTAATATGTAGCAATATGTTTCAAGGCTATTATAAGTAACTACAACACTTTCGCTTTATTTACAAACAATTATGCCACAATCGGCAAAAACCAAGAGAGACGCACATTATTATTTATTTCATCAAATTTAGCAAAAATATACACAAAAGGCCAACACATCGAATACAAGTAACAAGAAATTTGTGTGCGAATTGAGTCTACTGCCTACCAGCCATACTATGTGCCAATTGCTGCGCACATTTCCAAACTGGAATTATTTATATTTAGGAAATTATTTACATTTCCATCACAAGTTTGCCCATTTCATATTTGATTCTGCTGCAGAATCTCACAAACAAAACATAAATTGCTTTTATAGCAACTTGTTGCGCAGCAGTTGATTATATGTCACGTATACGCCCGGGGTGCTCATTAGGTGTCATGTAAATAGCATTTATATATATGCATATATTTATGTTGATATGTACGAATTTTGGCCAATATGACTAAATCAATACATGTAACATTTTAGGCACTCACGCTGTTTGGGTTTTTGGCCTTGGGAAAAGCAAAAATAATTAAGTCGCCGGGAGGTATGCTAATGCTACTGCTTTTTGAGAATTTCGAAGAATGCATATGAGCTAATCAAAAATAGCTAAATTGGCTTTAAGAAACATTAAAATTATATAAAGCATATTTTAAAGATCGAAGTCGTTCACAACGCCTACTTTTATTCCAATAAATTATTGTCTAAGCCTATATTATAAACAAAGTAATTTAGGTACAACGACGACACAACATAAGTTCCAAATAGTAACACCTTTAAAACCACACTTCTTTAAAAAAAATTAAGCAAAAAAATCAATGGTAAACTCAGACAAAAGCAAAAAATGCTAATCAATTCAAATCAATTTGCATGATTTCCCAATAAAGCGAATTAAGGAAATTGCTGTGGATAAGGAAATGGATATTGATATGGAAACACGCGTACACGAATATGATAGCGAAAACTGATACGCGTGCAAATGGCAAGAGTAAGTGTATATAAATGCGCAGTATGTCGGCGCAACAGTTTTTCTCTTCCACGCTTTTAAAAGCTTTCAAGCAAATATATATTATTGTGCTGTTTTTTTTGCATTTTTAACTGACACGTTTTGCTACTCAACTAAAAGAGAATAATAGAAAGATTGCAAGTGTTCAAAGTGGACTAAATTTAAAAAGCTAAATGGCCGATCTATTTCAATTCAGATTAAGACTTAATGATAAAACTTAAGTCCTTTATACATAGTACTTTGCTTTTGCTAGTTCAAAACCTTAAGGGGTTAAATTATTTTTGCTCAAGGAGTTATCATATTATCATCATAGTCTAACTTTCACATTATATTATTTTCTCAATACTAAGCCAACTTTTTAGCGAGGCGAAAACCATGCCCAGAAGGGCAATGGTGATTCGAAATAGTGACCTTAGCCTTAATTTGCGGAATGCTATTAGTAAAGTACATAAGTTTTTGGGTTGATATGAATATTTTCTTAAAAGCAGGACTTGTAATAAACGACTAAATTTTTTATCAAAAAAATACGTCAAATTGTTAATAAAGAATTGGAAATAAAAAACAATTTTGCCTGGATTATTCGACTTGAAAAAGGTCATTTCGAAAAAACGTGCTAAAGCGGACGGATCAAATCCTTCTACATTACATAGAACAGATTACATAGAGACAATATTATCAACTGAATAAGGTTTTTAGTATTCTAAGGTGTATGTTGCGTCAAGCGACCTATCTACAAATTTATACCTAAAATAAAAATAATAAATGAATTGTAAAATATTGAATTATAAAAATTATAAACTATTGAATTGTTAAAAATTAAATTAAGAAAATCTATTATACTTACCTTAATAATGCATTCATAATACAGGGTAGGCCATTTAAAGTTGACCCATCTGGCAACGCTGTAACTTTTAACAGCGCTGACAAATCGGCTAATGTCATACCGCGTTAGAAGCGTCATTCGAAGACAATTTATACCATGGAACAGTACACTCCAAAAGAACGCGCTGAAATTGTTCAGCTTTATATTCAAAATAACTTTTCAATTGTGTTAACTCAACGTGCGTTTCGCAAAAAAAAATAAAGTGAAAAGTGCTCCAGTTAAGAACACAATTAAGTCTTTATACGCAAAATTTGTGAACACCGGTAATCTCAGTAATGCCAGTCATGCATCCAGACAACGCACAAGACGTTCTGATGAAAATATCGAAGCTGTACGAGCCAGTATTGAGGAGACTCCATCGACATCGAGTTATCGCCGCTCTCAGGAATTAGACATCTCTCGCACCACTCTCCGACGCATAATTCATAAAGATTTGAAGATGTTTCCATATAAAATTCAAATGGCACAAAAACTAAACCCAGCTGATTCTCCGCGACGCCTTAATTTTGGCAAATGGGCCATCGAAATGGCTGAAAACGAACTTGA
The DNA here is from genome assembly GCA_027475135.1 of Bactrocera correcta. NCBI lineage: Eukaryota > Metazoa > Arthropoda > Insecta > Diptera > Tephritidae > Bactrocera > Bactrocera correcta. The sequence continues at coordinate 98,034,244 of CM050323.1, read as the reverse complement.
CTTTTGGCGAAAACTCATCATGTCAGACGAGGCACATTTCTCGTTGAATGGAGGCGTAAACAAGCAAAATTGCCGATTTTATGCCACCGAAAATCCTCAATTAATTGAAGAACAGCCTCTTTACGACCAAAAAGTAACAGTTTGGTGCGGTGTTTGCGCGAATATGATCATCGGACCGTATTTTTTCGAAGGCGATGATGGAGCCACGACAACGGTCAATGGTGAGCGTTATCGAGCCATGATAACGGATTTTGTGATACCCATTATTCGCGAAAATGACATGGATAACTTCTGGTTTCAACAGGACGGGGCTACATGCCATACAGCTTGACCAACAATCAATTTATTGCGACCATTTTTCCCCGGGCGATTGATATCGAAAAATGGTGATGTTGACTGGCCACCGAGATCACCAGATTTGACGCCACCAGACCTTTATTTGTGGGGTTATTTGAAATCCAAGGTATACGCTAATAAGCCAAAGACCTTAGCTCAACTGAAAGCCAACATTCGACGTGAAACAGCCGCCATATCATCCGAAACATTGGCCAAAGTCATGGAAAATGTCGAAAAAAGAGTGCATTTAGCTGTCAAAGCTAAAGGTGCCCATTTACGCGATCTAATTTTTAAATATTAGCTGAAACAAATCCCCTTGGACCAAAATAAATTATTTTTGAAATGAACAAAAACCATTGTATTCTTTTGTTCTTTTTTTTTAGAAACAAATGGGTCAACTTTAAATGGCCTACCCTGTATTAATCTACTACTTACCTTAATACTTACCATAATCTATTACAATGTTGAACGAAAAGTTGAAGATAATTAGACTTACTCCTTTTTAATACATATTTATATTACCACTAGTTTAAGCCGTTAGTTTTAAGATTTAGGCTTAGCAATTAGATTAAGTGAAATAAAGAATTCAATTGTAATCGAACCGTACAAACGAACGCACGCTTTTCTCGTTACTCGCAATTAGTAAGTCTTTCTCGCGGCAGGTAATTGGAGTGTTATTTAAAATTGCGCATCCCTATTATATTTTTCGCTTCTCTAAAATGCTTGAGGATTTTCAGTGTAGTTTGAGCCTAAAAAGTTTATTGTTTTTTCAAATTTCTCGACTTGCTTAGCACAATCTTAATTTCCATTCGCCACTCAGTCGACTTAATTTTTCGCTGTTTACTTTTCATGTTCATTTAAACTTCATTTAACCTCAGTAAACCTTTGAACTCTCATATAGGCATAGATAGCAGCACACAAAACCAATTCAAATAAACCATAATCGTAGAAGAGTTCAATGTACGCATAAGAAAATAAATACAAAGGTTGCGCGAGTTAACCGCATACAGATGAAATTATAAATGTATATATATACTCATAATTTTATGAATATATACACATATATATGTACATATGTATATGCTTATATAATTCAGCTTCCAAAGGTCATCGGTTAAAAATATATTTATGTATTTGCTACTCGTATAAGTGCGTGTTTATATATTTGCTGGCGTTTGCTGCTGGCAAATAACATGAATTCCCTTTCAAGTGCTCTCCAGCTGCAAGTTTATATGCTTGGAAAAATGAATCGCACGTAATCACATACACTCTGATACATAGGAGCACATAAAATGCTTTTGATAGAATAAGCTGTACGATTACAACAAATGAAAAAATGCACACATATACTCTTGCACACATACCTGCATATTAGGGTGATTAAAAAAAAAAAATGTTTTTCGATTGGTACTCGGAAAAATAAGTTCCTAGACACCTTTAAGAAGTCTCTCCAAGCATGAGTTCTTGATTGTAACGGGAAGGTCCTTCTACATACAGTTTTCTATTTTTTCTTATAATCAGATGAAAAAATTTATATCTCGCTTCCAACTACTTAAAAAAATATTTTGTTCCTTAGATTTTGTAGGAAATTGAATGCTCTAAAAACAAGGTCTCCCATGATTTTTTCGTAAACCCAACCCTTTAAAAGATATTAATAGATAAAGTTTGATTATTTTTGGGAAATTTTTTTATTTCTTATGGATTTTATAACTCAGTGAAAAAAATCATTATGAATGATGAAACTCATAGGTTTTAGGAGAGGCTTTCTTAGAGGTGTCTAGGAGCCTATTTTTCCGATTACCAATCGAAAAAAATTTTTTTTTTGAATCACCCTAGTGCATATAACTGCAATAAACGTAATATTTCCAATCTCTGCATCGCGCCAATATACAGATATCAATGATCTCTGTAGAAGCACCGCGCGCAAACTACTTTTCGCGATTTAAACTATTGTAAATCAAAGCATTTTTTATATTTCTGCGAACAAAATTTGGCTTCGTTAAGGAATGTAGTATTTTTCTTAGAGAATTCAATAAATACTTTAATGGTTACCTCGTGTGCGAAATTTAAGGAAATTTATCATTCCATTGCACTTCAGAGTGGTTTTCCGAAAATATTAATGTTATTTTTAGCTCGAAATACTGATGGCAAAAAGCAACCGGTAACCCATACCGAAAAATCTTCAGTGAACTTACAGCGAAACTAAACAACCGAAAATAAATATACAGTCACAGGCACACAGTCGATTCTAGGAGCATACTTCTGGTATAAGTATTCAAGTTTACAATAGAAATCGAATGTTCTCATCCTCTGCCAAAAGAGAAAACGTTTTCATTCATTTTTTTCATATTCTTCCGCGCAGTAGTAGATCTTTAATTATAACAAATTTGCTATGGCAAATGGTTTACCAACTATAATTAGGGAAATCTATAAAATCAAAAAAAAATCATAAAATTGCGGGGGTATTCTACTCTAGAATTTTGAAAAATTCGATTTTTTTTTTCATATATTTAAAGTTTAGGCTTTCAAAAATATGTCTTTGGAAGGATTTTTCAAAATTCGACTTATTTTCGGAGATACAGCCGATTTTGTGAGGTGGCGTCCGTGTTCACTATAATTGCCTCCTAAACTTTAAACGCGCTTTTCACGAAACTACTTTTTTCCACACGGTACCGGCATTATCTCAAGTTCTATACAACCGATTTACTTGAAATTTTGTGTGAACCTTCTTTAATAATCCTTTATCGTTCCTATCAGCATCGTGTCAAAATTTTTGTTTTTAATATTTTGAAAAAATGCAGGAATTTCAAAAATAAGAGTAAGAAAATTATTTTTATTTTCGGGCAGTCGCTATTTTTCAAAAAAAAATTTTCGTGTTCCCGGACTATAACAGCATCCTTACTGATTAAGAATTTCTTTTGATTTTTTTTTTCAGACCACCAGGAGAGTCAGGATCAATGTCACCAGGATGCGCCATTTTTTTTTACACCTGTCTCCCCCAACGCCCCCCCTCCCTCTAATTATTTTCATTTTTAATATTTTTTTTTTTAATTTTTTTTTCTGTATTTTTAAGATATCAATAAAAATACCGTAAAAAATGGATAGTAAAAATATTTCGGTTTTTTTTTTTCAAATAAAATTCAAAAAACTGTCCAAAATTTGATTTCTAGAGTAGAATACCCCCTTAAAGCAAAATAAACAGAATTTTCAATATTAAAATACTTTGCTTTGAATATAAAGCTGAACAATTTCAGCGCGTTCTTTTGGAGTGTACTGTTCCATGGTATAAATTGTCTTCGAATGACGCTTCTAACGCGGTATGACATTAGCCGATTTGTCAGCGCTGTTAAAAGTTACAGCGTTGCCAGATGGGTCAACTGTAAATGGCCTACCCTGTACTTATCTAGAACCAAATATTATACGAGTACCTATATATATATTAGTAAATATAATAAAAGCCTGTCCTTTATCATGTTGTTTTCAGGGTAGAGATATTTGTATAGAAAATTTGGAGTGAGAATCCTGACTTTTCAATTTTGAAGTTGTGAAAATATTTCAGCATAGAGAATAGCTTCAAATTTTTAACCTCTTTCGATTCAGTAGGCATTGGAGAGATGCGAATCGAACAAACTATACCGGGTGCTCAAACAAAGGAAAAGCATTTTTAGTTCAACTAAAATAAGCAAAAAAAAAAGGTTGGTAGGATTGAAGATAATGGCTCTACCACTTTAAAGACCGTATATCTAATACAATCTTGTACGAATTTAACTGATAATTTTTTTGTTGTTTTTACATGTTATTTTTTGACAAGAGAGCAAAAGTGAACAGATAAATGGCGATTCGAAAACAACTTTAACCATACTCAAGTATCAACAATCTCTCGACCATAAAGAAACCAAGCACATGGTACTTGAGCAATGTAATAATATCAAGCTCTTTATCCGTCAACTATCCTTCTCTTCATCGCTGAAAAAAGTAGTATACATCTTACTGTAACACCTTTTCTTTGTCTCTGGTTGCTATATAATAATTTAGTAGTGAACTGTGACTACATATTTATAATTTCCTGAATATCAATAATACTGAAGGTAATTTATTATTCAAACGCTTGGTATTTCTGTCGGAAGTAAGAAAGAGAATACTATATATAAAAGTAAATAAGTAATGTATAAAAGTCATCTCTGTGTCATGCAACTCAATCAGTTGTACGATCATCACGATATGCCAAATTTTAAATTAAATTTTTTTAGTCGATTTACTTGGAATTAGTAATAAATATTTTTTAATATTTCTAAATTGTATGAATCAACAAAAACTTAAAATTTTTATTTTGTAATATTTTTAAAAATTAAAGAGAGTTAAAAAAAATTGCTATTTTTTAACTTTTTACCGCTATATTATTATATTATTATTATATTATTATAATAACATTTGGTATTTTTTAATTTTGAGAACACCACTAATCATGACTTCTTGTTTAATCGCTTAGCCCGTTATAGCCGAGTTTACAAAAGCGTGGTTTTTGTTGTTTTTCCTTTTCGCAATTTGGTGCCAATTGCAGATTCCAAGTGTAGCCAGATTCTTCTCTATCTGATTTCTCCAACGAAGTGGAGGTCATCATCTTTCTCTGCTGCAACCAGCGAGTAATGAATCGAAAACCTTCAATTTCGTTCTAAATTTCGAAGAGCTCATTTTTACAACGGTTGCGGTATTCGCCGTTGCCAATGCGTAAAGAACCATAAATCTTTCTCTCAAAAACTCCAAACGCCGACTCATTAGACGTTGTCATCGTATATCTATGCACCATGCAGCAGAACGGGGTTGATGAGTGCCTTACATAGTTTGGTCTTTGTCCTTTGAGAGAGGACTTTATTTTTCAATTGCCTAGTCAGCTGTCGTCAAGAGTTATTCTGGTTACATTTCGAGGTGTTGGTTGGTGTTATCTACTATTTCGAAGTTATCGATTGCCAACAATGACATAGTTCCCGAATGTAACGGTTGTTTATTTGAGAAATTCTGTCTTGATTTCCTCCACTCGAATTTGTTTCTCTTCTTTGTCCGAAATGTAAAAAGCAGATCTAACGGCACGGTTGTTATAGGCAGTAATATCGTTGTCATCAGCGTACGACAGCTATACACTCTTGAAAAGATTGTTCCTTCTTTATTCACCCTTGCAGCTCGAATTATTACTTCAGCAAAAGTCGCACGATAAGGCTTTTCTGAAACTTCGTTTGGTATCGAACGACTCGGAGAGGTCCTTCCTGCTGCTGACTGTTCATTATATATTTCTCGACGACAGCTTACACAGACTGAAGCAACACAGATAAGGTCCAATCAGTTTGTTGACAGTTGGCTTTAAACTTTTATACAGCACGCTCGGTGGAACCTTATGTGCAATGTTTAGGCCACCTATTCCACGGTAGTTGGCGAAGATTTGTGAGGTCCCCGTTTTGTGAACTGGACAGGGCATACTTAAATTCCAATTGTTGAGCATGCTTTCGTCCGACCATATTCTACAAAGAAGCTGATGCATGCTCCTTATCAGTTCTTGACCGCAGTATTTGAACAGCTCGGCCTATAATCTACCGGCCCCGCGGCTTTTATCTCTCTATACAAAGTTGCTGATGAGTGCTCTCAGAGGACAAGAGTGCAAGTCGAGTAAAAAATCGTTCGACTGTTTGTTTCTTGACGTCAAACATTTTTCATGTTTGTTTACATGTGTTTTTTGCTGCACAGAGGCGGGTGGGTATCTTGGCTTCAACAAGATAGTGGTCGAGTACGCATGACTAAAACACAGTAGACGTGTCTTTCGTCTATCACAACATGATCATCTGGTTAGTGGCTTTTCGAACCGGAGGCAGCCAGACAGCTTGATGAATTTTCCTATGCTGAGGTCCCATAATGTTTCATCTGGGAGGCTGAATTTACCCACTATTGCCCACCCTGGCGTTAAAGTCGCCAAGCACGATTTTAACATCGGTGCGAGGGTACGATATGTTGGAGAACTTCGCTTTGATGCGGTTGGTGGTTAGACGTTCATCCACCGAGAGAGCGGGAACTTGGAGACGGAGTCTCTCTCACCATGAATCCCACACCGAATTTGCGCTCTTTTACGTGGCCAGTGGCCACTATAGTAAATGCCACAAGCATAACTACAATATGCATTTTTTTACTTTTGTCCCCTACCCTACCCTGACCAGGGTATAATAAGTTTGTCACGATGTTTGTAACACCCAGAAGGAAGCGTCGCAGACCCTATAAAGTATATATATAAATGATCAGTAAGTTGAGTTGAGTCGATTTAGCCATGTCCGTCTGTCCGTCTATCCGTCTGTCTATCCGTCTGTCTGTATATATACGAACTAGTCCCTCAGTTTTTAAGATATCCTTTCGAAATTTTACAAACGTCACTTTTTCTTCAAGAAGCTGCTCATTTGTCGGAACGGCCGATATCAGACCACTATAACATATAGCTGCCATATAAACTGAACGATCAGAATCAAGTTCTTGTATGGAAAACTTTCGCATTTGACAATGTATCTTCACCAAATTTGGTATAGATTATTTTCTAGAGCAAAAATTTAATATCCGAGAAAATTGTTCAGATCGGTTAACTATAGCATATAGCTACCATACAAACTGAGCGATCGGAATCAAGTTCTTGTACACTTCACATTTGACAAGATATATTCACGAAATTTGGTATAGATTATTTTTTAAGGTAACAATGTAATCTCTAAAAAACTTGTTCAGAACGGGTTTCTATAGCATATAGCTTCCATACAAACTGGACACATAGTTACTAACAGAAATGCACCTGCGAAGGGTTCGGTGCAACCGAAGTTAACGTTTTTTCTTGTTTTTATTTTTATATTAACAAACATATGAAAAAGAAAGTTTCAGCAAAAATACTGTAAGTTGGATACAAAAAAGACAAAAAAACTAAGAGTATTCCTTGAATGCACTGAAGATCAAAGACTTGTCGACTGTATTCGAAGTCTAGCTACCTATTAGTTATGCTGCTTAAAACCAATTCAAATGGTGAAGAGAATTGGAATATCTGTCATAAACCTTTATAAAATGATTAAAAGAGCAATCATGGGACTATAATACTGATGCCGTCAGAGCCAGAGGGCTAGAATAGCCATTAGTCAATGCCTCCATTACGAGCAACATATTAAAAACACCATATAACATTGGGAAAAAATTAACGAAATAGTGCAATTTATTAGAGATATGCCATATAATGAGAACAGTATGATAGTGATTCAGTGACAATATAGTATATACGAGTAGTTCTTGAGCCGACAACGTGGTCTTTCCACACAAGGTTTTGAGATTTATAATGACCGCATAAGACAACTGGTGGAAGAATCTAAGCCATTGTAACAAACTTATTTTTAAGAAAGTCAACAAGGTTTAATACAAAACGCATACATACTTATATAAGAAGATTTATTGTTTCCTAATAACGTATAAAATTTATTTGGTTGATTTTATTTTTATTTTCATAAAAAATATTTCCCCATTCATTACCTTTACTTTGTATAAGTACAGTTTTTATAACTGTTCTCTTTGTTTTTATTGCTGTTTTAACAAAAAATTTATGCTAACGGTATAATTCCCATTTAGTTGTGTCCTTGTGGCAAACGCTTTAAGGTCAATATGTTCAAACGTCACAACCGCAGCTATAAAATGCCAACAACAACACAATATACACTTAAACAACAACAAATTAATGTAATAGTCCAAATTTGAGTCGACATTTTGTATTCCACTTTAATTCGTTGAACCTTAAAGCCCTTGAGTGCCTGTGGCACTTGTTAAAGCTTGTTAAAGCAAAGCGTTTCCCTTGTGTTTGTTGTCACTCCAACGGCACTGAAGTGTTCTTTGCGCATTTACCTTTCTACTCACCCCACCTACACAACCTTAACATTTGAACCATTCGAACTTGACGTTTCACTTTCCCCAATTTATTATTTAATTTTGTCTAGGCTTTTGCAGCGCCCAAACTCAAAATATTAAATGATTTTCCGCTCGAAGTAAGACGTAAAGCTGAATTGAACATTTCATCAACAGATTCGCTTGAATGACCATCCAAAACATCTGCTGACTAGCCGCCGCCGCGCGTCAACGTCCTTTAGTCCTTCCTTCGTACGTTTACTCGCTAAATCGTCCGCTCTTACATATATTAAGACCTCCCTTCTTCCATCCATTCTCTTCCTCACTTTTCCCATCGTTTGTTCCTCTCTTCGTCGACTCCGTGGAACAGCAAGATTGTGGTTGTTTTATGTCGCAAACACACTCTTCTGCGTTTATTTTTTATTTCGTCTGTCTATCGCCGTTACTATATAAACAAGTCTTTTATTAATAATGAAGCGCCCAGCTCATTGTCGTGCAACTTTCTTCAGCTGGCAAAATGAAATCTTTGTATTGATTTGCCGCTGCTTTGATTTAACGATTTCGCTTTTGCTTTTGAATGGTCCGCCAATGTCGACGCCCCCGATTGGTTTGCTCTTAAGTTCACGTGCTTTGCCTTTTCATTTTGATTTCGCCCGACTATTTTCATCTTCTGTCCTTTTGTTTCTTGCTTGTCGAAATTCTGATACATTAATTTCCTATCCTTTATTTGTGCACGCTTGATTTGTTCAATAAGTATGGCCTTAAATGAATTGTGTTTTCGTTTGTCTCCTGCTCCGGCGGAAATGGAGATACACGGAAAGAGAATTTTTGAAAATTACGACAACTCGAATACAGTAAAGCAAGGTGGCAAGTTAATTCTTTATGGTAAAAATGATGCTTCTGATCGAGTTCTAGTTTTTATTAAAAAAAAAAACTCTGCCAATAATGGACAAAAAATTAAAAAATTGAAAAATATAAAAAATTAAAAATGAAATAAATAAAAAAAATTAAAAGAAAATACAAAAAAGTACAAAAAATTATGAAATATAATTATAAATAATTTAATTAAAAAAAAAATTATGACAACTTTAAAATCTTAGGTTATGTTGAAAGTTTTATATATCATAAGAAAGATGGATTTCAAAAATCGTTTACGATCAAGGTTTTTCAAGCTACTAGAATCAGCAAGAAAGAACATGATCTCTTGTCGCTCACTTCTTATTTACGTAAGCGGAATGGATATGAATCTTTATCGTGTCGTGAACGGTCAACTCGGCGGGATTTCCTGAATATAATTTGGAAAAAGAAGAAAATAATACCATAACCTACAAAAGACAACCTCTCGGTGAAATCTTATTGCCTCCACTGTCTCGTTGAGTTTATTTAAAATCCAACCGAATTTTAATAGATCTATTTTATAGAGATAATTTCTGGCTAAATGAGTCTTACTAGCTTCAGGTCCATGTACGAAAACATTATATGGAGTTTAAGGGATATATATTTTATGTGTACGGTAGCCTGAAGATATAGTAATATATATTATAATGTTGAGTTAATCGCCAGTGCATGGCAAACTTTTCTTTTAAATGCCGATTTATTCATTTGGTGGATTTATTGATTTTGGTTCGCGGTTCCTTGAAAGTGGCTTATAAAAAATCTCTATGTTTAGCCAACCTCATTATATCAAAACGTAAGTTTTAGGATATAAATTTCACAAATCCCCTGTCAGAGTAAGGTCAAAAGTCAAACAATCAATGGTTACGGTAAACATATAAGCAATACGTCTTAGATCAATTGAATATTCGTAGGTCCCCTTGAATGAATTATTAAAAGAATTCTTTTTTTTTTATTTTTCCTTTTCTTGTTATAAATATACATTCTACGTCGAAGTCGAAGGTGCCGGCTTTATAAGAAAGAAAGTTACAAGAAAGTTATAAGAAAGTTGACCGTTATAGAACCAACAAAAATCTGAAACTTTTAGCACTAAATTTTGTTCATATTTTTCTATACTCTTGACCACTGTGCGCGAAGAAGCCATTTACGCCAGCAAACCACTTTCAGTAAACGCAGAATTTAAGTTGAAATTAATGACTGCTTGCTGGCATACTAAAAGCAGTGGAGAGCATTATAACTATTTAATTTAGTAACTGACTTGATTATGCGTCAATTTATGAAATATTTGCGCAATTTTCTGCCTGTGTTGATGAAACATTTATATTAAATTGGAAAGTATATTATACCTATATATTTTTAAAGTATATGATTACTTAAATTGTATATAGTATATATTTGTAAAGCATATACCACATATCTTTAAGGGTGTATACTAGTCTAGAAGCATGATTCAGATAATTTTTAAAGTGCCGTAAAAAAAGGCAATTAAAATTTTTAATATCCATTTTTTGGAAGTTATTTACTAATTGATTTGAAGAGTACAGAAAAAATTAAAAACTAAAAAAAATTAAAAAATTTGAAAAATTATGAGCTGACAAAGTGGGGGGTCTCTAAAAATTTCCACGTGACCATGCCCATGATTTCAACCCTCCTAGTTATCTGAAACCAAAAAAAAAAGATTATTAATCTAGAATAATGTCGCAATGGTCGGAACTACGGAAAAGTGGGAAACATTTTTTTTCACAAAATGGCGACTGCCTAAAAAAATTTTTTTTTTAAAGCTTTTGCTGACTATTTCGAATTTTTTAAAAATAATAAAAATAAAAATTTTGGAATGGGGCTTGTTCCAAACATAGACAAGCCTATAAAGAAGACTCTATAAAAATATCAAGTAAATCGGTCCAGTAGAACCTGAGAAATCGTGGGTATCGTTCCGAAAAAGTCTGTTTTGAGAAAAACGCGTTTAAAGTATCGCGTTCCGGCCAAACCAGTTTGGATGCCGGTTCAGAAAAATGTCTATACCTCCGAAAATAATGTGAATTTTGAAAAATCCTCTTGTACACTTATTATTGAATAGTTTGATTTTGAAAATATAAAAAAAAATCGATTTTTTTTTAAATTTCTAGACTAGAATAATAATAATGATTTGAATCTATTTAATATGACATCATTTTAATCATTTTTATCATTTAATGGAGGAAGGAGTAGATGATTTGAACTGCTGCATACTTTATTCATATTTGCAATAACAAAGTTATTTGAATTTTAGACTGCAACTAAACAAAACAATAAAAATTCAAAAAAAAAGTATTTTCTATAAATTAAATAAAATACTTTGATAAATAGAATAAAAATTCTATGAAATAAATACGAATTTAGCAAATATCTGGTTTTTTCTACACAATTTTATCTCACGCTATAATATAGTATGTTATATAAATGTCATAATAGCAAATATTTTATTTCCTATGTGTGTTTAGACTTCCACAAATATTACGCACACAATTCAATAGTCATTTCCGTTATATGTCAGTCATCCTTTCACATTGTTTGCGATGCGTGTAAGCAAGTATGTATTATTATTTGCAATAGAGAAATATTCTGTATGGTGGTATAGTAGTATGCTTGGATGTGCCACGTGGCGTATACGTAACTATGTGAGAATGTACATTTGAGTCAAACTTCATAAAGTATATTTATGTTCATATATGTGCGCTTTTCGAAATGGTTAGATGAAGTGGTCGTAATTGTAATTAAGTTAATATAGAATATTCACTTACTGACGAGATTACTGCTGATTTTTTGGAAATGAATATTTATTTTACTGCATTTTGGTTTTTACAGAGAGATGAAATTTGTAGAAATATAAAAATAATTATAATTGAAAACATGAAAAATACATACGCCACTGCTATACTTCAAACTTTTTTGTCTTTATTTTTCCACCTTTATTTTGAATCATACCTTTGTTTTATTATATTTGCCGGAATGTAGTATAACAAAATTCCTACAAAACTAATACCGCTGTGTAAACTGCCGTTTGGGCAATATTAAAAGCTCTGTCAGTATCGGGTAGAATCTCTCCGAGCTGTTCTATACCAAACACGGTTTCAGGCAAGGCGACTCCCTTTCGTCCGACTTCTGCAAACTGCTCTTGAAGAAACAAATTCGAGGTGCAGAAATAAATGGGGAAAGTATTATCCTCTATAAGAGTGTACAACTGCTGGCGTATGTCGATGACATCGATATCATTGGCCTCAAAAACCGTGGCGTTAGTTATGTTTTCTCCACAATAAATAAGGAAGCGAAACAAATGGGTCTGGTAGTGAACGAGGGCAAGACGAAATATCTCCTCTTATCAAGCAAACAGTCGGCGCACTACACGTCACTGTTGACAGTCATAACTACGAAGTCGTAGATAATTTCGCTTTCCTTGGAACTAGCATTAATACCAAAAAACAGGGCAGCATCGAAATCCAACGCAGAATAACTCTTGCCAACAGGTGCTACCTCGGACTGAGTAGGCAATTGAGAAGTAAAGTCCTCTCTGGATGAACAAAGACTAAACTCTATAAGTCAATCATTCCCGACGCAGTATGCCTTGAAAAATATAACTCCAGTTAAATGGAACAGTTTTCAATAAATATACAAAAGTAGCAGGAACTTGTAAATAAACCGTAACATATTTAGTTATTCATCAATATTTATCTTGTCGCCTTTTAAGTAATCCTCACTAGAAGTAATATACTTACGCCAACGATTTTTCCTGTCCCCTCTTGAGATGGGCTAAAAACGGGTTCCACGGAGAGGCAATTTCAGTTTGAAGAACATGAAAAAATCGCACGGAGCTGAATCTGGTAAATATGGTCGTTGATCAATGGAAATTACGGCGTTTTTTGGCATTAAATTTGCTCATAAGCGTGGCTCGATGCGATGGCGCATTATCATTGTTTTAAGTCTATGAATTGTTATACCAAAATTCCGTCCATTTTCGAGAGATGTTCTCACGCAAACGTCTCAATACTGCCAAATAGAACTCCTTATCGACTGTCTGTCCTTTCAGAACAAATTCGTGATGCACCAAACCACAAATATCGAAAAACGAATGAGCATCACCATAGTTTTTGAGCGGCCTTGGCCTGTTTTTTTTTTTTTTTTTTTGGTATCGGCTCGTTTTCTTACCTCCATTCCGATTATTGTTAACTTACTTGCATGTCAAACTCATAAACCCATATCTCATAGACAATTATAGACCTCTCCATGAATATAAGATCGGAATTCGCACGATTGAGCATGTGCAAAGAAACCAGTTTACGGTACCGTTCTTGAAAAAAGTCATCTTTATCGTGACGAGTCGAGCAAGTACGCTTTTCATACCCAAAATGTTCACCAAAATCATTCGGACGGACGCGCGGGAGATGTCAAGTCCTCCTTCCATATCTGTAACACATTCCTGACGATTTTCAAGCACTTTTTAAATATTAATATTGTCTTTGAAGGCTTTGTACCGCACTTCGGCTTGTGTTTTGGATAAAATTTAATCACCGTAGCCTTCTCCAAAAATGACCGATTTGATATTTTTAACCAAAAAATATGGACTTATTCTGTGATAGTAATTAAGAACAATGTTTACAGATGGACAGACAAAGATAAGTCAACTTAGATCATCGTGCTAATAATTTATTTATTCATTTTCCTTCTGGGTGTTACGAATTTCGTGGCAAACTTAATATACCCTGTTAATAGTGTAATAATTGGTTTAGTTGTTAGTATAAAATGGTGAAAATGATTTTCAAAAAAAAATAGTAATAATAAACATAGCCTTTGCAAAAAAGTTATCAAATCAGAAACATTTCAGTAGCAGAAAAATTAAAATTTTTTTTTTTAATTTCAAACAGCAAAAACTTTCAATTACTGTGTCAACTCAATTAATATTGAAGTTCAAAATAATTTCCAATCACATTTTATTTAGCAGTCAACTGTCAGCAATTTGCGGTGATAATATTACTATTTTTCTTTATTCGGCATACACATCTACTCGTAGTACATATATATACAAAGAGCGTTCCAAAGTAGACGGGATTTTAAAAACAAAAAAAAAAAAACAGAACGAATGGTTTTTCCGGCAAAATCAATTTATTTTATTCAAAATAGTCTCCATCCCCTTTAACACAGCTTTTTGCACGGTCCAAAAGCATATCGAACGAGTGTTTTAGCTCGTTGGCCGGTGCAAGCCTTTTTAATGGGACCTCAACGCCTGCATAACGCTTCCCTTTCATGGGCAAATGCATTTTTTTCCGAAAAGGAAGAATTCGCACAGTGCCATATTAGGTAAATACGGGGAGTGGTTAATGGTTAAAATGTGATTTTTTTTCAAACAGTCGGTCACAAGCGTCGATCGATGAGACGGATTCTGAGCAATTTTTGGTCATCAGTCAATTTGTGCGGAATAAACCGTTCACACACCTTTCGTAAGCCCCAATGTTCAGTCGAAATGCGATAAATCGATGTTAAGGAGATGTTCAAATCCATTTCCGTGAATTTCTGTGATGATTTCGGCTGATTTTTGATGAATTTCGCATTGTTTCGATGGAATTTCGGGTGATCAGAGATTTTGATTGGCCCACATGTTGATCGTCATTTATGCCCTGACGACCACTTTGAAAACGTTGAAACCACTCGTGCACTCTGCTACGGGATAGGCAGTCATCGCAATAAACTTGTTTGAAAAAAAATTTAAATTTTTACCAATTTTTTAACAAAAATTAATGTTGGCTCTTTGTTCGAAGCTCATCGCATCGATAACACAAACATACTGACACTTAAAACGCAATAACTTCACTTCAAATCAATGGAATGTCATGAAATTCTCACTGGACAATCGATAAAGCAGATTCTAACGCACCAGTCGACATATAGATGGCGCCAGGGGGCGCTAGATTCAAAAAGTCCTGTTAACTTTGAAACGCTCCTTGTATATATCACCAGTCGCTTGTTTTAGTTTTTCGTTAACTTTAATGAGATTTGTATTTGCGCATTTTTTGAAAATTCATTTGCCTTTTGGCTTTCACCTGCAGCCATAGACAGTTAGCAAAAGCGCAATGCTTTTTGTGTTTGATGTATTTGTTTTTAAGCAAAACTTTTGAATTCACAGTTGCCAAGTGACGCGTAAATTACGAATGATTTGGAAGCCAGTAAAGCTGGAGATTTACTTTTTTAATTTATTTTCTGGCAACGAAACGGATAGCAACAGCTTAAAAGCGCTTGGTAATGGATACTAACATGTCAAAAAAAGTATTTTATTGATTTAAAAATTGCTAAATTGTTTTACTAGATTATTGCAACAGATTATTCAGTCTTTCCCAGAAATTATGTATGATTTTGCAGAGTGAAAATGTCAAATTTCAACCGTCGCCCCGAAATGTAGGCAACATTTCATTAAATGCTACAATTCGAGTACTTTGATATTGGTGTGCTGCATAGCATATTATTTTGTGAAAACTATGAAATAAATGGAAAGTATAGTAAATAATTTTATAGTGTGAAGTTTTCAAAAAAGTAATTCACGTAAAAGGATTTATTTAACCAAAACCGAACTTTTTATGTAAGTAGTTGTGTACGCAAATTTTTGTATAAAGCAGATATCATTGTTTATGATTCCTCTTAGAGGTAGGATAGTATATGTAAAAATATAGGTTTGTTCTTTTACATTCGGAGTAAGTAAGACGGTGACTAATTAGGGATACACAATATCATAAATATTCTTATTTTTCTTCTTAATTGGCGGAGATACCGCTTACGCGACTATAGCCGAGTCCTTTTCATTGTGTGCGATTTTTACGTGGCCCAAATCCAGCGCACAATCCTGCGGAGAGGATGTTTCGCCTTCTCACTTTAGCTTGTCTTCAAACGGATGTTCTTAGGCTACCCAAAGGATACTTGGTCAAAGACCAGAAATTGTGGGCTGTTTAAACCATATGTAAAAGAATCGTTTCTGGACACTCCCAAGTGAATTGCGATCAGAGAACTTTCCTCACTTGCGTGAATTTCTACACAGGACTCCTCCATCATCCATATCATAAATACACAAAAATTTTGGTATAATGTTCTTATACACTCGCAACATTTACACAGAGTAAGTATAACAGTTGTGTTCACTTAACGGTTGTTGAAATCTGGGTGACTATCTGTCCGTTTGTCTGCCTGTGCAAGCAATAACTTCAGTAAAAATGAAGATATCTTGATGAAGCTTGCAACAGGTGTTCTTATTAGAACTTCCTCAAACACTCTCAAAATCGGTAAACTGAGCAAATAATCACACACACTACCCACGTTACGATTATGTTGAAAAATACTTACTGAATAACTGCACCAAAAGCATTAAATTTCACAACCAGGATGGCAGGGAAGCGTTTTAAAATGTATACCTCAAGCACAAGTTTACTACTTTCTACCAAATTTTGATGCGTCAGAGCACAAAGCAAATATTAACTAAGTTATCTTGTGTCCAAAAGTTTTTGATTTCGCACTAAAATTTTAATGGAATACAGTCAACAAATATGTGTAGGGAACATGGTGTACTATTGTGCCCAAAAAATAACATGACATTTGAATTTAAACTGCGCGCGTAGAAGGATTTGGAAAACTATTTTTTTTTTAGATTGGTAGTACTGTCAGTCACATTTATGTCAAACTTCATGTCAAAATATTCATTAGTGTTTGAGATACGTGTCGTTTTGTGAGCTGCTAAAAGTGAGTTTTTCGTTTTTTGCGATGTCGAAATTTGTTGAGCAAAGAATTCGCATTAAATTTTGTTTACGGAATCAATTTTCTGCTGCGGATACGTTGAGGATGGTGCAGAAAGCTTTTGGTGATCAGGCTATGTCTAAAACAAATGTTTACAAGTGGTATTGTGAGTTCCAAGCCGGCCGTGAACGTGTCGAAGACGAAGAGCGTCCAGGGCGACCATCAACCTCAACCGACGAAGCTCGCGTTCAACAAATCAAAGATTTGGTGTTGAAAAACCGTCGATTAACAATTAGAGACCTTGTTGATGGAGTTGGCATATGGAAAGGCTCAGTCAATACCATTTTGAAGGAAGTTTTGGGCCTCAAGCGCGTCAAATCTCGACTGGTACCGAAAACATTGAATTTTTTGGAAAAAAGGCGTCGCATTGAAGTGTATGAAACGATGCTTTCCGACTACCAGGGTGTCATGAAATGCATTATAACTGGCGATGATACTTGGATATACGCTTATGACCCCGAAAAAACCGATCAATCGAGCGAATATCGTGCCAAAAGAGTGCCGAGACCAAAAAAGTCGCGCAAAAGCCGCTAAAAAATCAAGGTCATGTTGACTGTTTTCTTCGATTATCGTATTGTTGTACATTACAAAATCCTTCCAACCGGTCAAACCGTCAACAAGGAATATTATTTGAGCGTTATGCGTCGTTTGTGTAACGCTATCCGCTTAAAAAGGCCGGAATTGTAGAAAGACAATTCTTGGTTTTTACATCACGATAATGCACCATCCCATACTGCCCTCGTAATTCGTGATCATTTCGCCAAAAACTCAACCCATATAATTCCGTAACCACGGTATTCACCTGATCTGGCGCCGAGCGACTTCTGGCTGTTCACCAAGCTCAAGAGACCGCTCCGGGGACACCGTTTTTATACGATAGAGGAGATTCAAGCCGCAGCAAAGACGGAACTGAGAGCCATCCCGGAAAGTGACTACAACCAGTATTTCGAAGATTGGAAAATCCGTTGGCATAAGTGCATTGCAGTGGGAGGGGATTACTTTGAAGGAGATGAAATTGATTTAGAAGAATAAATGAAGAATAAATACAATGTCACCTTATTTTTTGGTCACAGTATTACATGGCTAATTTTTTTATATAATTTTTTTTAAGTTCCGGTTGATTTTATATCGCATCTATCGTTCAATATGTAAGAAAATCCGAGAGTCATAAAGCATCTATTTCTAATAACAGCAAATCTTTTGCCTACAATATATGAAACCTGTGCAAAATTTCCTCTAGTTCACAAATACTATAGGGGTTTTCAATAGGGAAGCTACAAAAGTCGACCGATAGGCACAGCAAACGTTGTCATATTTTTTCTCACTCTTTTGACATTTCTCTTCATAAAAGTTTGCCATTTCACCGTGGAAAGAAATACGATCCAACAATGAGTTAGTATTATTAAAATTTACTAACAAAATACGGATGCAGTGAACTCAGTTTTAAGAGCGCTACATCTAATTTATGGTCGGCGTAATTGTTCTGGTAAATCCACAAACACAGTAGAAAATGTTCTCGTACTAGTGAGTCAGAGAAGTATCCATAGTGTGAAGAATATTGCTGCCGCGTATCAATTATAGAAGACTCAAATCAACCTCTCACACGTCGTTCTCAAGCGTTAGGCATCTTGCGACGTTGTTGTGACAATTTTTGCGAAAAGATCTTGGCCTACATCCTTACAATATCAAATTGACGCAAAAACTGAAGCCGCTTCACCACCAGGATTAACGTATTTTCGAGAATTAGGCTGAGCGACAACTTGAAAATGATAAAGATTTTTATCAAAAAATCATCTTCAGCAATGAGGCTCAAATCTGGAAGAATGACTTCGTCAATAAGCAAAATGTGCATTACTGGTCAAGCAGCAATCTATCCGTACTCTCCTAAATGACAGCTTGGGGCAGTTTACAGGCGTGACGATCAAGACCGACACGTTACTGCATCACAATCGATGTATTGAAAACCAATTTCCGCCTCGGTCGTACGTCTCTATGCCGTTAGACTATTTATATGGAGCTACGTCAAGCCTGTGGTCGATTCCCACAAGCCAGCGACGATTGATGAGCTTCCTACGAATTTCAAATGTGAAATTGCAGCAGTGTCGGCCGATTTATGTTTGAAAACCGTCGAAAATCAGATTGAGCGTCTGGACTTCTGCAAGTATGCCCGTGGTAGCCATGCAAAAGAAATCGAACTTCATAAATATTGACATCAAATGTACATTCACAGGAACAAATAAAAATAAAATTTCGTTGACATTCCAAAACGTATTTGTTTTACTTAAAAAAAACTTTTGTAGCACTCACATTAAAAACCCTGTTATATCAGATATAAAATTATGAAGAAATAATTAAATTATTTAAATAAAGCATATACGGGAATCATTTTACCCTGAACAAACTAAACTAAGTTTGCCACACTGTTTGTAACACCCAAAAGGTGTCGTTAAAGAAACTATACAAATATATATATAAATGATTAGCGTGATGAAATAAATCGATGTAGCCATGCCCGTCCGTCTGTCCGCCTATGTATATACAAATTAGATCCTCGGTTACTAACCGACAACCGACAAACCATAGCATATAGCTTCGTCTGCATCGAATGTAACGATTTTCCTTCTTCTTAAATAATGTTGCCACATGTTTAAAAAAATACAAATTTGGAGAATTATTATACCACGGTTAAGGGGTTATATACCTTTTTAAATTTCAAAAAATCGAAATTTTTAATTGCTTTATCTTAAAGAACAACTCCTTGAGAAATGTTTTCCAAATTTTCATAGAGATTCGAGCAGTAGAAAGAAGTTACAGCACTTCTTACCTGAACTGAACTTGAAACTTTAAACGCGAATATCTCGAAAAGGTGTTTTTTAAAAAATGACTTTGCGGTGACGTGGATTGGCGGAAAACTGCTGAACCCATTTTCTTAAAATTTTTTTTTAATTTTTCTGTGCTTGAAAGATCGACTTTTTACGCACAAACTTATTTTTCGCCAAAATGAATTTTTTTAGTGAAGTTTCTAGTGACCAAAAAGTTTATTTTTTGCATAATACGATCGTTCAAGCACAAGGAATTACAGTAAAATAATGAAACCATAAAAATAAGGGTTTCACTTGACATGTTCGACTTGGGGAATTGTCACCGCAAAACTCTGCCAAAAAAAGGCCTCTAAGGGAAACAGCCACACCTTAAAAACTATTTGACATTTTTCCACGAAATTTCGCGCAAACATTGCTAATGAAGTGTACTATCAAAAAATAAAAACATTGGTGTAATGAAATAATTGCTACATACCTAAAACAAAATCCAAACTTTCCCTTTTTTCTTTGACAAAGAAGGTATTAACCCCTTAACGAATAAAGATAAAAGTCGAAAATATTTTTGGTAGGATTGTCACCTGTTGGAAATTATGATAACATTGGCATTGTGTGAATAGCATAGTAGGAAATATTTGCTTCATAAGCACTTATACATTTATCTTTCATTAGATTAGCATTATACATATATATCTCAAGATAATAAAATTATATTCGAAGTAATGAAAACATGAAATTTGTTGTTTACAAAATAGAAATGTTACCTGTACATAATATTTTCTATCCTCTTCTTGGAACTTAATATTCCTGTGCTTTCACCTCCGTCTAGCTAGTCATCAGTCAAAAAAATTGTCTCACTAAATCTGCCAACTGCAGCAGCACTTTAGGCAACATCAATAAATCAGTAATGCAAAATCGAATGCAATAATTTTCTGCTCACCTGGCAATGACACCGTAAATCTCTTCAATAATACATTAGCTTAGCCAAGTATTCTACGAATCTTGCGTTGGAGGTCAAATTTCAGCAAACACATTTCTATGTGTTTAGTATATTAAATAAAACATAGAATATATGCATATACAGCCCACATAATTCACAATTAATGGCTGCACTCAAAAGTGAGGCAAATACATGCAAACACTCACATAATCGCATGCAGCTGTATCTCAAAGATTTCAAAACTTAATATATTCTGTACCTGCATAATGAAGAATCATTGATGTGCAAATATGTTTATGTTGAGTTGATTGGTTATGCTGACAGTTGACATATATTAGGGGGAGACAACTACTTAAATTCAAGTTCATGGGTTAAAATGAACCTACACAAAAATACACATCCCTACAATTTACTTGATCAAATTTGTAGGAAAAATATTGTTTATGTATATACGTAGTATGGAGAGCCTATATAAATTATGTCGAGTTAATGGAAAAAAATATTTATAACTAAGGATGTTTAGCTTAATTTTGAAAGGTAGCGGAAAGAGTTCAAAGTTTTTCATATAAAAAATTTGTACCGATTAATAATTTGTTTTCATTGAATATATTTTGAATCGTTTAATAATAACTCCTCAAAAATATATATGTGGGATTAAATTCAATTCAAAAATTTCCATATTTCAAAGGAAAATTTTGAGTTACTTGACTTTTCAATGGTCATTATTTAAAAACGTTCATAACTGGGCGCTTTTCAGAATGCATCGCAAACAACAGCGTTATGGCGGTTTTGTTTACTTTTTGAATTTTTTAATTCGTAATATCTCTTGAATGGAAAGTCCAATTTAAAAACTATTTTAAAGGAAGTTAAATGGTCTTGACCATAAAATAATTTATTTGGATAAGGATTAATACATACAAACACATAAATAGCATGGTTTGAATTTGGTTAGCATTTTGATTAATGTTTAAAATGAAAAAAGTTGTTGTAGTGACATAACTACAATAGTTGGACATATGCTTTCGCGGAGTTTTTTTGTAGACAATACGATGTTCTTCAATATTGTTGTACATTATTTTGTTCAATCGCTAATAGTTTCGGCAGCGCATTCGACGAAAGACATTTTAAGACTCCATTTTCTTCTCCTTCGGTTACATTGTTCAAATTTTACCAAGGATCCTTAATTTTTTTTTCAAAATGAAATGTAGCCTATGTCAAATTGAAAGAATGTAGCATTCAATTGGTAAAATAATTTTTTAAATCGGCCCAGTACTTTTTGAGCCTATTTATTACAAACATACAAAAATAGGTACAAATCTTTCCTCTTTATAATATTACCTAGTATAGACTTTCAATTCAAAAAGGTTTTCAGAAATTATTTATATGGGAAAGTTTAAAGGTCCCCAAAAATTTTTTAAAATGAGCTTAATAGTATTATATATACATATACAATATATATACATTATATATAAATATAATTTTTTTTTTCGTATACACATATGAACATAAGTTCATTTTAAATCATAAAGTCAATGTTTTTTAGCTCACCCCACTATATATGTATATTAGGGTGATTCAAAAAAATGTTTTTTTTTTCGATTGGTACTCGGAAAAATAGGCTCCTAGACACCTCTTAGGAAGCCTCTCCAAATATGAGTTTTTAATTGTAACGGGAAGGTCCTCCTACATACAGTTTTCTCTTTTTTCTTATAATCAGATAGAAAAATTTATATCTCGCTTCCAACTACTTGAAAAAATATTTTGTTCCTTAGATTTTGTAGAAAATTGAATGCTCTACAAAAAAAGTTTCCACGATTTTTTCGTAAACCCAACCGTTTAAAAAATATTAACGGTTGAAGTTTGAATATTTTTGTGACAATTTTTTTTCTTATGGATTTTATTACTCAATGAAAAAAATCATTATGAATGATGAAACTCATAGGTTTTTGGACAGGCTTTTTTAGAGGTGTCCAGGAGCCTATTTTCAGCGTACCAAACGAAAAAACAATTTTTTTTTTGAATCACCCTAATGTATATGTACAAAATATTCAAGGAAATGGCACTGTGCAAACAATATGAGCATTGTCTGCCACTTATGTTATGGTTTGCATATAAATTCAAGTATTGTTTTGATAATTAGTCAAATTCCCAAGCAATGCACTTAAGCATTAACGTATTGTGTGCTAGCATAGATTAGCTGAAAGTGTCTTGTATTGTCGACATGCATAAATACATACCTATACAATATGTTTTCTCAGAAGTAAATACTTGATTGGTTGAGAGGTTGTTCAATCAATTCATGTGTGTCCTGTAGAATCAAATTCTGTGGGCTACCACATGGATTACAATTATGTATAAAGGTTAAGTCAATTATAATAAAGTATTGATTTCAAAGAAATAAACTAAGAGAAAATCAAACGAATCTAAGTGTTCTGCAAACATTTTGTATAAAAATTCAGCCTTCACATTCAAGAAATAGTCGAAAGATGATACCTTCTGCGCTCTCTGGCTTCCTTTACTGCAAAACACAATCATAACACTGTAAGCGCTCTATTGATCTAAAAATAATTTTGAGGAAATACTGAGTATCATTCTCGGACAAATACATTTTCACAATATTTGAGCTAGACACCCTATTTTTATGCTCTTGCAACCTGTTGCTACAAACCTAACCATTGTACATATCACCTAAAGCCAAGCGAGATAGTTGATACAGGGTTATATACTGTATGTGACCTGGTCTACGAAAAGGGAGCTAACGTGCGAAAAAAAAAATTGAAAAAAAAAAATAAAAAAATTGATTTTTTGACACCTAAGCCCCCTTTCCGTAGACCAGGTCACATATACTTAAATGATTAAGGTGACGAGAAAAGCCCGGGTGACTGTCTATCTGTCCGTCCGTCCGTGCAAGCTGTAAAATGGTGTATTGGTTCCTTAGTACAAACAAAATTACGAGCTCGTAATCGAACTATTTCCACGCTTGGACCCCAGTACCTAAAGTTAACTTTGTGATATATAATTGAAGTTCAAGGATAGTCTCTGACAATGGTATGTCTGTACGTCAAAACTAGGTTGAATTGAGATAATACTCTTCTTAGCCCCCATAAACCTAATATAAAGATTTTCGAACTTCCGGTTTACCTTGTACCGATATGTGAGTTATCTCAATGAAAATGAGAGAGTGTGCTCTACATCGAGCAGTGTATCTTTAAACCTAAAATAGGTAACTTTGAGCGAAAACTTGATCTGGCACCAACAAAACTAATATCAGAATTTTCGAATATTCCCCTGATTGGCCTTTTAGTTTGTGTCATGTTAATAGTATGTGGTATTGGGAAAAATAGATAAAATCAGGTCTATACTACCCCAACTCCCATATTATACATACATATAATGATTTTCGTATTTCTAACGAATATTGTATATGTATAGTACATATATGTAAAATTGCTTAGATTCCGATCCTCAAATTGACGTTTTTAACTTAAAGTATTTCCCTGGCGTTGATTCTTAAGAATTGCAGTATAAAATGATCGGTTACACCCGCACCAGGCCCTTCCTTACTTTTTTATATGAAAACTTATAAGTTTATGATTTTAGCATGTAGACCCGCAGATAATAGAATGAATTAAACCTGTAGACTGCAATATGTATCTGCGAATTTGATGGTGCAACTTCATACTCCTAATAGAAGCCGGGAAACCGTAAACTTCACGATAATACGTAATCGGTATAGCTTTAATTCTGGAGCTTTTCAGTTAAAAATTTACCTCAAATAATTGTAAAACCATTACGAAAGAAGTGAAAGAGTCGAGAAGAAGATAAGGCAATGATAGATCATTAAACATAGATTTCCTTACAGATAGTTTATAAGTCGTCTCAGCTAAGGGCTCGTATACCACAGAGGCCAGAATAAGTCTAAAAACTTCTGAAATGCTTCGGGTTTTTCATAGGAAAATCTAACTCCTGAGGTAGTAAAGCTTAAGCGAAAACTGAACTCATATGTATGATACTTACGGTGACCATCCGTACTGATTTTCGCAGTACTGTACTCGTACTGATTTTGAAGCACCTGTTCTGCGTTTTTTGTTTTTTTTTTGTGAAAATTGCAAAAATGTTCTTTTTTTTCGAACGCATTGTTTTTTGTTCTGAAATTCAGCACCAAGCAGCTTAAAAAGTTTCTACTACTGGGCACCCCTTTACTGATTAAGGTATTATCAATATTAAATTGTCATCCCTGGTGTGAACAGCTGATTGCGGCTTTAAATTATTTTGCTTTCTGTAATGTTCTATTGACAAACAACTAGGTAAGTTTTATTGCCAGCGGTGTTAAAAACTTAAATTGGGAAGAATTCTTTTGTTAGCTTTATAAAACGCCTCTTTCCGGCAGAAAATGCGTTTTTAATAAACAACTACAAGAAGAATACACCTTCATACAGTGAAATGTACAAAATGTTCTGCAGTTCTCTCTATTGCCAATGCAGGTAAACTGCGCCATTTACAATCTCAGAAACATCGAAAAGCCGATCTTGCAGCTTGTAGCTTTGATGAGCTTTGTAAGGACACGTACAATAGACGATCAGCAAAGAAAAAGCAGCGTAAATGCAGGCACCTGGGCATATCACACTGTGTAGCATAGTTTTTCATTTCGTTCCAATGACTGCAAATCGAAAATCATTAAAATATGTTTTGACGAAAATTATTCATCAGCTCGCACCAATTGTGAATCTATTGTCTGTAATGTATTAGCACCACATGCATTGCAACTAGTGAAAGCTGATTTTAATGCAATCAATTTTAATGCCGTTTTTCCGACTGCTCAAATCATGGAAGTACGAAAGTGTGTATTGGAAGTAATGATCTCCGTCGTGAATCGTCAGATATACTCACAAATTATATTTTTGTCTCATGAAAAAGTTTGCATTAAGTGAAAAGTTACTTGCTCTTTGTGCAGATAACACTAATTGTAACTTTGGAGGCGCTGCAAGACGCGGGAAAAATAATCTTTTCCATAAATTGGCAGTATCCACTGGCAGCACTCTCATTGTTAATAATTGCATACAAAGTTCAATAGAGTGTCTTCCGGTGGTTATTAAAGTCATTGTCGTTAAAATATTTTCTTACTTTTATACATACACGGTTAGAGTAGAGCATTGAAAAGAAATTTGTGAAAATGTTGATGTCGAATATAAAAAAATGGTGGGCTTTAGTAAAACAAGATGGCTTACTCTAAAGCCAGCTATAGAACGGATCTGAAAACTTTTCGAACCACTAAAAAAATATTTTTTAGAACAGCCTCACTGTCCAAGCCTCTTAAAAACTTTTTTTGAAAACTCAACCTCAGAAATGTGACTTTTCTTTACTCATTGTCAAGCATCTCTTTTTCATAATTACATTATGCAGATTGAATCGCAGAATATTTGCATGATAGAAGTTGCCTTACTAATGAAGGAACCTAAATTAAAAATCACGGAAGAACCTCATGTCAGAGTTTGAAAAAGTAGGAACTGGAAACTTAAGAGAAATTAAAGATCACGTTAAAAAATTTTATAATAATTGTGTTGATTATATAAACCAGTGGGATCATGCATTTAAAGAGGTGGAGGTAATGGAATGTATACTTCTGCGCACAGTGCTATCTTGGGATGAGATTGAAAAAAATTTAGTGTATATTATGGAAAAGAGAAGCAACAGTAATATTAATGACAGTGAATGGTTTGATGAATTCACCTGCGTTAAAAGTTATGTAACTCCAGATAAACTTATTCAATGGGAGGAAAATAAAAAGCCAGTTGACCAAAAATGGACTGAAATTTTTTAACATTTAAAAAAACAGTATATACCTTATCAAAATATGTGTAAAATAGTCGAATTTATTTCACTATATGTTTACCGGGCTTAAATGTTCCAACAGAAAGGGTATTTTCCATTTTAAATAATATATGGACAAACGAAAAACCGCAAATGAAAACTGAGACTGTGAAGTCAATTTTAGTTACTACGTGCAATTATGAAATGAACTGCATAGAGTTTAAAAATTTCCTATAAAACGAAGAAAATTTGATTACAAAAATGTGTTCCTCTGAAAAGTACAATTAATTTGCATTCAATGCATATTTTTATTTTTATGTAATATTTAATTTAAAAATAAGTTTTTTAATACATATGTATATATAGCTGTCTTAATACTCGCTCTTCTTAATTTCATATTACCGAATTGAAAATGCCGTAAGCATATGTGCAAATGGGATATGTTGCCTCTTTTAAATTTTCATAGCAATGAAAACTGCGCTATCAAACTGCAGCATTGATGTTTGACAATGAATATCTCGTAAACGCTTAACTTAATCGAAAAATCATTGTAGACCATTTTTATAGAGCAGTAAATTTCCTACAAAACTATGTGTTTAATCATTCATAATGATTTTTTTTCATTGAGTTATAAAATTAATAAGAAATAAAGAATTTTTCCAAAAATAGTCAAATTTCAACCATTAATATCTTTTAAACGGTTGGGTTTACGAAAAAATCATAAGAGACCATATTTTAGAGCATTCAATTTCCTACAAAACCTAATTAACAAAATATTTTTTCAAGTAGTTGGAATTGAGATATAAATGTTTCTATCTGATAATAAGAAAAAATAGAAAACCGTTAGGCGGAGGACCTTCCCGTTACAATTAAAAATTCATATTTGGAGAGGCTTTCTTAGAGGTGTCTAGGAACCTATTTTTGCGAGTACCAATTGAAAAAAAAAAAATTTTTTTTTTTGAATCACCCTAATATATACATATATATTTATATTTAAGTCAAAGGAGACTGATTTATGTTTTTTATGTTAATTTTTGTTACTTGAATTAAATAAATTTGAAATTAAAAATGTTCTGTTTTTTCGATTTGAATGTATGGTGATGATACTTAGACTTTAAAGTAGCCATTGCGGATTTAAAATTTTTTTCAGAAGTTTTTATTAAAGTACAAGAAAGTATGTTACTTGCATAATTTTCTCTTTTATATGCCTCAAACAATTTGGAATATTTGTAAAATTGCTAGAAATTGTAATATTGTTTCATACACGCGATTGCGCCTAAAATTATGCTAACCACGTTTCGACTCAAATGATAACACAGAAGCAATTCCATTTTATTGTTTTTGCGATAGTCATAATTGAATTGAATGGTTCTGGGTATTACGCAGAAACAGTTCGAAGTATGTGGGGATAGAATATACATTTACTAAGAACAATAATAATATTGTATGATATGTTCACTTTGGTAACTGTTCTGAGAATGTATTTGAAGCTTAATTCTACTGTTAAGTTTAGCTGATGTGCTTAAGTCTTCTCTGTGTTGGAAGCTTGGAACTCGATACCTCACATCGAGTTTTCGTTAAAAATGTATTAAAGCCAGTAAACAGTGAGAGTTTTCAAATAATATAAATTGGCTAAATTGACTTCTGACTAGTTTACTTGTCTAAAATCTTTGTTAGATTTTTTAGTATCTAATATCATTAAAGAAGAAATAATATAAATAACTTATACCGATTTGAAAAACATAAAACATTATAAAAGCAATAAACATAGTTTTTGATAGACTTTTTATTTGAAGAAAGACAGTATATATGTAGTTTATTAAATTAATTACTTATTAAAAATAATTATATTTTTAAATTTTTCTCGAAATTACTTAACACAAACTACATATACTGCGATATATATAAAAATATGTACAACTGTACATATAAGCAATATGCCAAAAGAAAGGAAAACCACCACAAACCAAACAACCGCAATCGCCCGACCGAACAAGCAACGTAAAAGGAGAACAATAAAAACACAAATACACTTTAAGCACAGCATGCATGTTATAAATATAACACACATACAACCTTACACTACCTATATATGTATTCAACACACACACATATACGAATTTAGTTCAACATAACACCAAAATAAGTTGGACAATTGTGGCGGTGGCGACAAATACACAACAAGATCAAATTAAATGTTGTAAACCAAGAAGCAAACACGAAACGAACAACAAAGGAAAGAAAGGACGTCACAATAAGCACACAAGACCACATGTGCATGTGTATGTGTGTATTAGGGTGAAAATAATATAGAATTGGTGTGTTAAAGTTAACCTACAAACGGAAAAACTTATTCCTGGAAGAGAATATTTTTAGCTTAATTTGAAAAGCTCATACACCTTTTTGATTTATATGTAGGTTGATTTTAACATGTAGATTCATTATTAGTTTTTTTGGCCCACCTTAATACATACGTAATAGTCACTGTGTAAGTTAATAGACAAATATTAATACAATAAAAGTGGAAATATAAGAAATGCACACGAACAAAAAGTACTTTATGGAAAATAAAACATAATTATAATCACATAAAGCAGACTAAATGCGAAATAAATCTGATGCTCATAGAATTTATGAAAAGGTTTGTAAATAAAAGAACCATATTAGTTGTAAGATGGCGTCTAAAATATAAGAGACAAGTGATTTAGGAAGAAAACCACAAAAGAAAGATTGGGCGATACTGTTATCGTGGTTGCTTATACATACATATACATATTTACACTCACTTCGAAGAACTGTAAGTGGACAAAGCAAAAATGCTTCCATTTTACTCACAGCTGTATCTGCCTCTAATTTATAACTACAATAAAAGTAGCGATTTGAAAAGCAGGCTGCAAGATAAATATTTAATTATGACGAGCTTGTGCAAATAAATGAGCGTATTTAAAAAAAGTGAAGCATACTTTTAGGTTATTATATCGTAAATCGCTACTATTTTGAATTGGCGATTTTGTGGTTTAGTGAAATCGTTTTAAAAGACGCATTAAATACAATTACATTAAAAAATGTGGTTAATTAACTCATAGCAAAAGAAAATAAAAGTATCATCATATTAAAAGAAACTTGTACAAGTATTAGTAGCAAGTTTGTGGTTAGGTCGCAGATTTCTAATCTCCAGCTAGCAATTACTTTTTTACTTTATGCCTATAATATTTACTTAATGATTTTAAAGTCGTAGTTTTATAAAAAAAAGTGGTAGATTAATAAACTCAGTTCCTCTCTTCAGCCAGTCTTTCTTTAGCAAAGCGCAAAAATGTATTCCAAAGAATAAATACTCAAAATCAAAGACCTTAGTTGAATAATTATTTTTTACTCTTGAGAGTATAATAATATTGTTCACCTATGAGTGCTGCTATATATAATTCTGGCCTAATAATGACAATAGGCATATTTATCAACGAAAATGTTTTTTTTTTCGTTGGATTTGGCTCGTCTTGGAAGACCCAGACGGTCGATTGCTGTTTTGTTTCGGGCTCATACGCATAGATCCATGATTCGTCACCCGTGACGATCTTATAAACGTCTTTTGAAGCACCGTGATCGCATTTTTTCAGCATTTCTTTACACTAATCCACACGAGCCTTTTTTTGAGCGATTGTCAAATTGTGCGGGATCCAACGAGAACAAACCTTTTTTACGGTGGAAAAACGAAAAAGTCGGCTGGAAAGGTTATGACGTCAGTCTTTTGGGATGCACGTGATATATAACATACTCAACGTCTGATTACTGGCCAGTCACAATACATTTCACTGCGTATTTGGTTGCAGTTCTATTCTGCTATACCAAATACTTAGCAATTTTATTATTTTTGAGGAAGTCTGTTTAAAATTGTACGCATAAATTCAAATGATTCCTACAAAACATGAATTTTGAACAAATGCTGATGATTTGAAATACAATTTTTGTATTAATGAGTTGTATAAAATTTTGAGATAAAGATGTAAATAGTATCCTATGTCCTTACCCTGATTCTAAGCTACCTCCCTACCAATTTTCAGCCAAATCGGTTCGGCCGTTCTTTTATATATATAGATGATTGGTTAAGAAAATACCTACATCTAACAGCTACCTTAACTACCCAGTAATAAAAATGTAACTAAATACTTTCTGTCTGCTAATTAAATTTCATCAAAATCCGTTCAGCCGTTTAGGCATGATAGAGCAAAACTCTCAGCAAAAACCATAAAAAAATCACTAATTCAATTCAGTTTTCTGCCTACCACCTACCCCCTAAGTACGATGACGTGATCATTTTGATCTTATATCCGTTTCTAAGTAACCATCTATTACCTTACTAAATTTGATACAAATCCCTTCAGCCGTTTAGACTTGAAAGAGCAAAAGTCCCAACAAAAACGACTAAAAATCACTTACTCAATTTAGTTATCTGCCTATTGCTTACGCCCTAAGAACGATGGCGTGATTATTTATAGCTTATAACCATTTCTAGGTTATCACCATACCAAATTTCATCAAAATCCGTTTAGCTGTTTAGGCGTGAAAGAGTAACAGACAAACAGAGTTACTTTCGCATTTATAATATTAATATGGATAAACATTCGGGTGAATTTGTACCGCATACAACAGCCAATATTTCAGTTATCTCAACGAAAATTGGTCGAAAATATGGCCTAAGATCCATGTAACTAATTTTAAGATTTAAGATCAAATATCCGGCTGAATTTACTCCAAATAGTTTGGTGATAGTGAATTATGGAGTTAGAGGAGTTCAACTGTATGTATAACTGTATAGATTCCGACGCTCTGGATGACGGTTTGCATCTTAAGGTATTTTCCCGGCTTTGCTCTTTGCAAGAGTATGCACAGTTCAGTTAAATCCGAACTTATATCTTCATAACTTGTAAACTGAGCTGCTGAGCTTCTTTTTTTATTGATTTCAGCACCTTTATTTGTTCGTAGTTCAAACTCTTGAGAGGCGTTGCACTTTTCATCCCACCTAATTTATTAAATTATATATATTTATATATCTAGAAGACTGTCCAATTATGAATTTCTACTATGATCTGACATAGTTTGTTTATATTCCTGATATATCAAGAACGATATCATCTGAGCTAGTCGAGTAATGTGATGGATCTTCATTGTTGGATACCGCAGGCCGGACTGCGTACCATCACACGGTTCGAAGATACAAGTTGGAACAATATAAGTTGCCATTTGCTTTTGCCTTGGAACTATAGTATGTACACTTTTATAACCTCAAATTCGGACGTTTATTCTCAAAATTTACAGCAACAACAAATTCATTTAGTTGACTATCTTAAGCATCTTTTTATTTTTTCAATATTCGTACTTTCATAGATTATAAAAAGCGCTAAACTTAATCACAGTTAACGAGGAAAACTCTAAGCAATTCATATATAATCAAAAAATATACGCTCTCTTTCTACTCTCTTTTAAACGCTCGCTCATATTTATGCAAGTACCTGCACAACACTTGTAAACACATTTTCAATTTGCATTTTTCGCAAAGCAAAACTTTCTTAACTCCGCTTTGCCATGAGCGCAGCGCAGCGTCGAACGTTGGAATGAGAAAAATTCCGCGAATTGTTAGAATGGTAAAAGTTTTAAAAATCTGAAATTAATAGCAAGTTGTTGGGTAAGCATTTATGCAAATATCCACTGGCAATACACGCAAGTCGCCTTGCAAATCTCGATTATATATTTCATATTGTTGGGGTTTACGTGTCTCGCTTTGACGTCAAGCTCCGCTATTGTGTTGAAACTTTGGCATGTTTTAAATATTTCAGATTTAAGTTGACCCTAAGCTATTTAATGGAAAATAAGCGCGAATTATGCCGTTAGTTTGTTTGGCTTTGGTATTCTAATTTTTTTGGCTACAAAGTTAACTTATTTCTGGACGGAGAGTGGAGATGATTGCGGATTGCTAAGTTTTGAGGTTAGTTCGTAGAATGAATGATGTATGAGTTATGCCAGATTATATATAGCTAAACACCGAGACTATATATATAGCTATATACTCATTCAACTGCTCCTAAAAATTTCGGATTTAGGTTTAAGAAAAAAAATCAGTCACTAGTCCTGACATCTAGAGAACTTGTTCCGTATACTGACAAAATATTTTGCTATTAATCGTGCTTAATATTTACATAAATATCTTTAACCACAAACTATTACATAACGTCTCATAAAATATTTATATCACTCTCAAATCGAACTGAATGTGTTTTGATTCCAATATTGTTAAGGCTGTCCACATTGACTGCAAGTCCCTATTGAATATTATCTTATGGTGGACTGGTCATTTTGAAGGGTAAATCTTACCTTATTCTCCTTTTATAAAAAATTGTGCAAAAGCTTTCCTCGAAGAAAAACTGTTCTCCGGAATAGCCTTGAGAGCTGAGGTTCCCTCTGTCGGCTCAAAATGCTTGCCTTTCATCAATCTTTTCAGGCAAGGAAACAAAAAACGACCGGGGCCACATCTGGGCTGTTGGGCGGTTGCGGAAGCGTTGGGATAACGGCCGTGGTTAGGTAGCTGTTCACAAGAAAGGCGGTGTGAGTCGAGGGGTTGTCGTGGTGCAACTTTCAATTGGCTGCGATGTCTTGTCGGAACCGATTGGCTCTTCGTTTGAGTCTCTTGAAGATTTCCAAGTAAAACTAGGCATTGACTGTCCAGGAGGAAAAAATTTATGGAGGACGAAGCCTTTGATGTCAAAAAAAAAAAAAAACAATGAGCATCGTTTCATTTTAGATTTGCTCATTCATCAGCGACCTCTCCAAAAAGACCTGGTGCCACCGAAACCACCACATCACTTCTTGCTAAAGCAACATCAGGCTAAGCCTGTTTGATCATATCAAACGACTCGTCGAAAAGTCGAAAAGTTAGCAGAGGCGACACCCTTGCCCTGGTCACATTCGATTGGGTCCAAGAAAGATCTTCATTGACATCTAGCGTTCTAACACTGGACGGATGGACCTTGCGTACGGCTAGTAGGCGCTAAAGCAGGAATAGAGCCCAGGAGATCTTGTGAACTACTTGCCCCTAGCACTATTGCAGCAATCATAGAGGTTCTTACTTGTCCGATAGACATTCATACGGTAGGAGCATAAAAAAATGCTTTGCACGAAAACAATTTTTTGGTGTAAATTTTGCATATAAATCCACCACCACACAAGAAAAATTATCCGAAATTTTTAAATTGATTCAGCAAATGGGTTCGGAGATATTTCCGTATTTGCAAGAGTTTTAAATTGTGTGTAGTTGACTCACAAATCTTTAAAAGCAGTTTTCTCGAAATACTGTTTTCAGAATCAATGAAAAAACTTCTCCAAAACTACATGAAATTTTCACACATAAATGATTGAAATAAGATTTTTGACAATGAGTTTTACTCTTTATAGTGGCAAAAAGTGTAAACTTTTTCAAATGTCAAAGTTTAAACTAGTCCTTCTATTATTAATTGTATTTTCAATATTTTTATTCGAAATCTTGTTCATCGTCAGATATCGTTTTTCAGAGATTCTGAAAACAGCTACGAGATAAAGACAATCTCATTTTTTTTTAAATTTTTCACTGATTACACTGGTCTACAAAATGTAACTTTTTGTGTGCCTTTCAATTGAATACTTTATTTTTATATTGCTTTGAGGTTACTGAATAAGAAAACAAGAATATGTTTTTTGAATTAGCTCTTATTTGGGAAATATACCTAATATACAAAATTTGGCTTTTAGTAAAACGTTAAAGTAAAAAACATTTTATAAAAAAAACTATAATAATTACTTACTATTATTTTTTGCTTTTTACTTATATAAAATTGGAAATATTACAATTAAAAAAAAAAAATAACGTATTTGATTAAGATTTTCTCTTCTTTTTCGTTTGTCTTTTGTAATCACTGTTAGTGGTATCTCTTTTCAAATTCCAGCAGTAGTCCGCTAACATTGACGCATCCCATCGGCCCTGGTATCTCTTTTCCATTGTCGAGATATCTTGGAGGAATCGTTCACCGTATTCATCACTTACATCACCGCAGAAAAAATCGAGATGAGAGTGAAGAAAATGAATTTTTAGGGGCATATTGCAACCCAATTGTTAATACTTTCACAAGTTCAACATAATTTTCATTTCTCTTATTGCCCAAAAAACCATGAACGATTGCTCTAAAAGATTCCCATGCTTCTTTTTCAAAGCCCTGTAAAACTGAATCAAAGTTTTGGTCCTTTAGAATCTCTCTTATTTGACGTCCGATAAAGATTCCCTCTTTAATTTTGGCGCCGCTTATACGTGGAAATTTACTTCGCAGGTATTTGAATGCTGGTCCATCCTTGTTGAGAGCATTCACAAAGTTTTTCATTAGTCCCAATTTGATATGTAAAGGTGGTAGAAGAATTTTTTGGGAATTAACTAGAGGAAGGTGCTGGATGTTCTTTTCTCAAGGATTCAGGCTTACTCTAGCATTCCAATCTTTTTTTTTATGTAATGTAAAGATCTAGACCGACTATCCCACTCGCACAAAAAACTACTGTACTTGGTATAGCCCACTTGTAAACCCAACACCATTGCTATGACTTTTAGATCACCACAAATCTGCCATTCGTGCTCTGAGTATGATATGGCATATAAAATTAATTTCATATTTTTGTATGTTTCTTTAGTATGCACAGCGTGGCATAATGGAATCGATGGTTGTGTGTTACCATTATGGAGAAGAACAGCTTTTAAACTTAATTTTGAGGAGTCTATGAACAGCCGCCATTCCTGTGGATGGTATTCAATGTTCAAAGCGTTCATCAAGCCATTTACGTTATTACAGAATGTAAGCTGGTTTTCCGATTTGAAAAAGGGCATCAAGTTCTTCTGACGATATCTGATTTTGACATCCGGTTGAAGCAAATTCCATTGCTTAAGTCTCGATCCTAGTAATTCTGCTTTATCTTTTGGCAAATTTAAATCTCGTATAAGGTCGCTGAGTTCATCTTGCGAAATTCTATGAGGTTCGTCACAAAAAATATTGTCACCCACAAACTATGGCGATTGTGAGGTTGTAGGCTCATTGTAGTCAACTTCCATTGAATTAATCGCTTCTTCAGAATCTTGCTGGTATTCTTCGGGAGGTCGAGGAACAGGTAAATCGATTCCATGTAGTACAGGTCGCGATACAGAGGCTACGTCAGGGTATACTACGCTTCGTTTCTTTTTTCGTGATTTACCGTGCTGGATGAGTGGAGTCAAGCAAAAGTAACAGTCATTCGCAGGATTGGTAGGTTCCCTCCACATCATTGGTACACCAAAATGAATTTAAATTGTATATTTATGTTCAACGAGTGCATTAAAATCAATATAGTATATTTTCATGTAGAAGGCAATTTTGATGTAGACCAGTGTTATTAAAGTATAAATATACATATAATATGAATTATATTCTGTAAATATACATTTTTGCTTATTTAGAATCAACTCTAATCAAGGTTTAAGCAGTACTCATCAGTAGTTGATTACTAACTAATGAAGTCCATCTACGAGTACATCGTATTACCTTTCGATGTTTACTATTCAACAGAAATTTCTCCTTCCGAACTTAGGAACAAAACGAACGAGATATACTAAAACAGCTTAGACCAGTAAACTGAAGAAGCAAAGGCATGAAATTTACCCATTTTGAAGTAAAAATGTAAGAATTGTATTAAAACATCAGCGAAGCAAGTCAAATTTAATTAGCTGCTCAACTAAGACTTATTTAACATTTATTATATTTGTAACAAATTTAATTACTTGAGAATTTTCGCCGAAACGAGCAACATACTTGTACATACTTACTCTCTCAATTTCAGTGCAAACTAAATAACTACCGAATAACTCATCGACATTATCATAATTTCGTACTAAACACCCATTAGTGGCGCGCCACAGCCAATAGAAATATTTAGCTGTAAAATTTTGTAAAAAACACCGGAAATTAATGGGACTTCAAAAGCATGCGAAAAGTGCCAGAAGAAAGTTTTGCTAGTGTAACTTTTCAAAATTTACAAAGTGGGTCAGACAACTGTGAGTCCATATAATAATATAAAGTTGAATTTATTGCATAAATGTACACAGGTATGTAATAATTGTAGATATGTTTTATGGGAAAACAAAAATAAAAACAACACTACTTACGTGGCCACCCACTACTTACTTTTATAGTATATACATTGAACCTTTCAATGGGTACGTTTGTCTGTGGGAAACCAGTAACTTACATTAGTTGCTTTAGTTCACGCTGCAATTTAAATCGACTTTCTTGTATCTTTTGGCCTCAGTTCATAATTTGAGTTATGTTGGCCGCATACTACCGCAGACACTTGCTCGCAACTTTCCCGCTGACGTACAGGAAGCTTTTATTGGTAGTTAGCGAGCCGGATGGTAAAAACTATTCAACTAAATCATTTTTAAGGTGTAAATGGCCTGCTGATGTATGTTTGCAAGTGTTGCATTTATCAGAAGTTTTAAAAGTGTAGTAGAAGTAGATATGGTGAGGCGATGTTTATAAAGTTTTAGACATTTTTGGATGAAATCTTAACGCAAAACTATACTGAACTATACGCTATTAATTACCTATAGGATTACTGTTCAAGAAAGTAAAAATAAAGCTATTGCCATTTAACACCAATTATAACAAGACTTAATATTGTATATATCTAAGTATTTCTACTATAGCGGGTCAAATGACCCGACTGTATGTTTCATGCTTGAATGTATGAAATATGGATGTTAGGAAGGAAATAAAAATATAAATTAAATTTACTATAATTAAACAAAATAGTAAGTTGGGCATTTCTATTACAAAAGCAAAAAATAAAAATTTTTAATTCATAGTTCATCGCATTTTTT
Source organism: Bactrocera correcta (assembly GCA_027475135.1). NCBI lineage: Eukaryota > Metazoa > Arthropoda > Insecta > Diptera > Tephritidae > Bactrocera > Bactrocera correcta. The sequence continues at coordinate 97,996,821 of CM050323.1, read as the reverse complement.
ACATATAATTGTTTCCATTGTAAATTTTCCGCAAACATATTTTTTACATTTAGAGCAAATTTTGTTGGTTTTATTTTCTTTGCAGTATTTCGTATTTTTTTCTTGTTTTGGTTGTTCGCGTGCTTCTCGAAAATCGGCGTCAAGTTCTTCTGCTAGCTTGAGTAAAAAATCTTGTCTCGAGATATTTTCTCCTGTCGTGTGCTTGTACAAAATCTAGGTATTTATGCCAGCTAAATCATATTGGATATTGAAAAAAACTTGGAGAGGCCATCTGCAAGACTTAGATTTTGCAGTAAATTTCATCGCCATTTGATCGGTCTTGTCTACACCAAATTTGGTTTTATTGTAATATGAAACAGTTTCAGGTAAACGTTTATCATTGTTTTCTATTTTAACGAATTTATGTTTATAACTAAGTAAAAGTACTTTTTTTGTTGGCTTATTTTTATAGATTGTAAGACTACAATTATCTGTTGTAAAAATTTTCAATGAAAATCGTTCCACATCATCTTTCTTTTGCTTCGCAATTAGTGCGATTTCCCTTTTATTTGACCGAATACACAACCCGTAAATGGCTCAATGAGTTTGAGGACAACATATTCAGAGAGTCCGATGCTTACCAAAATTTGATTCCAAATTTATTCCGCTTGTTAGGCATGTACTGCGTAAGTCTACATCGTACTTTAGTCGGAAATATCTGTTCGTCTATAGTAATATTTTCACCCTGTTTGTAACAGTTTTGGCTGTTCTCAATGTAAATATCCCAAATTGCAGATACCATATCGAATTTATCTGTATTCAGACGTGGGATCCGCTGACCTTTTTTTAAAACGAATAAGTCTAAAAATTTCGGTAAAATTATTTCTGCTCATAGTTTCAGAAAAAGATGTAGGCCCCCGTATGTTATTCCACAAAAAGGAAATATTCAAATTATTTGCTCCATATGTAGCTCGAGCATGTAAAACTCCAATAAATGCATCTAATTTTTTTTAGATAAACTCCAATCGGAACCTAACACTCCCTTTGCTTCTTCTATTGTGCACGTTCTTATATGGTTCATAATACGGTGGTCAATTATCAATGAAAATGCAGTACTAACTTTACCTTTCATTATATGGCGTTTTGAATATCCTGTTGGGCCTACTTCTTGCCTGAAAATGTTATGAAGTGATGGTCTTCCAGGTGTACCACGTATTTTTATTACTTCCTCCATCCATCAATTGCAACATTTTGTTCATTTATTTCTACTTCACTTTCTTCCGAACTTGAGAGTAATCTTATTTTTCGGCCACTACATACATTCACAATATTTTCCTCTTCATCGTCAGTATCTGTAGAATCAAACTCATTTTTATTTGCAACCAATATATCTTTATTTTCAGAAAATTAATCTTCACTAATTTCTGAAAACTCTTCGCCAATATTATTTATATCTGCTAAGCACTTCTAATGTCTTGTTTGCTTCGACATTTTTCTGGGTAAAAAATGATCTGCATTACTATAACTATCAAAATAAAATATAAGCTAGGTACTTACCTAGACTTTCAATTCTAGCCACTTTTTCTTACAATGAAAAGCTATTTTCAATCTAAAATTTGATATTTTCTTGAAATTATTCTGAGCTATTTTCGTTGATCTACTTTACGCAACAGCCTTTGGAATAATGTGCAACTTACTGACTACAAATATGACTCGATAATCTCATAAAACAGAAAAATTCTCTCCGAGTCAGAGGACCCGTTGTGGTAGATATCGGTATACCTATATATACTATATATTAAATAATGTTGTGCATAATGGTTTACAGACTTCCTTAGTGTCTTAACTATATTTTCTTCTGGTGCGAGATATCTACAAACAATCCAAATGAAACACAAGTATTATGAATACAGCAAAAATCGGAAAAGACAACACTATAATTTTCTGAAGGCAGGTTAGGTTAGATGGCTGATCTAGAGAGATCACATGTGAACTGTTATATAGTATGTAGTTCTTTAAGAATGTAATTACCACATCAACCGATACAGCCATGGACATATAAATAGCACATATCTGAATCCCATATTAATTCTAATTTTTTTAATCCTAATGTAGCTGAACAATAAAAATTTGGTATGTAATCTACTTGTCATCGTTAAGAGGCTCATTTTCCTGCACAAAAATACTGTTTATTTTCTATTAAGTTTTATACGCGACAATTTTATTGCGTATTGTGTTATTTGAGGTGGACACATAAATAGCACATTTTTAAGTTCGCAGTTTTTTTTTTTTTTTGAAGTTTGTGTGAGGTTATCGCATGTTTTTAATTTAATTCTGCAAATGTGTAATTATTTCATCGATGTTTCATTAAAATGAGAAGGAGAAAGCATTTCACGCCGGAAAAGAGAGTCCTTATGTCCAATGTGAGCAAAAAAGGAAAAAAGCCTGGCAAAATTGCTGAAAAAGTACATTGCTCTCCAAAACTGTTATAAAACGCTCTTAATGCAACAAAACATACCAACCTTGTGTCAATAAAAAGAGAACCAGGACCACGTAAAACCGATATTAGTGTTGACAGTAACACAGTACGGAAGAGCCAAGTGGGTCCTTTTAAGTCAGCCAGAGAAATTATGATCGAAGTTAATGACGAATATGGTGTGGACGTGTCCAGAAAGTTTGTAGGAAGACGACTCAACGCATCTCAACTTTTTGGACAAATTACCAGTAAGAAACCACTCCTGCCACAACGCCACATCAAAACTAGACTGTCATTTGGAAAGGCCCACAGAGACAAACCAGCACAATTTTCGAAAAACGTATTTTTGAGCGACAAAACCAAGATAAATAGGAAGGTTGCAGTTGGAAAAACAATTGTACGTCGTCCATAAGGACAATCCCTTAAACCTAGGTATACCAAAAAAAACATAAAACACGGCGGTGGAAGTATCATGGTCTGGGGCGTGTTTTCATGGCATGGCATCGTGCCAATTGTTCGAATAAATGGTAAAATGGACCAGTTTTTGTATTTAGTATGGCCTGTGCAAACCCCAGATCTGAAACCAATAGACAATTTATGGAATGATATAAAGTTCAAAATAGCAAGCAATAAATTTAAAAATTTTGATGACTTATCGGCTGGAATTGAGGAGCCTTGGTACTCAATCCCAAAGGAACGATGTCAAGAACTGTTGTACAGCATGCAGCGAAGATGTGAGCGGGTGATTAAAAATGATGTATATACTACAAAATACTAACGAATTGAACAGTCTTTTGAAATTTTTTAATAATTTTTATAAATTTATGTACCTTTTTTTAAACCCCTTTTCATTGCGCTATTTACGTGTCCCAGCTATCATATAGGATATTGTTGTTTTCGTCTTTTTTTGGCGATAATAAAATATTCATTGTTTTAGTAATATTAAAGTGAATGACTTTTAAAATAAAACGCATTCCCCTTGAAATCCGTAAGTGATAAACTTAATGAATAAATAAATGTTTTCTTATTTGATGACCAAGTGTGCTATTTATGTGTCCATGGCTGTATATTCGACGTAAAGCCTACTAGAATAACGATAAACATTATATAGTATACTAGCGGATCCGGCAAAGCGTTGCTGTGGTATACATTTTATAGTATTATTCATAATATATTAGTATAATAAACTATTCAATATAGTGAACATTTTATTTACGAATAAATGCGAAAACGTTTTTGTCAGTAAACGAATCCAAGAGATGTACTTCAGGTTTAATTTTGAATATGATCATACAAATAAATTTCATTTCCGCTTAATATATTGTACTCAATAAACATCAATAAATTGTGGAACCGGCCAATGTGCAGGATTAATGGAGATGTCCGCTTAGTAGAGCGTCCATTAATAGAGATTTCACTGTATTTTTTATTTATGGATTGATTTTACTATCCTATCTTCCAAGTTGGTTCGAACTGGACACAGTGTGCTAAATTTTGCTAAAGTCGGTTCAGTAGTTTAGGAGTCCATCGTGGACAAACAACGTGGCACGTAATTTTTATATATTATTTCACTCACTTTCATATCACAAAACGACATTATATCGGAAGTTAGACTTTTACTTTATTTTAGTAGATATCTACATATTAGCTGATATATAAGTAAACAGAAGTTTGAAGTTCTTTCTTTCGACATGATTTTACACATTTTTGGTGTCACAACATATTATTATCAGGAAATGATGTTATGTGAGTCAAGTCATATATTTCACAAATAGATATCCGTACAATATTTATTTGCGAGTTTTTTAATAATAAGTATACCATCCTTCATCACTTCTTCAGTATAGTACTAAATATTTAAGAGCAATACTTTTAAATTTATAAAACTAATAAACATAGAGACGTTTCTCAGCATCTTTTGTAGGTATTTGTTAAATTAGGTAATAGTCAAACACAGCATTCAAAAACAAATATAATAAATATTTTCCACAAAAATTACAGCAATGAACCGAGCAAATACAGTGACGAGCAATACTGTAACACATTAAAGGCGCTTTTATTTCAACTAAGTAAAAAAAATTGAAAAGAAAAAAAACCGTTGTTGAAAAAAAGACATATGCAGCTGCGCACAGTGGCTAATTAGGCTTCGCTAGCGACATTTTATTCATAGCTTCCAAAGTAAAGAAGATATCTTCAAATTTTTTTTTCTCAATTCAGAAAAAAATCAAACAATTTTTGAAAAAAAAATAAATTTTTTTTTTAATTTTAAATTTTTTTTTTTAATTTTTAATTTTGTTTTTAATTCAATAAACATCTTCCACCATATATACATATGGTGCTAACGTGCCAAAACTAGTTTTCTGGGAAACGTGATTACGTGAAAAAGCATCTCATCTTCCATCCGAATCAACTAAAAAGTGAAAATCGATTTTTTGACATTTAAGCCCCCTTTTCGTAGACCAGGTCACATATATAAATTAAGAAAAAAATTGTCAACTCAAAGAGAAACCATATTGTAAAAGAAATATTAATCAAATTCTTCAGTATCAGATTCAGAGAAATCAACTTCAAAGTGATGCATTATAAGCAAGCTTTTAACTTCCTTATCGAAACTTATATTTCTGGAATAGGAAATTGATGAGCCGTTGGACAATGAAGGTATTAAGGGATCGGAAGAAACAAAAAGAGCGGTAATTATATCTTCCATTGTATTTTTTCTGCAATTTTTTCTGGTATTATTTTCACGGATGTTCCGATAATCTTTATTTCTGGCTTCAAGCGCTTCCTCGGACATCATACCAATTGGAAGCGAAAAATGATTGATTATGTCTGCTCCATGAATTAAAATTCTGCAAACAGACGAGAGAACGTAAAACCAAGGGTATAAACTTACAAAAATTTCGACAGTTTCCATTGCGTAAAGTCTGAATGCCTTCGTGTTTATATCGAATCCACATGCAAGTACTCGTAAGACGACGCTGAATCGATATATTAAATTTTCGTTCACTCCAGTTATACGAGCGGCTAAATTTGGTTGATGAAAGAACCTTCTTGCCGTATTTCCGTTGTTGGTATTTCTAGTAACAGCCATTGGTAACAATATCCTTGTCAGCACCACGAGTTTGCCAATTTTTTATTGGTATGCTTTCTATAGGATATGTGCAAAATACATTCAAAAAACCTTATCCAGGCGTGGAGACTGGATAGCCCATATTGAAAGGGGTTCACTTTAATTGGAAAGCTCTTCACCAAATTTAAGTCATTTATATTTTTCGGTGTTGCATTGCAGATTCCGCATATTTGCGAAGGAGATTCTGAAATGACGCTGAAAGTTTTACCATCAAGCATGGTCATGTGAAATTGGTTATCAATAATCAATGAGTTTACATATGTTGGTACAATATTAAATATTTGGCTCTTAATATTTTCAATTTCCCTGCGACTCAGGTCGCAAAGTATTTTGAGTGGTCGACAGTAACGTGTAGAAGAAGGTCGATTGTTTTTCCATAAAACTGTCGGTCCCTTCTGCACTTGCAGTGGTACAATACAAATTGAAAATAAATATTGGTCTCTCATGTTTCCTTCGCAGTCGTTAAATTTTTGCCTATATGTGGAATGGCCGCTGCTGCAGTTAAATGGGTGTGATTATTACTTGTAGATGGGATTTCAAAACTTTCAGGGTGTGCTTCCATGATCCTGTTTATTGTATGGTCCACAAGACTTTGTAGTGGCACTTCAGCATAATAATCAGTGACTGTAATGTCACTAGGATAGCACTTTTTTTGGCGAAGCGTAATTTTTCGTAGCATGGATATATATCGGCGTTTTGGTTATTTGCTGCTTTCTTGTTCAAGTTCCAAGTGTATCTGGTATGTCCAAGATCTACAAATAGCGCAAGCGCTTTATCGTCCGAAAATTTGGATGGAAGGGGCTTTGGTTTGTTTATATTTTGTATTACCTTCACATGACACTTCCTCTGTAAGCCCTGACATCTTATTGACTTGCGGTTTTCTGCAACACTCGGAAAGCTCCTTTTCCGGTCGTCCAATATTTTCATTTGCTTTTTTTTCCCAACAATACCAATGGTGTATCTTTTTCGAAAAACAACTTAGTTCTGCCACAGGCCTTCCACTTTTGGATAAGCCTACTAGCAAAAATTCGCAGTTTCTTTCCATTTTCGCACTGCTCCTTCTGAGTATAGGTAATTTTACTTAAAACGGTACCAAAAACATAATTTTCCACGGTGAAAAACTTCTTGGTGGGGTCCCTTCTTCATGCCATATTAAAAAATGGTGCGTTTTCACACAGACATTTTGCCTAAAAAGTACAATTAATTGAAGGCTCACAGGTACTCGCAGTTCATTTTGGACACACAATGGTTTACACATATAGGAAAATTTAAAATTATATTGAATCTAGGTGAATTTTGAAAGTTCTACTCCACGAAAGACAGGTGTACGTTTCAATCGGCGAGTTGCTAATACACTTAAACACGATTACGTTTTATAAATACCATAAGTATACACAGATCACAACTACAGTTGTTTTATACAATACATACCTTGGCGTTAGTACATAACAAAACTTTTAATGAAAATAATAAAATTTGCAAGTTTAACACGAATAGCAAAACGATGATGAAAAAGGCGGAAATATTTTGCACAACACTTGCAGAAACATATGCTGTTCACCAGTTTGTTTGTTGCAACACATGAGCATGGGACTGAGGAAGATTGGGACATGGTAAGTTTAAAACAAAAAAAATTATAAAAATATTTACTTTATTTTTTATTTTAAAGGTAATATGGTCTGATGAGACAAAAATAAATCGTTATCAGTCTAATGGATGTTCCTGGTACTATACACGAGACCCAAAGACGATTAAACCAAACCATGTTTCCCAAACTGTAAAACATGGTGGCGGGTCAATCATGGCTTGGGGGTGTATCGTCAAAAGCGGTATAGGTCGTCTGGTGGGCATTAATGGAATCATGCGTAAGGAGCAGTATCTGATCATTTTACAACAAACTTTGCCGATAGTCATCGAAAATTTGGGTCTTGCTGCAGAAAAAGTTATCTTTCAGCAAGACAATGACCCGAAGCACATGGCTCGCCTTGTACAAGATTGGATAAAACGTCAAAAATTTTCGACCCTTACATGGCCCCCTCAATCACCGGATATGAATCCAATCGAAAATTTGTAGAGTCATGTCAAGGCGCAGCTGGCGAAGTACCCTAATCCTCCTAAGGGGGTAAATGAGTTGTGGGAGCGGACTCAAGAAGTTTGGATTGCAATACTCCCCGAATTTGTATCGAAATATACAAAAAGTATGCCCAACCGGTTGAACGCTTTAAAAAAAAGCTAAGAGTTTTTGGACCAAATATTAACTTTTTGATTATTATGTTTTAACATTAGATCGAGTGCAAAACTGTAACATTGAGCTTTTTTACGTTATTATTTTTAAACATATTGAATTGTTATTAAATTACCATGATTAGTTACTTTAATAAAGCTAAGGCTACAATTAATTGAAAACAAAAATTAATGATTAAAATTCTTCCTTATTTTTGTTTTCGGCGTCATTTTAGAATGGATCACTGTGGGGTGTTACAGTATTGCTCGTCACTGTAAGTAAGAAATTTGCGGGAATCTTTTGTAGTGTTTGTGTGAGTGTTTGTTTGCAACCAACTGCCTTTAGTATCAAGAAATATGGTCTAAAACAGAATAGGAAAAAACAGAAACAGGCCACAACGCGTAGCAGGTGTCGGCAAAGAAATAGTTCCATTTAAATAATAAGAAAAAGTAGGCGGACTTACGAACACACGAATGTAGGCAGCTTACTTCGCGAGCAGTGAATGGAAGCACTACTTCCTTAATATATGAATGAGCGCAAGTCAAATTCTAATTTGGTTTTATTTTGGCGAAACTTTTCCGTTTGCTATTCTCGTGCAAAGGTATATAAAATGTCTTTGTTCTGATTTCTTTGAGTTTGAAACTACATTAAAAATGAGGAATGCGCTACGAAGTGTTTTTAACTTCGACTATATTATTTTCATTTTAATAACTTCTATACCAACTACCCAACGATATCACAGGGTCTTCATAATTATTTTCAAAGCACTTTCGATCAAGTGGACTTAAGAAATCTAGTGGAAAAAGTTGTAGGCACTATGAGATTTATTTGAAAAACAGCTGTGCATAAAGTAATTTTTTCATTCCGTGGACATTACTTAGCCTTCCGCGATGTTTGTAGCACTCAACACTTAGAAACCGTAATAAACGCTATAAGGGATATATATAGAGATATCGCCCTAAAATTTTGCACAAGACCATTTCTTACCAAGAAACCGCTTATTTATAATATATATAAACTTGACCGATCACACAAAACACCTTTTATGGAAAACTTTTTTATATAACAAGGCATCTTTACGAAATTTGGCACAGGTTATTAACCAAAGCCTCGCTATAATGTCCCAGTAAATTGTTCAGATAAAATTACTATAATATATAACTGCCATACATACTAATGGATCGAACTGACGACCTTATATTGACAACTGTTTCATTTATAAAGTTTCGGTACTGCCTTTTTGCGTTTCTAACAACGATTTGTGACCGTCTGCATTGATTATAATTGATTTGAATTTTCGCCTTAGAATTTTCCGTAAGAGCTTCCTAGGCCACAGAACTAAGGGATGAGGCAAAAACTTATCACTTGAGCATTTCACTACATCCTCCATCAACTACTCGTTCATTATTCGCGTAGACACTGTTTAAGCGTTTATAGCGCGCCAGTCGTTCTTGTCATTGTAGATTGCCAATGCGCACAGGATCATAAATCTTCTTCAGAAACTTTCCCTCGAAACCTCGTAACGCCGACTCATCAGATGTTGTCAACGTCCATGCCTTTGCACTATATAGCGGGACGGGGATGATGAGTGACTTATATTCGTTCGTCAAGGGAGGATTTTATTTCTCAATTGCCTACTCAGTGCTAAGTTATTCTTCATTCTATAAAAAAGCTGATAAAGAAACTGAGGATTATCAGTTCCCCGCCACCGTTTCGAGTTCTCTATCTCCTAGCGTTATGCTTTCACTGCGATTCAGCAGGCTGGAGAAGTGTTCCCTCCATAATTTTAATATGCTCTAGGGGTTCTACAAGAGTATGCTCCGGTTTTGAAACCTTTTCTTAGTCGCCACTGTCAGCAAGCACGTCAAGATCTCCATACTCACGTATTTCGGCCTCTCTCTTTATTTGTCTGGAAATGCGCCTCGCTTCCCTCTTCAACTCTCGGTATCTATTACATCCACACGTGTTGTGGTCGATCGTGACTTTGGGAGGTAGGCAGTCTGTTTTCTCTCTGCTGTGACACGACACTCCTCATCGTACCAACTCTTCTTTTGCTATTTCCGAAAACCAATGGTTTCGTAAGGAGCTTGAAAAGCCGTCCCACATTTCCTTTACACCGAGTTACAGATGAGTGCTATCAGAGATCGATACCGCAAGTTGAGTATAAAATCGTTGAGCTGTGTTTTATGATTGCAGCTTCTCCACGTCGAAATTATTGTGTTTATTGACGTGCGCTTTTTGCTTCCCAAAAGAGGTTGTGTTTCTTTGTTGCAAGAAATTTGTGGTCCGAGTCATTGTTAGGACTTCGGAGTGTATGCACGTTTCCAACACTGGAGATCAAATCAAAATCAGTGATATGTTGAAGAACTTCGCTTTGATGTAATTTGTGGCTAGACGTTCATGCACGGGGTAATTGCCAAAACTCTCTCTCCATCCACGAATCCCACACCGTTACTTTATATGGCCATCGTAGTAAATGCCACAAGGACCTACTCGCCTCACTCTTTGAATTTCTCGGACCACGGTAATGTATGCCTTTATTTTTACGAAGACATCAACCAGCTACCCAGCACCTTCCCAATTAAGGGACTGGACATTCCAGATGCCTGCCGTTAAATAGCAATCTTTAAGACGTTTGCAAAGGTCGTCATTGAAAGGGGGTCTCTTCGCCGAGGCTGTTTTCTTCTTTTTATTTAGTGTTACGTCTTCATCAAAAAAGCAAAAAATAAAATAAATAAAAAGGAAAGAAAAAGAGCGGGGTACAGATAGATCACAAATTCCAGCATCTCAAATAAGTAGATTTTAATTATCTTCCAGCTTCGTACAATTTACATTTTTTTTGTCAATATTTTTGGCACCGCCGATTGCTTTGAGCATATCAACATACATTAATACTTATGGAAATCGTTGCATGACGTGTTCTTATGATTATATTTAGTAACAATCATGTTGTGAACATTTTCAACAAGGAGACGATTGCGTTCAAAAAAAAAGTACTGCGCAATTTTCAAAATTTCAGAAAAACAATCAATGTTTGAATTCGCTTTAACAAATGCACAAATCTGGTCATTTGAAGTTTGTGAGAAAAACTTTATAGAATCCTCGTCATTGACTTTTTTCTTTTCTATAAAATTGTTCTAATTCACTAATTGATCAATTATCTTATCTTCATGGATATGAATACTTTTTGACTCAAGAAACTGCATTGTTTTCACAACTTCTTCATATCGAACTCTTTTGATGTGCGATCAAATTTCAACTATTGGAAAACTTTTAATTCGGACAAAGATAAAATCCATTTCAATAAGTATTCAAGAGCTTCCTGATAAGCACTGACGGTTCTTTCATGGAAATCGGGGCATTCCTTTTATTTTCTTTCTGATTTCAAAGTGCCAAGACTTGAAAGTCGAGTATGAGGCAAAAACTTGTGCTTGATTCTCTCGCAAAAGGAATTAGCAACAGAGTCAACGATTGAATTAATATCAAGAACACTGTTGCCTTCGCTTTCTATTGATGCTATTTTACATTGAAAAATTAAGATAAATGAGTGTACAAACAAAAGATAGCTTTCAGCCAAATCATCAGAAAAGAAATTTTCCATAAATTTTGGCGGTTTTTCGATTGATAAAAAGTAAGCTTTTAATGGAGCGAACAATTTGAGAATTCGTTCCAGTGCAGGAAACAGACTAAGCTGCGTGAAAGTAAAGGTTGATATTGAACATCAACGAACTCAAAGAATTCTTTCAATTCAGCTGTTTTGACAGTGTACACCGAGAAATGCTTGAACAGTTTAAAAACGTGGGAATCAATATCATATTTCCAAATTGATCTAAGCCATGCTGGGCGCAATTATGAAGAATATGAGCAGGGCACCCAACACCAATGACACGAGAATTTACTTTTTCTTTGAGTTGGGCCAATACATTGTTTGAGCCCTTGCCATTCAAGCCACCAAAATTGATTGGAGCGTTATCTGAAGCTGTCAATTTTTCTGTCAAATTTTGTGTCTCGAGTACGCATTCAATCAAATTTGTAATCGTTTCAGCCTTCTCGTTATTGGTTTCTTGTCAATCCAGCAATTTCACTTGAATACCCCCATTTTCAAAATCAAAGTATTGAGTAAAACAATGGGTAAAAGCTTATGATGACCATGATTAGAAGCATCTGTACTCAAACTTATGAACTGAATTCCTTCTAAAGCTTTTTGTACATCGTATATCGCACGTGGAGCCAAAACACCATTAATTATAGCCTCAGTTTTTGTTCTCGCACAAGACAATTGTTTGGCTATTTCAGAATCTACAATAAAAAAAATAAAAATCAGTACGCGTACTGATAAAATCGGTACATCTGGTAACCCTATTTTTATTAGGAGTATTTTTTACTTGGCGGTTCCAAAACCCAGCACACAATCCTTAGATAGTTCACCTTCTCACTTTAGCTCGCCTTCAAACGGATGTTTTTTGGCTCCCCATTATACTATACATATAAAGATCAAATGTAGAGGAATTCATAAATGTACATATGTACTTATATAAGGAGGCCCATGCTGTTCGAAATGATAGGTGTAAAACATCAGCTTGCATCAGCATATGACGTCCTTTGCGGACCTAAATGGTCTTTCCCACAGCTTTAAGATTGTATATAAGTATCAATCACAGCGCGTCATCAATTTCAAATATACCAGCATATCACTTACGGCATCAATATGTTTTTGATGTCAAGCCATGCTTAGCAGTTGCGTCAAATGGCAAGCACCATTCAAAGCTACTCAATGTATCTATCATTTGCGATGCCGTATCTACAACAACAATAAATATGGACTAATATATGTGCCCACTGTTGCACTTCGTAATACAATATGATGCAGTCTAAAGTAGCGACGCTATCTAAAGCGACACACACACTCTTGCATGCACATGACACAAACTGAGGCAGTATCCTGCAAGTGCGTAAGCTATTTAAGTGCAAGTACTTAGCTTAATATAACATACTAGTAGATGCATACAAGTAGAAAAGCACTTTACGGTTGGCATAGGCGACGGCCTTTCATATTCATATACATACGTATCGACGTCACTTATACGCCGTGTAGGCCATTCTGTCAAACGCACTTGAGCAACACGTAAGCAGGACGAAATTCATAGAGTTGTATGGCAACGGTAATGGCTATTTGAATATATGCGATATTATATATTTGTTAGCGGTATATTTACACACATACACAATATGTAGAAATAATACTAAATCTTTTGCACTAGAAGGAATATGTATTCACTTCCGTAAGGAGCTAACTGCTGGCGTCATTAACGGTTACACATTTACCACATCTCTCCGAACTCCAGCATGCATGAAGGTCTGCCTCATTTTCGTTCTAATTTAATACACGCCTAAGTTACAGAGAAGAGCGCTTTCATGAAATGGAGCAGTAGGTGGAATCCTCTATATATATTTGAGTTAACATGAATGCCTCAAAGCAAAGCGCTCATTAATTTTCTTATATAATACACATCTTAATCAGCCTTAACTTCTTGACATGGAATTATTTATGGGGCAATTAGGAATTTCAAATAACAAACACACTTATTAACATAGATACATAAACATACCATATAAAGGGTGATTTTTTAAGAGCTTGATAACTTTTTTTAAAAAAAAAACGCATAAAATTTGCAAAATCTCATCGGTTCTTTATTTGAAACGTTAGATTGGTTCATGACATTTACTTTTTGAAGATAATTTCATTTAAATGTTGACCGCGGCTGCGTCTTAGGTGGTCCATTCGGAAAGTCCAATTTTGGGCAACTTTTTCGAGCATTTCGGCCGGAATAGCCCGAATTTCTTCGGAAATGTTGTCTTCCAAAGCTGGAATAGTTGCTGGCTTATTTCTGTAGACTTTAGACTTGACGTAGCCCCACAAAAAATAGTCTAAAGGCGTTAAATCGCATGATCTTGGTGGCCAACTTACGGGTCCATTTCTTGAGATGAATTGTTGTCCGAAGTTTTCCCTCAAAATGGCAATAGAATCGCGAGCTGTGTGGCATGTAGCGCCATCTTGTTGAAACCACATGTCAACCAAGTTCAGTTCTTCCATTTTTGGCAACAAAAAGTTTGTTAGCATCGAACGATAGCGATCGCCATTCACCGTAACGTTGCGTCCAACAGCATCTTTGAAAAAATACGGTCCAATGATTCCACCAGCGTACAAACCACACCAAACAGTGCATTTTTCGGGATGCATGGGCAGTTCTTGAACGGCTTCTGGTTGCTCTTCACCCCAAATGCGGCAATTTTGCTTATTTACGTAGCCATTCAACCAGAAATGAGCCTCATCGCTGAACAAAATTTGTCGATAAAAAAGCGGATTTTCTGCCAACTTTTCTAGGGCCCATTCACTGAAAATTCGACGTTGTGGCAGATCGTTCGGCTTCAGTTCTTGCACGAGCTGTATTTTATACGGTTTTACACCAAGATCTTTGCGTAAAATCTTCCATGTGGTCGAATAACACAAACCCAATTGCTGCGAACGGCGACGAATCGACATTTCACGGTCTTCAGCCACACTCTCAGAAACAGACGCAATATTCTCTTCTGTACGCACTGTACGCATTCGTGTGGTTGGTTTAATGTCCAATAAAGTAAACTGAGTGCGAAACTTGGTCACAATCGCATTAATTGTTTGCTCACTTGGTCGATTATGTAGACCATAAATCGGACGTAAAGCGCGAAACACATTTCGAACCGAACACTGATTTTGGTAATAAAATTCAATGATTTGCAAGCGTTGCTCGTTAGTAAGTCTATTCATGATGAAATGTCAAAGCATACTGAGCATCTTTCTCTTTGACACCATGTCTGAAATCCCACGTAATCTGTCAAATACTAATGCATGAAAATCCTAACCTCAAAAAAATCACCCGTTATATACGAAATATACATCGTATGCGTGTGCTACACGCAAGAATTAAACACTTGTAATGAGCTTCCAAGTTTGATGCCAGAATAGGGTGGATAATGACAGCTGTATACATAATCGGATGCATAAGTTTAATGTTTCGAACATATTAATCATCCTGTTGGACGATGACTCCACTACGTGTGGATTTTCAATACATTCAAGCACGGCTCATTGGGATTAACAAATGAATTACTCTGTGTAGAATTGTAGGTTTCTCTCTGCAATTTATAATTATGATTTCAATGCCAAGCGGATCCAGCGGATCTCTTCTTTTAACGATTATTTATTTTACTCGTTGAAAACTTTCTGTTGACTAATGGCAAACAGTATTTCGGAACTAAAGCGGATTCCTCAATTAACGATTCACCGTTAATATCCGCTGCATCCAATGGATACGAGTCGACATCTATGTTTTAGGTACTGATGGGCATGACGGGCATACCTTAATCGACTCTAAATTGTCATTCTCATCACTTACGAGGGCTGCTATATATATTTCTGGCCTAAGTAACACTAAGTGTTGCCAGGTGCAATCTGACATTTCCATTGGAAAGTTTGACATTTTTTAGCATAACATCACTCAGAACGTTTTGTCATTTAATCGTGAATTGTTTTATTTACAGGGAATTAAAAAATTCATCTCGGTCAAAAAATGGAATTAACTCGTGAACATTTTCGTGCGATCATTTTTCACAACTTTCGACGTGGATTATCACAACAAGAGTGCTTCGATGAACTAAAATCTTTGTATAGCTATGAAGCACCATCCTGTAGCACTGTGAAAAACTGTTACAACGAATTCAATCGTGGTCGACGCTCGCTCAAAGACGAATTCCGTGAAGGTCGTCCAAAAACAGCCGTTGTGCCAGAAAACATCGATGCCGTACGTGAACTGATAATGCAGGACCGTCATGTAACATACCTTCAGATAGAGGCATGCCTATGCATATCTCCCACCAGCATACATTCGTTATTGTATGAACACCTGGCCGTAAAAAAGGTTTGTTCTCGTTGGATCCCGCACAATTTGACAATCGCTCAAAAAAAGGCTAGTGTGGATTGGTGTAAAGAAATGCTGAAAAAATACGATCGCGGTGATCGCTCGGATTTGTGGAAGAACAAAAATTGGCTTTTGCACCCCTGCTCACACACATCGTTGCTTGTGCGCGACTTTTTGGCCAAAAGCAACACACTAATGATGCCGCAGCCACCGTATCCCCCAGATCTGGCCCCTGTGACTTTTTCTTGTTCCCTAAACTGAAGAGGCCTATGAAAGGACGACGTTACGCTTCTCTTTACGACATAAAGACAGCAGCGAAGGAGGAGCTGAAGAAGATAAAAATTTGATTTTTTGAAGTGCTTCGAAGATTGGAAAAAGATTGTAGGTCATTTTTTAGGAAATATCTTTAAATTTAATAAACTTTTAAAGCTTTTTTGTTTTAGCTACTCATTCGGCAAAAATCATGCCAGCAGTTGAGGCACTTTTTTTTTGGACGCTCCGAAGACAGCCCACAACTCCATTATTTTTCAACATTTTTGTAAAAAAAAAATTTTTTAAATATAGCTGAAGATATACCTTACTACGTTCAAAGAAGTTCGAAATATTCAACCACGTACTTTCTCTTAAAAAAATTCACGAAAATCGCCTAATTTTTCAATCGTCACACTGGTATAGTCCCTTAATTTACCCTGTTCATGGTATAAAAATTCTATTGATAGGTAAGGGTTATAATGCCTTTAGATTATCCCTCATATTGATGCCATTATAAATTTGTCATTCTTTAGCTAACTATACCTTATTCCTCAATGTTATATTTTTGCCAAAATTGGGTTAAACCTGCAGATTGCCCATTCAAGCATAATATTGAGTGTCTAATATTTTACATCTGAGTACAGATCCACAAAAAAAATTTTAAGTTTCTAAAATGTAACAAATATTGAAAAATACAATACTTTAACAAAGCAGTAAAGATATTAATTTAGTTATGGACAAGTAGCGAAATGATTATTTAAAGACCGAAAAACTGACAAGGAATTTCTACAATGAAATTAAGGGACACACCTAGTGTAATGGCCTAAAAAAGGGGATATTTAGGAATTTTTAATAAAAAAATACTTTATCAATTATTTCAAAATTTTAAGAATATATGTATTTATACATATTTCAAAAATATACAGTGATATTTTTGAAGAAAAAAATTAAATGTTTTATAAGTTATAGTCTATCTTCAACGGCGCGAAAAAAAAGGTCCTTCACTGCTGCAGTGATTCCGGCCTTCTCCGTGCATTAAATCTAAAAAAAAAAAAATACTCGTTAAACTAGATAATATTGTCTGTACAAGGACCTACGATAAAAAAAATCAAAAATTGACAATATGGCGGCGTTTTAAAAAAAAAGAGTCGAATTTTACCCAAAAGTTTTGGTCGTTTTTGGCCTGCCAAAATTCGATTTTTTGATCAGATCAAAAATCGATAGGTCATTGTACGGAGAACTATATATAGAACATGTAAAAAAATTCGATAGTGACATAATCATTTGTTCTTGAGTAATCACTGCAGCAAGTTCGGAAATTGCTGTTTCGAGAAAAAGGAGTTTAAAGTTCCAATGCAACTATCTAACTGTCGGGCGACTACTCTTTCAAATGGCTGTAACTCAAAAAATGTTTCAGATATCGATTCGAAATTTTAGTATTTCAGTACTTATGTACCTTTGTTTTAAAGGTATAACCTATCGAAATATGAGAACAAAAATTCGATTTTTTGAAAATTTCACACTAGGTGTGCCCCTTAAGAAGTTATTGAAATCATCCTAACGACTCTCCGTGAGTTCTGTTTTTCCTCAGTTTGAGTTTGGTAATGAGGAGCTACTCTTGTAGTTCATTTCTCCCCAGACAGCAAATTAGTTATATAATTTAAGTTATATCTTATAAAGCTGCACTTGCTAAGTTTTAAAAAAAACAATAACTAGAGCACCTTTGCACTAAACGTGTCAAGTACAGCACTCTAAGTATCAAAAGAAATTACCACTCATGCAACATGCAACATGCGGCAAAAGGTAATACAAATTTCTATTGCGTTTACTATTATACCTTTTCACAATCTCTCCACCTTTTCTAATATATATTTGCAATATATTATGAACACAGTGCTTCTCTTTTACACAATAACTCTCTATTTATTTCCCAGAACAGTCATTCGGTATTGGTGTAACGGAAATGCAGTTTACGCACAAATGCACTCAATCAAATGTCTTGGCAGTTGACATGGCATTGTGGGGCACTTACTTTCTTACAAGATATGCATAAATTCAAACACAAATGCATATGTACTTGTATTATGCACATTCTCAAACCCCATTCTCACTAAAACTGCCAGTCTTAAGGGTCTTATAGCACAACAGCACTTTTTATATCTCTTATCCCCCATCCACTTTGGCATTCGTTTCATGTGTAGTTGTTGTTATTATTTCGCGTTTTTTCGTGCGCTGCCACATGTGCTGACAATGTTCCCAGGTTCATTTTCCCATACCTTGGTTACTAAATGGTTTGTCATCAATTGCAAAAAGGTGTCTTCGTTCGTTGCTTTTGATTTTGCCTTTGCGCCAATTGGTTTGTTCGTTGCCGATTTCGCTTTTATGCGGCTTTGTTTGTTTGCGCTATCATTCATTTCACTGTTCCACAGGCACACGTGAAGGAAGGCTAATGTGACACATAGGATACTCAAAGTGAAATTTTGCAATCGTCCAATTTATTACAGCGTTTATCGTAAGTGGATCTAATGAAGGATTTACAAAATCTTACCCATAAAATTCATCTTCCCTCGCAGCTCCAATGACTTAAGTTCAGTGGCTTATTCTAAAGACATATTGGTATATACTATCTTCCAACAAAAAGTACTCCTATATTCCGATCTTAAAATTCATTAAGTGACTTAAAGCTAATACAAACCTGTTTTGGCGTTTACTTCTATTTCCACTAGCGCAGCGAGATATCAAAAGGTGGGAGCTCCCAGATATTTTAGCATTGGGCTCGCAAAATCGTTACCGGAAAGTAGATTATATCTTTTATTCTTCTAAACAACTTCTTCAACCCCGTGAACATCTAAAGAAAAAGCAACTTATTATTGAAGTTAAAAACCTTAGAACTGTTGGAAGCTACTCCACTTTGGTCAAACGAATATAGCGACAGTGCAAGAATTATTAGTAGCCTTACACGAAACGAACAGAGCACAGCTTCGACGCATTTCCATACAATTGATAGCGGAAATATAGTGGCTGTCATTATGTCTTTCTGCGGACGAGTTAATGTCCATATCAGTTTGGGCGCCACCTCTGGAATCCTGTGTAGATGTTCCCGAATTCCATAAAAACACAGCAGAAGTGCGTTCAGAACTATTATTTTTATTGAAGACGATAACTGAATAATGATCACCCATCGGTGCTAGATTACGAATTTTAATTCCGTTCCAATATTAATTTCCCTTGTGAGTTGTTTTTGCGGCTATTAGTTTCCAAAGGTACTTCCATGAGACACTACTTATTCCCTCTGAAAACAAAATTGTTTTTTTTTTTTTTTTGTATTCATATCCCTTTAAACATAGTCTCATTCACACTAGCCATAATTTTTTTAGTGTATTCCATCTTAACAAACTAAATAATATACGAAGCTGATGTAAATATACAGATCAGACGGAAATAAGAATTGCCCTAAACTTAAAGGATAGCTTCTAAGTAATTAGTGAAGAAAGTCCGTTCGAGCACAAAGCCCTATAATTAATGTTTCAAAAAGCAGAAAATAGCGCTTTTATTGCATATTGAAGAAGCAGAAAATGGTGCTTTTGTCCAGCGAGAAAACCAGATTATCAGGTTTTGTGAAAACGCGGCATGGCAAGTCTAAAAAGTTTTTTTTTTAACGACAGTACAAAATTAATCCAAATAGCCAGCTATAAAGAAGAAGATATATAAGGCAGGAGCTAGTATAGGTGAACCAACGTAATTTGCATTTAAATCGGTAATTGTGCAGAGAAGTAGCAGAATGGAACTTTCATAATGTGTATCAAGTCGTCATTCAACGAAGCTGAGCTAATATTTTATATGCAAGAAAGCAATGAGGGATCTTATAGTTGTATCGACTTATAAAAATCACTTATAGTTGATACAAAAATAAGGTTCTTTTGCAATATCGTTATTACAAAAATTTATTTGGTTAATTACCCAGTTTTAGAAAGTAAAACTACGTTAGGTCGCCCTCGGCTTTTCGCATAATACCAAGCAATGTACAGTCCCAAAGCAAAAATTTTTGCTTACCCAATATTCGCTTTTCTATTATATTTTTGAGCACATTTGCTTATTCAAGAACAATCAGTACAATTTTGGTCTTATTGTTGAAATAAGACCCTGGGAATTCACCCCAAATATTTACACAACAATTGAGCATAATTTTGATTATTTGGCGGGTTTTCAACAATTTTTCGCTTTGTCTAAACATAACAATGCGTTCACTAAACGGGGGAGTACACGCTTAGAGCAAATCATTAATTAGCATTTGTGGTAATGCTGGAAAGTTTGTTAATTTTAATAGCAAAAAGTTTTGCTCTTTCGCCTGCACAAACAACTGAATCGTGGAGCATATTGTATTATGTCCACATTTTTGAAATTATTGCACATTACCATACCATTAAAACATTACAATGTTACTTTGGCAAGACGAAATAGCTTTGGAGCATTAAAATTGTTTTAAGGTAAAAATTCACGACGGAAGTTAATGGGAGGACAGTTCTAAGAAGCTGTGAAGGGTTGCGGGTAGTGAATTTTAAATAAGCGCATGTGGCGTATGAGCAATCTTTGAAGTAAAGGGATCTGAGTAGTACATCGGGATACATGACGTATGCGTAACCTTTTGCTCATATAAAATATACATAAATGACAAAAGCTAAAAATGGGTGGCCTATGAGTAACCTTTCAAGCTAAGCAAAGGTTTGTTAATTTACCATGCTTACGTATTACATATATATGTATGTATGCAGAAGTACATTATAAAATGTTAACCATACATTTTTCAGAAATGAGAAATAAATGTCATAATTTTGATTATAATTGGTTAAATAGAAATAATGCACATATAATACTCGTATTTATAGTCTATACTTACAGTCTAAATAAATGAAGTGGCAAGGAAAAGATATCTACTACACTGACAAAAAGATCATTTTTTCTCAGTTTTTTGCTACACTATAACAAATGAACAACAGCTGAATCTGAGCGAAATGTCATCAGAATCTGGTAACCGAGATTTATAAATGACAGCTGATTTTATAATATAAATTATTGCTATAATAAATAAATGTTAGGCTTTTCACTTTCTAACTTGAATACATACACCGATGTAGTACAATAAAAAATGAAACAAAATCAATTAAGAAAGCGCTAAGTTCGGGTGTAACCGGGCATTGTATACTCTTGCAACTTGCAAGGCTCAAATCGTGTGAAACAACTTCAAGCCTACAATTATCACTAAAGGTTTTGCTCCAAATTTCAATAACACATCTTACAGATCGAGCAATATTTTCGATAAACTATTCACTGTAAAAACTGTGTTACATATATACGATATGTAGTCGGACTTTCAAAACATTTGTTCATAAAGCACCCTACTTTAACCGCACTATTTGTGCATAGTTTTATCCCGATACATTCGTAAGATAGTTACAGAATCAAAGGGGATTTTAAGTGCTGTTGTAGGAAAATAAGGCGTTTTTATAGTCGGAGAATTAGGCGTGTTTGCTTTCCAATTTCGCACACTGGAACATAGGAATGTCACAGGAATACGCATGAATTTTGGTTGACGTCGGTTAAGCAGTTCCTGAGATATGGATTTTCACCTCTTTCACTATTTCGAGTGTAAAACTTCTTTTTTAATGTGATAAAAACAACCAAGCACAAGTATATTTTACTCTATAGTACCATGTTACAAAAGTATAAAAATTCACTGTGAAATATAACACCGAACTAAAATACATGTTTCACAAAATGTTCCATATCTAAAGCGATTTGAAACTACAACACACACTACTTTCTTTAACAAAGCGCCAAAAAAGTAAATAAAACAGCTTTTAGACAAGAAAATCAAAGCCAAACTTGATTGATTTGCAAAATCTGTCAAAGTCTAAGCGACAATGTGACGCCATGTAAACATATACGCACACACAAATACATACCAAAACATGTACAACAACACGTATATATATCACAAAAACAAAAGCACTGATGTAGCACTGCAAACGTACATAAGTAAAGAAAGAAACCACGCATTGAAACCAGAAGAGACAAATAGCTAGAGGCCTGCGACTTTAAAAGCTTTATAGGCTTAAAAGCCCACACATGCATGCTGGGCAAACAAACGCACATTACACAAGCCGACAAAGCATCTGTCGACAAAGATTTGACCTAAGGACAAATGGTAAATGGCAGCAAAGCAAGGCGCGCAAAAAGCTTGTAAAATGAAAGAAATATAGCATTGATAGAAAAGTAGGCCAGCTGCTAATGTGATAGGAAATATGTTCTTGTAGCTTTGGGTTTTCCTCCAATTCGTTTCAAATAACACTTACAATTTTTTCATGCTTTTTGCAATTTCCTTTTCATTTTTGTTTGCTGTAATAGCTTGTGGTCTCCAAGCTGCTTTGACAGTAGTTCCGGTACTTTAATGTATACGTTTAAATCATAAAAAATTTCTTGAGTGTGTGTACTAGCTGAAAATGTTGCAATACATTTTAGGGAGACATTTATTAGTTTCTAATAACATGCTTAAATGGATGCTGTTTGAATTATATTGCACCTGAGGTATAGAATTCATTTTTCAAAGTAAAATATAAAGTAAAAGAGAAAACTAGTTAATTTCATTTCACGCATCACACTTGTATTTCATGTAGAAATTTTTATGTATATCGTCGGCTTAACGTGCAAAGGTGCTAAGTCCACTTATGGTCAAAATTGATATTTTGAAGAGATTCGATAGAAAAATATAAAACACATCAGCTACAAAAAACAAAATTGGTTTACTTTATTTTAAAGCTATTTTGGGCAGTGGTGTGCAAAAGTGCTAAGTCCGCAACTGTCAAATCGCGCGGGCTAAGTCCACATGACAATGTGATTGCTACCTAAAGTGTGCTTTGTCTTTTTTGCTAGGTAACACGACATAGCTGCTATGTTATTCGACACTTCGCTTAGAGGTTTTTTTGTAATACTTGGAGGTGACGAAGCGGCAATCGTGCTCCCGAACGACTAGAAAAATTGGTTAGAAAAAAAGTATATAAGCGCGACGAACAAGCTTAAGATTTACGTAAGTGAAATAGTTATAATTATAAAGTGCATATGAATAACTACTTTATTCAAATAATTGCAATAAAAACTATTTATTTTTTATTTTTAGGATGAATTTCAATTCAATGGATAGTGATAAAAGCAGTAACGAGCATTGCAGCGATTATGGCAATGACGCCGATGATGGAGTTTTAGGACTGGTGCCTTATGGCTTTAATAGCGATTCGGATGAATCACTTGACCTTCCTTCTAAGTTACAAACGCGCAAAAGAAGAGGAAAAATGTTTAATCCAGCTTGGTTCGCAGCAAAAAATAAAAAACAGAGAGAAAATGGGAAACTTTATTTGGGGAAAAAGAAAGAAAATGGCCTGTGGAATCATCGAAGAGTTAGAAATGCAAAAGTCTTAAAAAAGCCACTAGTTCTGCTGCTCTCCACTATGCAAAAATTACTGAAGACCAAAGACAAGCATTGTTTAAAGAATTCTGGCAAATAGACTGGAAAGAGAAACAGACTTATGTAAATACATTGATTCAAGTAACAACTCCTGCAAGAATGCGTAATCGCAAAGATAAAAACAAGAGCAGAAGGAGTCGAACATTTCAATACCATATAAGAGTCGAGCAAAAAAAGTGTTAAAGTTTGCAGAAAATTCTTCTTGAACACTCTTAGCAGCCTAGGATTTCAAAAAAAACTACACAGAACGCACCACAACAAAATTGTAGCATTGCACGTGAATCTCTTAATACGTTTTTCAATTCTCTGCCAACCATGGAATCACATTACTGCCGTGCAACAACTCAACAAAAATATCTTTTGCCAGAATGGTCGTCAAAAACCAACAATTTTACGTAGAGGATTGGTGTAATGCACATGGAAACCCCCCACTCTCTATTTTAGCATTTTATAACGCCTTTGCGGATCAAAAGCTTGGTCTATTCTTGCCTAAAAAAGATCAGTGTGAAATCTGTGCGCGACATACTCTGGGAGATATTTTGGATGACGTCTACAATCTTCATCAGGCAAAAAAACATGAAGCTAGGGAAGAGAAACAAAAGGACAAATTCGAAGAATCTTTCGTGCTTACTATTGATCTGCAAGCGGTCTTAATGGCACCAAAATCCCAAGTAAGCAGCCTTTATTACCGCACGAAGTTGCAAGTCCACAATTTGGTGTTTTACAATTTGATAAATCATGATGCTTTTTGCTTCATATGGAACGAAGTAGAAGGTGGATTAGCTGCCGAAGAATTTGCTAGCATTTGGGTGTACTTCATCGAGAATAAAATAATTCCAAATCTTACCGAGAATGCAGCTGCTACGAAAATTATTCTTTATAGTGATGGATGTACGTACCAGAATAGGAATGTTTCTATGAGTAACGCTTTGCTCAATACATCTATTAAACACCGAATTGTTAATGTAGCAGCAGAGTATATTCAAATATGTCAGAATGCTCGAAAGAAACCTACACCTTATATGGTAGAGTATTTGGATCATACTTTTTTCAAATGTTTCAAAGGCATACAATTTTTAAAAACAATTCGTCCTGGTCGCGGAAAGGGTGAATCAAAAGTCACCGATATTCGTGCGATTAAATACGAACCGGAAAGGGAAATATTTTATAAATTGCGTTTTCCCGAGCCATGGAGCTATTTACAACAAAGAGTGGACAGAAGTGTTGTGCCAACGGATTGGTCTAATTTGCCACAGCTTCACCAAAATGAAGAAAATTAACAGCAAGAAAATACGCAGATTTGCAATACTTAAAAACTTCTTTGCCAAGAGACTGCCATCAATATTATGACAACCTGCCACATAAGTGATATTTTCTTATTTTTTAATATATTTTTTTGTTTTGCTTAATTTATAATTTCCAAACAGCAATGAATTAAGACTGAACTGATATATTAACTTTTTGTGATCCCTTAAATTTTAAGGCTTAAACAAAGATTTTCCATTTAAGTACTTATGTATTCCTTAAAACGACAGCAAAGAAATAAGACTGTATAATATTTTTTTGTGATAATAAAATACGCCATTTGCAAAAAACAACTGCAATATTTCTTTTCGAAAATGTGCTAAGTCCAATACATCCAAGTGCAAATAAGTACATAAAATGTGCTAAGTCCAAAAAAGGCCTATATAAAGGCGCTCATTAAACTTTTTATTATATTTTGTTTTGTACTTAAATGAAATATCACAGTTGACAAAACTGCGTTAGAAAAATAAAAAAAAATTTTAACTTCAATTTTTATTCAGTTTTTTTTTTGTTTTATTTAATAATTCAAAAATGGCACTTAGCACCTTTGCACGTTAAGCCGACGATATGTATAATTTTATACTTGCAACTCGAAGTCCGTTTCTTCACGACGTCTCACTTATGATGGAAATAATGAATAACTTTTAATTTTTGGTGGGAAGAAAATAAAAAGGTTGTCCACACGAGAACATGATTTACATCGATCCATTGGTATGGCAGCTACATCCCATAGTACACCGATATGGGCGATTCCGACGAAGGAACAGAAAGGGATCAGTGTCAAACTTCCGAATTATATTTCAAAAACTGAGTCGCTAGTTCATAATAAACCTTTATTGTTTAATACTTATTTGTTGCATATTTTAAGAGCCCTTCACTCCAGGAAGTATCCTACAGCAACAACAACAAGCATAGTTTCAAAAAAATAACGCGTTTGAAGAACAGTTAAACATGTTATCAGTCAGTTTTTTATATTTAACTCACATCTTCATCGTAAAGTTTGATATTTTCATAGCTGGAGTGTTTTCGTCCTACGTAAGACACGACCTAGTCAGCGCAACCGCTGTCTTCTAACTCGCTAAACTATGTCAATGTCGTCATTCTATCGAATGGCCAACGCGGAAAAGATCATAAATCTTTCACAGATCTTTCCTCTCGAAAACTCGTAACGTCGTCTCATCAGATGTTGTCATCGTCCATGTCTCTGGAATGGAATAATGAGTGACTTACAGAGTTTTGTTTTTGTTCGTCGAGGAGGACTTCTGAACTAGACTTCTGAATTGCTTATTCTGTCCAAAGTGGCACCTGTTGGCAAGACTTATTCTGTGTTGCATTTCAAGGCTGACATTTTTGGTGGTCTTAATGGTAGTTGCAAGGAAAACGAAATTATCTACTACTTCGAAGTTGTGACGTGGGAGCCAAGTCGCGAGTGCGACGACAAGAGATATTTCATCTTGCCTTGCTCACTGTCAGACCCTTTTGCTTTGCTTCCTTATATAGTCTGGAGAAAGCAGAACATACGGCGCCGGTGTTGAGGCCAATGATATCAATATTATCAGCATACGCCAGCAGCTGTATAGAAAAATGTACCTGCTCGATAAAGTTCTGCAGCTCAAATTATTTTCTCCAGATTGAAGAATTCCCACGATAGGGAGTCGTCTTGGCTGAAACCACGTTTGGTATCGAACGGCTCGGAGAGGTTCTTCCGGATCCTGACGGAGCTTTTGGTGCTGCTCAACGTCTGTTTACACAGCCGTATTAGTTTTGCGGGGATACCAAATTCAGACATCGCGGCATAGAGGCAGCTCCTTTTCGTGTTGTCGAAAGCAGCTTTGAAATCGACGAATAGGTGGTGCGTGTCGATTCTCCTTTTACGGGTCTTTTCCAAGATTTGGCGCATGGTGAATATCTGGAAA
This sequence comes from Bactrocera correcta, assembly GCA_027475135.1. Classification (NCBI taxonomy): domain Eukaryota; kingdom Metazoa; phylum Arthropoda; class Insecta; order Diptera; family Tephritidae; genus Bactrocera; species Bactrocera correcta. The sequence continues at coordinate 97,970,062 of CM050323.1, read as the reverse complement.
GTTTTCGATTTTCCAGGTCTAACGCCAAACTGATAAATACAATCAGTTTATTGAGGGTGGGCTTGAAGCTTTCACACAATGTTTGGGAGACCTATCCCACAGTACTTTACATAGATTGTGGGTTCTTCGTTTTGGTGGATTGAGCAGAGCACACTTTAATTCCAATCGTTGGGTCTGCTTTCGTCTGACCATATTTTGCAAAGAAGCTAAGGCATGCTCCTTATCAGTTCTTCGTCGCCGTGTTTGAATATCTCGGCCGGCAATCCATCGGCCCCCGCTGCTTTATTGTTCTTTAGACGGGTAATTTCTATTCGAACTTCTTCATGGTCGGGCAATGGAACGTCTGCCTCATCGTTATCGAAATAGAAATCCTGCCACTCCTGGCGTTATACTTTCACTGCCATTCAGAAGGCTGCAGAAGTGTTTCCTCTTCAATATCAGTACGCTCTAGGCATCGGTCACTAAATCATCTCTAGGGGTTCCACAAGAGTATGCTCCGGTCTTGAAACCTTTTGTTAGTCGCTGCATCATTTCGTAGAATTTTCGAGCATTATCCCGGTCGACCAGCTTGTCAAGTTCTTCATACTCAAACATTTCGGCCTCTCTCTGTTTTGTCTGCAACTGCGCCTCGCTTCCCTCTTCAACTCTCGGTATCTATCCCATCCCGTACGTGTTGTGGTCGATCGTAACGTTGCGAGGTAGGCAGCCTGTTCTCTGTCTTCTCTGTCCGCTGCGACACGGCACTCCTCATCGCTCCAGGTGTTCTATTGCAATTTCTGAATACCAATGGTTTCGGTTCGGCTACGTACAGCTGCCGGTTTGAAATTGATTTTGAAATTCTGACCCACAGTTCCCTTGTTGACGAGTGCTCTCAGAGAGCAGGAGTGCAAGTCGAGTAGAAAATCGTTCGACCATCTGTTGTGATTGCAGCTTCTCGACGTCGAACCTTCCTTGTGTTTGTTGGCGTGCGCTTTTTGCTGCACAGAGGAGGGTGCGCATCTTGGAGGCAACAAGATAGTGGTCCGAGTCGATGTTAGGACCTCGGGGCGCACGAACATCTAACACACTGGAGACGTGTCTTCCGTCTATCACAACATAATCGATCTGGTTGGTGGTTTTTCAATCAGGAGACAGCCAGGTGGCTGATGAAATTTCTTATCTTGGAATCAAGTACTACAGATAACCATATTTCAGGCCCCGGCGAAGTCGATCAGCCTCAACCCATTTGGGGATGTTGATCGTGAAGGCTGAATTTACCGACCGTAGTACCAAAGACACCTTCTTTGGTACTACGCCCACCCCATCGTGGCGGGGGCAGCTCTCATAGCCGTGCTCCAAGCACTCATAGAAGATATCTTTGGTCACATCATCCTTCTCTTCCGTCGGGGCGTGGGTACAAATCAGCGATATGCTGAAGAACCTCGCTTTGATGCGGATTGTTGCTAGACGTTCATTCACCGGAGTGAATGAAAGTACTCGGTGACGGAGTCTCTCTCCCACCACGAATCCCACACCAGACTTTCGCTCCTTTATATGGCCACTGTAGTAAATGCCACAAGGACCTACTCTTCTCAGTCCTTGTCCTGTCCATCGCATTTCGTGGACGGCGGTGATATCAGCTTTTATTTTCACGAGGACATCAACCAGCTTGGCAGCAGCAGCCCTCTCAATTAAGGCACCGGACATTCCAGCTGCATGCCTTCAAATCATAGTCCTTAATTCGTTTGTCATGGTCGTTATCAAAAGGGGGGTCACTCATCCGAGGGTTGTTGCTTTCTTTCATTGGGACGTGGCGGATCCCAAACTCAGCACTCCCTCTGAAAGGGATTTTTCGCCTTCCCGCTTTAGTTCGCCTTCAAAGGGATGTTCTTAGGCTACGCAGAGGATACTTGATCAAAGACTGGAAGTCGTGAGCTGCTTGTTCCATATGTAAAAGAATCGTTTCTGTTCACTTGGAATGACAATCAGAGAACTTTCTTCACTCACCGCAAACATTAGACATATATAAATAAACAACGTCAAACTTCGGTTTAACAATTTCACTAAAATTTATTTTTAGCCATTTGCTTTGGTAATTCTTTTGAATTTAATTTTCCAGTTTATACTTTTATCAGCTTTAAGAGCCTGACACATACAAGCGTGTGATTGAGTTAAAATCTATGAGTTTTCAAGTCACATAAGCTGAATGAAATGAATTTAAGTGAAGTGATGCACAGCTGAATATTATACATTAACATGGAAAGGCTACGGATAGGCTTCTGGTACTACGTAAGTACTAAATAAATTTCTCATTTTAACATAGTTTCAAGGCTTTTCATTGAATTTCATTTTGGTCAACAAAGTGTGTATGAGGAAACGAGAAGCTTAAAAAGAATACAAACATTTGTTTGTTTGAAGTCGCTAGTCAATTTTCACAGTATTTTGCAGAATTTTTACACTTGAACGATATAGATTTCAAGCAGACAATGACAGAACTAAAATATTTCTCGTTCTAAGAGATTGCTGTCATTATGCTCAACAGTGCGTATGAGTAACATTTGGCATGTAGTTTATCTTGAAAAGATTTTCTTAGAAATATAATAAATATTTTCCCATTTATTATAACGGATGTGTGGTTTAAATAACTTTAAAAGGTGAAAGCAATTTGCATTTAATGATTTGCTTCAATAAATTTGCATTAACAAAAAATGCATATGAGCGGCATTTCGAATAGAAGTAGTTTAATGCTATGAACAATTTGTTTAAAACGTGAAAAATATTAAACACCTGGATTGTATATTTTAATCACCCTTTAGGGGGTATTCTGGTCTAGAAGAATGAATTTCAGGTAATTTTTAAAATGTCGTAAAAAAAAGCTATCAATATTTTTGGCATCCATTTTTTAATTAGTTATTTGTTAATTTTGGAAGAGTACAGAAAAACATTAAAAACTAAAAAAAGTAAAAAATTTCAAAAATTATGAGCTGACGAAGTGCGGGGTCTCTAAAAATGTCCACGTGACCATACCCATGATTTCAACCCTCCTAGTTATCTGAAACTAAAAAAAAAAAATTATTAATCTAGAATAATGTCGCAATGGCCGGAACTATAAAGAAGTGGGGAAAAAATTTTTTCACAAAATGGCGACTGCCTGAAAAAAAAAATTTTTTTTAGATAACTTTTTCTGACTATTTCGAATTTTTTAAAAATAATAAAAATAAAAATTTGAAGATGAGGCTAGTTCCAACCATAGACAAGGCTATAAAGAAGACTCTGTAAAAATTTCAAGTAAATCGGTCCAGTAGAACCTGATAAATCGTGGGTGTATCGTTCCGAATAAGTCAGTTTTTAGAAAAACGCGTTTAAAGTTTCACGTAAAATCTTTTGTTCGATTAGTTCCGGCCCAACCAGTTTGGATGCCGGGTCAGAAAAATGCCTATATCTCCGAAAATAATTTGAATTTTGAAAAATCCTCTTGTACACATGTTCTTGAATAGTTAACCTTAAAAATATAAAAAAAAAAACTTATTTTTTTTTAAATTTCGAGACCCGAATACCCCCGAAAGACTAAAGTAGCAATAATTTCATTTACATATAAGGCGTATGAGATACATTTAGCATAAAACGGGTCAAGCAGTAGTTATGCACTTTATTCAATTTACTTTTATAGACAAAAAATAAGTTTTGTATGCTTTTCATTATTTATTATAATACATCAGGTAAATCTTCACCATGAATCAGATCTTGTAAAAGACTAGTGAAAGAAAGATCGACAAACAACATCTCTTCCTCGATTTCAAAGCCGCCTTCGACAGCCCAAAAAGAAACTGCCTCTATGCCGCTAGGTCTGAACTTAGTATCACCGAAATGCTAATATGGCTGTGTAAGCTGATGTTGAGTAGTACTAAAAGCTCTGGCAGAGTGAAATAGAGGAAGTTCAATCTTTAACAATCGCCAGTTAGTACGGCTGTCTACAGACTGGATATTAATTTGAAGCGTGTTGAGAAGAAGGACAAGCCGATTTTGTGATTAAAGCAAAGTCATCGCATTCGCGACTTGGCTCACACGTCACTGTTGACAGTTACAACTTTGAAGTCATAGATAACTTCATCTTTTTTGGATCCGGCATTACCACTCTTACCAACAGGTGCTACTTCGGTCTGAGTACGCAATTGAAAAGTAATGTCCTCTCCCGACGAATAAAGAGCAAAGTCCCTCATTATTCCTAACCTGTTATATGGTGCGGAGGCATAGATAATGACATTATCTGATGATTTGTCCTTAGTGTTAGAGTATTCAAGAGAAATCTTTTCAGTTAATTAACACTAGTGAATTTGAAACATTTATCAGCGAATTAAGCAAAGTTTGTTAACGGTAGATGACTAGAACAAATTATAATTCTATTAAATTCATCTAACCGTCATTGAAGATGAGAGTAAAAAGTAACTCATGAATTGCTAGAACTGATAAAAACCAATTTATCAAAAATTTTGCTTCTCATTTACCAAAAATCAAAATTCGTGCTCTTGTTATGATTAAATCTACAAAACTATTCTAAATATTTTCTTCTGCGTTTGTTAACATTTCCACTCACCACTGAAAGGCAGTTCTTACTTGCCTCGCTGAACTCCACAAAAATAAATATTTGCACTCGTTCAGCTAATGAAACAACTTTGCAAATACACTTATTTACTTAATCGAAGCACCGCATACAAATTACTAAGCCCCCACAAAAATATACAGTGTGGGAACAAAACAATGAGAAATAACAGAGAAGAAATTGAAATTAATACCTTTAGTAGTTTAATAATATTATTATAAATTTCAAAGGAATAAATGTTATATAAAAATTTTAATTAAAAATAACGATGCTATTTTAGAAGTAAAGGATCTCTTATTTCAAATCAAGGACAGAAAATGAATAAAATGTCCAAGCTTGTGTCACATTTAATAGTTGAATTAATATTTAATTTTTTATTCCCCTTAATATATTATCAACTTAATTTCTTTTAATTTCAATTTCGTCTTCTTTTCGGCATTTTGAGTCGATTCATACCAGCAAGAGGCTGTTTCGAAAGTAGGTATATTCAGACAGCACATCACAATATATCGAAACCAAAGAGAGTAAAATGTTTACAACTTTTTATTCTGCAATTACAAGATTACTCACATGCTAACTAATGCTGTGATCGGAAATCTCAATGAGTACTAACCGAGCCGACTTTTGTTTTTTTCTAGCAGCCAGTCCATATATATCTAATTCGGTCTCCATTATATGTTTATAATAATTGGTACCAAAACAAGTTAAACTTTAGCTCAGAAACAGTTATTGAAGATCTGATAATTTACTGATTATCTCTCCTACTCAACAGCTTAAAGTCATACCTTCAATAAGGAGTCATATCCACTTGCAAGTAAAAAAACGTCTTATATAATTCACTTATTTTTTTTATTTTGAAGCGAAATTTAATTTAAAAATAAAACAAGAAAGGAAGGACTAAGTTCGAGTACAAACAAAATTTTTACACTCTTGCAACTTCCAAGAATCAAAGTCAGGGAAATACCTTAAGGTGTAAAACCAATCATATAAACCCGGATGTTTAAAAATCCTGATATTAGTTATTTGGGGGCTAGATCAAGTTTTCGTCCAATTTTAGTTATTTTACGCACAAAGAAACACCGTTATGAAAAAAACACGCTCTTTTATTTTTATCTCCTAATTTCAGTTACATACTACTGTGTCCAAAAAAATAAGGTGACATTTGAATTTAAACTGCGCGCGTCGAAGGATTTGGAGAATTATTTTTTTTAGGTTGGTAGGACTGTCAGTCACATTTGTGTCAAATTTCATGTCAAAATATTCATTAGTGTTTGAGATACGTGTCGTTTTATGAGCTGCCAAAAGTGAGTTTTTCGTTTTTTGCGATGTCGAAATTTGTTGAGCAAAGAATTTGCAATATATTTTTTTTACGGAATCAATTTTCTGCTGCGGATACGTTGCGGAAGGTGCAGAAAGCCTTTGGTGATGAGGCTATGTCTAAAAACCTGTTTACAAGTGGTATAGTGAGTTCCAAGCCGGCCGTGTCGAAGACGAAGTGCGTGCAGGGCGACCATCAACCTCCACCGACGAAGCTCACGTTCGACAAATCAAAAATTTGGTGCTGAAAAACGGTCGATTAACAATTAGAGACCTTGCTGATGAAGTTGGCATAGCGAAAGGCTCAGCCAATACCATTTTGAAGGATGTTTTGGGCCTCAAGCGCGTCAAATCTCGACAGGTACCGAAAACATTAAATTTTTTGGAAGAAAGGCGTCGCATTGAAGTGTGTGAAACGAGGCCTTCCGACTACCAGTGTGTCATGAAACGCATTATAACTGGCGATGAGACTTGGATCTACGCTTACGACCCCGAAACAACCGATCAATCGAGCAAATACCGTGCCAAAAGAGAGCCGATACCAATAAAATCGCGCCAAAGTCGCTCAAAAATCAAGGTCATGTTGACTGTTTTCTTCGATTATCGTGGGGTTGTGCATTATGAACTCCTTCCAACCGGTCAAACAGTCAACAAGGAATATTATTTGAACGTTATGCGTCGTTTGCGTAACGCTATCCGCCTAAAAGGGCCGGAATTGTGGAAAGACAATTCTTGGTTTTTACATCAAGATAATGCACCATCCCATACTGCCCTCGTAATTTGTGATCATTTCGCCAAAAACTCAACCCATATCGTTCCGCAATCACCGTATTCCCCTGATCTGGCGTCGTGCGACTTCTGGCTGTTCACCAAACTCAAGAGACCGCTCCGGGAGCGGTTTTTATACGATAGAGGAGACACAAGCCGCAGCGAAGACGGAACTGAAGGACATCCCGGAAAGTGACTACAACCAGTGTTTCGAAGATTGGAAAATCCGTTGGCAAAAGGGCATTGCATTAGGATGGGATTACTTTGAAGGAGATGAAATTGATTTGGAAGAATAAATAAAGAATTTTCAAAATAAATACAATGTCTATATGCCTTATTTTATGGGCACAGTAGGATATCACACATTGACCTATATTTTCTATCAAAAGTCTAAATGTTCGGTAACTAGACGCTTGACCAGTCTTTATTGGACTTAAACAATTTTATTTGATTTAATTTAAACAAATGCTTCTTCATTTGTGTAATGGAAACTGAATGGATCATGTGAAATTTAAAATTGTGTTACATAGGAAGTAGGCGTTCTTGATGTCCGATTTCGTCCATAATGTGACTTAGGAATGTAAAAAGAATGCCACGCACTAAATTTTGTGAAAATCGGTTGGTCGATTCCGGAGATATAGGATTTTACCAAATAGTGGGCGATGTCATGCCCATTGTTCAATTCCCATACCGGCTCCTATAAAGTCCACTCTACCATCTCGGTGGTTAAATTTAATGTCTCTGGGGTATTTAGACTGTAAAAGTTCTTTTAGGATTTGTACCAATTTTGTTGTTGTAGCTTAATTAGTGTAGGAGATGTATAGATTAAACTTGTTAGAGCTTGGAATTTTTCAAAATATTTATCGGGGATTCTCCAAAATCTACAAATTTATACTCTTGCAACCACTTGCTAGAGAGTATTATAGTTTTATTCACCTAACGGTTGTACCCATCACTTAAAACTAAACAAAATAGATATAGCGTTACATATAAGTATATAAATTATCCGAATGGCAAGAAAAGTTGAAATTCGTTTGACTCTCTGTCTGTCCATCCGTCGTGCAAGCTCTAACTTGAGAAAAAATTGTCATATCTCAACGAAACTCGGTATATCGGACCACTGTCATGCCCACAAATCAACCTTATTATTAAAAAAACAAAGTTTTCGAACTTCGGGGTGACTTTACCCTATATTTCCCTGTCTTTGATTCTTGCAAGTTGGAAGAGTATAAAATATTCGGTTGCAACCGAGCTTAGCCATTCCTTACTTGTTAAATTTTGTCTTCTCCTTGTGGGAGTGTTTTTCATCATTTTTCAATCGATAAATTGATGAACGAAATTTGTTTCTTAAACCAACAACAACAAACTAACAAGTTACCTCACACTTCTTTCATAAGCACTCACAGTTTGTTTGGTAAAATTGCACTGCTTCTGATCCACATTTCCTGCGACATCTTCACTAACGATTACCAAACCACACAATAATTCAATGACATGAATAACAACAAACAAGTAAATAACAAGACTGCGTCAAGAATTGCAGCGATGAAATGAAAACAAATCAAATCAAAGGAATTTTGTGTGACCCAGCAAAGACTAGACGGCAGCAAACAAGGACACCACACAGGTAAATCAGGAAATGAAGGATGGCTGACGGTTGGGGAATGTGGTGAGCGAGCAGCAGCAGAGACACAAACTTATGCATACATGTATAGACACACGGATTTCGGAGCTTTTTCGTGCAGGAAATGATTTTGTAGAAAATAAACTGGATTTTGGTTTTACTTAAATTCAATGATGATGATTTCAAAGCTAAGAAGAGTTTTTCAACGAATAAACACAATCAATAATGTCAAAAGACAAAGAATATACATACAAACATACCCTTAGTAAGGTAAATACTCGTATATATATTCTTATATATTTACATTTGTTAATACCAAAAAATGTCCGCTTGACTTTGCCACAATCCGTTTGAAGGGCACACAGGTGGTTGCTAAACTAAACGGAGTTACCACTACAACACTAAAAACAACAAATAATCATGGAAAAAGTGGTGTTTACTGCTTGCTTACTAACTTTTACTTGTGTATTATGTGGTGTTGTTATTCTTGTGAGTGATTTTTATTGCTGTTGTTGTTGTACTTGTTTACATCTGTTAACAATATTCACGAGCATTCTATTGTCATGCGACAATAATTGGATATTTAGAATGATTGATTAGATTTTTTTATGCTTGTATACATACAACAACAAATCCAATGTTATTGTTACTACCTACAATCACACAGTTGAGTTGATTTATTTAAATTAGATTTACACTGAAACTCTGGCCGCTCTGAGGTGAACTAGCAGAATTGTGCAGATTGGCTTGACTCCTCTTATTATTTGTTTTTGTAAATGCACTATGTTTTGTTTAGTGGTAGTTAGTGGAATTATTAATAATACATGGAAATTCGTACTATTACCCTAAATTTAAGTCCATAAGTAAGTAATAAGTATAAGTATAAGCATAAGTATAGGTATAAGTATAAGTATAAGTATAAGTATAAGTATAAGTATAAGTATAAGTATAAGTATAAGTATAAGTATAAGTATAAGTATAAGTATAAGTATAAGTATAAGTATAAGTATAAGTATAAGTATAAGTATAAGTATAAGTATAAGTATAAGTATAAGTATAAGTATAAGTATAAGTATAAGTATAAGTATAAGTATAAGTATAAGTATAAGTATAAGTATAAGTATAAGTATAAGTATAAGTATAAGTATAAGTATAAGTATAAGTATAAGTATAAGTATAAGTATAAGTATAAGTATAAGTATAAGTATAAGTATAAGTATAAGTATAAGTATAAGTATAAGTATAAGTATAAGTATAAGTATAAGTATAAGTATAAGTATAAGTATAAGTATAAGTATAAGTATAAGTATAAGTATAAGTATAAGTATAAGTATAAGTATAAGTATAAGTATAAGTATAAGTATAAGTATAAGTATAAGTATAAGTATAAGTATAAGTATAAGTATAAGTATAAGTATAAGTATAAGTATAAGTATAAGTATAAGTATAAGTATAAGTATAAGTATAAGTATAAGTATAAGTATAAGTATAAGTATAAGTATAAGTATAAGTATAAGTATAAGTATAAGTATAAGTATAAGTATAAGTATAAGTATAAGTATAAGTATAAGTATAAGTATAAGTATAAGTATAAGTATAAGTATAAGTATAAGTATAAGTATAAGTATAAGTATAAGTATAAGTATAAGTATAAGTATAAGTATAAGTATAAGTATAAGTATAAGTATAAGTATAAGTATAAGTATAAGTATAAGTATAAGTATAAGTATAAGTATAAGTATAAGTATAAGTATAAGTATAAAAAAAAAATCCCACAGTTATATTTATATGTAAGTCTATTTATGTTGAATTTCTTTGATGGTTTAAGTGGCCGGCACTTTTGAAAAATTAAAAAATAAAAATAATAACAATAAAAAAATTAAAATAGCAGTAATAAATAATGAATTCAGTCGTTTTACATATAAGTAAATAATAAATTATTAAATAAATATATTAAATAATAATAATAATAATATTCTTTAAAAATTAGCGTATAAAATTATTATAAGTAAAAGTAATAATTACGAAAAAAAAATAAAAAATTAAATAAAATAAAAATACTAATTATGAAAAATTAAAACATAAAAATAATAATAATCAAAAAATTAAAATAACAGTAATAAATAATGAATTCGTTTTACATATATTTTTGGCACTGCACGTGCTCAGTTCTGCTAAATAGCAGCGACAACGTCGAATTCCTTACTTTGATTCTATCGGCTCTGTTAGCCGCCGAATCGAACATCATACAGAATTCAGTTTGCACCTTCTCTATATTTTACATTCTCTGGCCCAGCGCGCTTTTCAGAATGCATCGCAAACAACGGCCACGGCGCTATGGCGGTTTTGTTTACTTTTTGAATTTTTTAATTCGTAATATCTTTTGAATGGAAAGTCTAATTTAAAAACTATTTTATATGTAGTTAAATGGTCTTGACCATGAAATAATTTATTTGGATATGGATTAATATAAACACATAAATAGCATGATTTGAATTTGGTTAGCATTTTCATTAATGTTTAAAATGAAAAAAGTTGTTGTAGTGACATAACTACAATAGTTGGACATATGCTGCCTCGGAGTTTTTTAGTAGACATTATGATGTTCTTCAATATTGTTGTACACTATTTTGTTCTATCGCTAATAGTTTCGGCAGCGCATTCGACGAAAGACATTTTAAGACTAATTTTTCTACTCCTTCGGTTACATTGCTCAAATTTTACCAAGGATCCCTAACTTTTTTCAAAATGAAATGTAGCCTATGTCAAATTGGAAGAATGTAGCATTCCACTGGTAAAAGAATTTTTAAATCGGCCCAGTACTTTTTGAGCCTATTCATTACAAACATACAAAAATAGGTACAAATCTTTCCTCTTTATAATATTAGTATAGATAAACACTATTGCATGTTGCAAAGCCAAATAATAAATAAACACTTTGTTAAAAAAACAAAAAAAAAACTCTTATCTAAATTTTAATAAAAAAACTACTTTCTGATAAAACTTATTCGAATAAAATAACTTTAAAAATAAAAAGCAAACTAAAAACGCCAATCGCTTTTTTTTTTTGTTTTTTTGACTCAAACTTTTAATTCATTTAATCATAGTCATTTATACATAATCATTTATATATTTTTTGCTTGCCTTGAGAACATCAACAATTTGCTCAGCTAGGTGAACATAAAATTACATAAAAAGTTGTAGCAAATAATAAATTACAGTAAGCTGCTGCCATTACTCACCCCAACGGGGTCAATCAAACAAAAAAACTTTAGTTGACGTTAATTGGCATAAAGCGCAAAAAATTGAATTAGAAAACCCACCTTCATCCCACGTGGGCGGTCACCTTGCCAACACAAACACACAATAAATCTGGCATACACGCCAATGTCCTTCAAATTTATTGATCTAACAAAGACAAGTTGCCTTGCAAGATCCGCACAGAAGCCGCAGAGGTGAAGAGAAAAGCAAAAACAACAAATAGCAAAAACAAAAGTATGGTAATGTGCAGTTGTTAGTAAGTGCCCGAGTGTGTTTTGTTGTTGTTGAGCGAGTGCGAATAAAAGTTGGATAAATTAAAATTGAAATATTGCAAGGACATAAATTTCGATTTGATTGCCACAAGCTGTGCGGCCAACATTACGCCAAGCAAGAAAGAATATAAAGCACAAGACGAGCAGATAATACGAACGAAGAATGGTAAGTAGTGCCTTGACGCAGCAGGTGTAATGAAGCTTTTGTGCCAAACAAATATAAAGTGAGCAAGCAAACAGATATATACATGCGTATGTGTTTATGTGTTAATATGTGTTTATGTGTAAATATATCTTTCGGCGAGTTAGACTTACAACTGTTTCTGACAAACCAAAATTGCTCAGAATCACACAGCGGGCTTACACATGCAAGTGCATTGTTTGTTGCTGTATTTGGTTGAGAAAAAGTTGTAAGTATTTGTACTTGCTCCTGAAGTTGATGACTTAAACTTTTGCTTTTCATTAAGGCTGCCAAGTATACTCAATAACGAAATTATTACTTTGACAAACTTACTTTTGTACGGAAGAAGGTGAGATTGCTTTTGTAATTTTGTGGCAAGTAATTAGAAAAATAACAATATAATTAAATAACATTAAAAATAAGAATTATATGAAAATCTCAGCACGCCATCTCCAACAAATTTTACTGTTAGTATTACATTATGAGTTTAGAGAATTCAACCACCTAGGAAATATTTTCACTTCTTAAGGGGGTATTTTAGTCTAGAAATCAAATTTTGGGCAGTTTTTTGAATTTTATTTAAAAAAACCCAAAAAACAAACTTACAAAAAAATATTAAAAATTAAAATAATTAGAGGGGGAGAGACAGGTGTAAAAAAATGGCGCATCCTGGTGACATTGATCCTGACTCTCCTGGTGGTCTGAAAAAAAAAAATCAAAAGCAATTCATAATCAGTAAAGATAGTGTTATAGTCCGGGAACATGAAAAAAAAAATGTTTAGGAAAATGGCGACTGCCTGAAAATAAAAATCATTTTTTACGCTTTTTTTAGAAATTCCTGAATTTTTTTTAAATATTAAAAACAAAATTGAAAATGACTCGATGCTGGTAAGAACGATAAGGATTATATGAAAAAGGTTTACACAAAATTTTAAGTAAATCGGTTGTATAGAACTTGAGATAATGCCGGTACCGTGTGGAAAAAACTAGTTTCGAGAAAAACGCGTTTAAAAAAGTGAGTCTACCTACCTACCGGGCAAGGTACTGCGTCACTAAAGTAACTGTAGCTCTTAAACTAATTTTAATTTTTAAAACTCCTTTGGAAAATATGTTCTTATCTTTATGTCTAAACTTTAAATGTATGAAAAAAAATTTAATTTTTCAAAATTCTAGAGTAGAATACCCGCTTAATAGTTAAATTAATAATTAGTTGATAAACATTTGTCACAATCAATAAATAGTTAATAATTACTAGTCACTACTCCATAAAAAATATTTTGGAATTTTTAGTAATTCCCAATTAGTCTGTTATAATGTCATATCAACACCCAATTTTGATTATTAATCATAAATCACTGCATTCAATTGCTAATAATATATATTAATATCCGTATCTAACGCCAATAATTTTATTTAATCAGTAATAAATCTTTCGTCAACGATCTGCAATAAATAATAGTTTTACTTCAATTATTGGCAATTAGTCAATTTGTAAATGATAATTAACAACTAATTTGTAAACAAAATATTTCATTTTGTTGATTTAATAACAGGCCCTTATTAGTGCTTACTGATGTTTGATATATATAAACAATAAAAAATAATCAAAGCATTTATACATTTTTAGTCATTCTCCCATCACTATTAGTTACGTATTTGTATAGTAATATTTAATAACAATAATCATTGATTCTTCATTCATAAACACTCAATAATCATTGCTCATTTATATTATTTCTGTTGTCGTTTTATAACATAGTTTTATCACCCACCCGGTCATTAATCGATAATTATTATAAATGAAATATTAAAAACTAATTTCAAATCGATAATGGGCAATTAATTATGATTTTTTTACTAGTACATATTGGTCGTGAATCAACAATCACAGAAAACACAATTATTGCAGCCAGATCTGTCGTAAGTTCTGCTAGAAGTTCAGGCCGTTAAAAAATTCAATTATAATAAGGTTTTTAATCAAGTTTTATACGAAATGGTCCTCTGTTTCACACAAGCAATTCGATCATTAATCAATAGCAGCACATACAGTTTCTATTGGCACTTCCGACATTGTTCGATCAAAAGATTTTTTTTACTCTTCAAATTTTTGCGGGGCATTTGACTGACCGCGATCTTCAACTCTGACGGTGCCACTGAATCCGTTTCATATTTTGAACTTGGCATATTTTAAACACATTTTCTGAAGATGGCCAGTTGACCGACAATGTGCTTTCATATGGAGATCAACGCGAGTAAGTCTTAACATCGATCTGGTCAATATACATATATACTCGTATGTACAAGTAAAATAATTTTTCTTCACACAGTTTTCTGTTTTTTAAGACGATTTCTTCGAATAGATTCAGAAACAGCTTTTACGATGTTTATTTACAATTTATCATTATAATATTATAATAACTAATTAATTTATATTAGTTATTCAATGCACCATGGACCGATGGATTACCGGCTGAGCTATTTAAAGCCGGCGGTAAGGAGCTAGAAATTCAAGACCATATCTAAATTTGGTATCCCTGCAAAACTCATAAGGATATACAGAATGACATTGCACACAATTATCAACTCTATCAAAATCATGAAGGACCTCTCCGGGCCGTTCGATCCCGATTGAGGTTTTAGACAGTGTGATTCACTCATGCGTCTTCTAAACCGCAATGTCTCTGACCCCTCTAAAAGTACAACGTTACTAGGCGTAAGCGTTAATAACAGAGCCGCCAGCCCAGCATAAATATACTATACATAACCCATACACTGGCCGACAAATTCGGCATAAGATTTGAAAGAAAAACGAAAGTCATTATTCGTAGCATATAACTTGGGGAAGCATCAACCGGATTTTATTTATTATCTATTAACATGTCTCATATTCGGTATCTAAGGGTTTGAAAAATTTTTGTTTATAAAGAGGCATACTTTAAAGGCATTATCCGCGCTAGGTTTTATTCCATTATATTAATTACTTTTTAATTTGTGCCCTGGAAAGGTAAAGAACCGAATGGAACTTAAAATTTTGATATAAGGGGAGTAGATGTAATTGCAGTCTGAGTTCGCCCATTTTCACACTGTAATATAAAAATATAAGAATAATGCCACGTGCCAAATTTTGTCGAAATCGGTTTGTTGGGTCCCGAGATATGATATGCATGTTCCTTAGTACCCTTTCCCTTTTTAGTGAAATCCCAAGTTTCATAGAGATATTTCAATATTTATTGAAGTTACAACACGGATGGACAAACGGACAGACAGACAGTCACCCGGATTCCAATTTTTCTCGTCACCCATGTAGAGCGTTCGTGTGGACACGTCCATTTACGACGAGTTTCCAAGATGAAAAAGAACGATCTTCGAATTTTATTTTACATAAAGGTTTGACATAAAAGGAAAAGAAAATCATATATATTAATATCCGGTTTGAATGAGCAGCGAAGTCCCAAAAGAATTATCGGTAGAAAATTTGTCCAATGTTCCTTGTCGTGATAAAGTATGGCTGACTTAAGGGTTGGTGCCAACGTTCGACGATCCCGTTGATTTGTGGATGGTAAGGTGTAGTTCGTAAGTGTTTGACACCGATACACTGGAGTAAATGTTGAAAAAATGTACATTCAAATTAGCGTTCTAGGTCTAACGTTATGTCGATGGGGATTCCAAACCTCGATATTCAGCCGCTGATTAATTCTTTAGCTACTGTTGGTGAGGTGCTGTCTGTAATCGGGAAAGCATTTGGCCACCGGGTGAAACGGTCAATTACTGTTAAGTAGCGATTACCCTCGGGTAGCGGGAATGGTCCCATGATGTCAATGTGTAAATGGGCGAAGCGTTCGTTAACGCACGTTCGGCGTTGCAGAGGAGTGACGTTGTGTCTGGTGATTTTATTACGTTAACATTGTAGGCAATGTTTTGCAAAATTCCGACTGTCGCGATGAATTCCAGGCCAGGTGAAACATTCGCTCATCATCTTTGATGTTGTACGTATAACGGGGTGCGAAATGTTGCGGATTGTCCGATGTACTGCTTGGCGGAATCGTTTGGTGATGAACGGTCGGATGCGATCGGTCGAAATATCACAGTACACCTTTTTTGTGCTGGAAGGAAGAGCATACGAAATTAGTTTCAATGAATGCTTCACTTGCCCATTGAGATAGGATTCGAGCTCTTCGTCTGTCGGTTGATCGTTGGCTTAATCGTCGTAGTTGATTGATTGAAGAGTTGTTTCCGAGGTAATTGCTTCGATGCCAGGCATCATATTTTTGACCAGACACGTGACGGAGCGATAAAGTCTAGTTGTCGCGCTTTACGGTCCGAAGCTTTTTTTAGTCTTTGATGAAATGCGAATTTGAGAGGTTTGTGGTCGGTGTAGACATGGCATTCTCGTCCTTCAAACATAAAACGAAAATGTCGGATAGCGAGATACATAGCTATGAGCTCCCTGTCGTTGGTGTGGCGCTGCACCGGCAATCCACAATGAAAGTTGCGCTTTGGGAATGGGATGTACCAGCTAATGCTTATATTTTAATGCTTTATATTTTCTTTGGACCATACGAGAGGTGAGTGATCATTTCGCTTCTTACCCGGAGTCATGTTGAATAATGGTTCTTGATGTTGAAGAAGATTTTTCAAAAAAGGTTTATAAAAATTTACCATGGCGAGGAGACGTTTTAGATCTTTCGCAATAGCTGGAAGTTTCACGATTTGGTAATGGTTGTATGCCGTCTTGGGCGATATGCTGCATAAGGAATTCGAGTTTCGGTACTCCGAGTATCGACTTTGTCAAATTGTGATCTCGCAATCGCTGAAATACGTTTTGAAGGTCTTTACGGTGCTCCTCCGTCGAGGTAAAAGCTATGCAGATGTCATCTAGGTAAACGAAAGTATTATCTACTCCGCGAAGGACTTCATTCATGACCCTTTGAAATGTCTGTGCGGCGTTGCGTAATCCAAAGTTCATGGGAGGAACTCGTACAGTCCGAAAGGGGTTGTAACGGCCGTTTCGCATGCATCTTCTTCATGTATGAGGATTTAGTGAAATGCTTTCTGTAGGTCGATTTTTGAAAAAATGGTTTTGCCTGATTAATATGTGCTTCACAATCACCCGTCACAACTTATCATTAGTCATTTTCCAACCTCGTTCGATGTAATCTCTAATTGGACATGTGTCAATTAAAAACCTCAATATAAATTATTTATTAACTTATTTTGTTATTGATTGTATATAATTTTAGCAAAAGGCTTTAATTGAACAAAATTTCACAATTAGAACTATCAAGAAAGAAATCAGCCAAAATCACTACCTTAAACCTCTCCTCAACATACAACTCAGCAATCACTGCTTATACTATTATTCGTACTTAAGCTTATATCCACTTTAATATCCTTGAGAATATCAAAATGATACTCTATATGCGCTATAATCATTGAGTTTACCGTTGTGTTTGTAATTACAATACTTATGCATTCTAATCATTATGGTGAGCTTAGTAGTCATGCTCTACGCTTATCGGGCTTAATAGTGCTCCTATGACTAAGGAAAACAGACATTTAAGTTTGCTAGTGTTGAGTATGTAGTCTTATCTGACAATAAAGATGCAAAAGCTTTGCTAATGACAGTGTGGCTTAAAATTTTACTTGAATGCGCTTTTGGTATTTGAACTTTGCTTTGCTTACCTAATATAATGAGAAAAGTAAGCGTTTTAAATAAACATAATCTTAATAATTGTGACTTAATGTTATATTTCTTAGAAAGTATTTAGATAATTAAGGTCACCAGCAACATTTATCTAATTAAATTAAATTAAAAAAAGAAAAAAATATATTTTCGTGTCGCATTCCTCCTTCTGCGGTTATATTATCATTAAGGTATATTTTCACTTTTATATGCCTAAAAAGAGTTTATGATGGATCTGTGCCATTAAGGGATTGTCATCCTAAAGGAGCGATGCACCCACTAAAACACGCCCCTTCTATTATGGATTTTGCCCTTTCCACGAGACTACTTTTGTATTACTTCAGGGCAAGGTTTCCAAGATGAACCCATTGCAGGTCAGTCAGTATAGCTAGCATCAAGCTCAATTTAAGTAAACGGCAGTTGGCAACTCTATGTCCAATTATTTATTTACCATCGATGCTACCTTCCCAACATAATATTTTAAGAATTTTTTACTAAAAATGTCTACAAAATATTTTAATTTAGAAACTTAATTCAATAACAACCCTATACAGAATGTGTTTGTGGCTAAATATTTTCCTAATTTTCTTGTAATAATATCTTAAAATATTAGCACGTTAATTAAGTTTAAATTATATATATTTCTAGCTGACAGTTTTTATCCACTTGTTACCTTTTGCTACAGAGTATAATAGTTTTATTCACAAAACGGTTGTATGTTTCACCTAAAACTAAACGAGATATATATGGGGTTATATATAAATGATCAGGATAACAAGAAAAGTTTAAGTCCGGGTGACTGTCTGTCAATCCGTTCGTCCGTCCGTGCAAGCTGTAACTTAACTAAAAACTGAGAGATCGTGATGAAACTTCGTTTGCTGATTCCCTAGTAAAAAAAATTCTGAGTTCGTAAATGGGCGTTACCGGATCACTGCCATGCCCAAAAATCTCCATTAACCGCAAACTTATAAAAAGCTATAAATAACCACTAAATAAATATAAAACAGTAAATTAGTATTATGGATTGTATGTAGTAGCAAGGGGCACCTGTGGGCAGAAATTTTTGACAAAGTGTGCGTGGTCTCGCCCTCTAATAAGTTGAATGTACATATATTCTATAAAACTAAAACTAAAATAACCAAATTTTCTGTGTATACATATTATAAAAATATCTAGCGACTGTGTGAAAATGGATGAAATCCGCTCACTCCCCTGTATGGTACTGTTAAAAATTACTAAAAGCGTAATAAATCAATAACTAAATATGTATGTGAAACACACTAACTTTTACTTCAGAAATGGTGTGGGAAAGCATTATTGGAGCCGGTGTAAAAATTGTATGATGGGAGTGGCTTGCCCACTTATTGGTGAAAACCCACATCTCGTGACCAGACGGACCGATTTCGACAAAATTTATTACATGGAACTCTTCGTTACGAAAATGAGCGAGATCGAACAATAACCAGGCCTATTTCCCATAAAGCCAAGATTCCACTTGATTCTTTCACTTTCCAGTACACAAATCAAGAAGCAATAAATACCTATGTATAAGGGGGTAAAACTTTGCACATAAAAGCTTATAGTGTGTCAAAAATGGGTCGAATTCGGTCAGTATTTTCCTTAGCCTCCAAATACCTAATACTAATGGGCCCAAAAAATAAGGTGACATTGTATTTATTTTGACAATTCTTTATTTATTCTTCCAAATCAATTTCATCCACTTCAAAGTAATCCCCTCCCGATGCAATGCACTTATGCCAATGGATTTTCCAATCTTCGAAACACTGGTTGTTGTCCCTTTCCGGGATGGCCTTCAGTTCCGTCTTCGCAGCGGCTTGAATCTCCTCTATCGTATAAAAACGGCATCCCTGGAGCTTGGTCTTTTGAGCTTGGTGAACAGCCAAAAGTCGCACGGCGCCGGATCAGGTGAATACGGTGGTTGCGGAAAGATATGGATTGAGTTTTTGGCAAAATGATCACGAATTACGAAGGCGGTATGGGATGGTGCATTATCGTGGTGTAAAAACCAAAAATGGTCTTTCCACAATTACGGCCTTTTTAGGCGGATAGCATTACGCAAACGACGCATAACGTTCATATAATATTCCTTGTTGACTGTTTGACCGGTTGGAAGGAATTCATAATGCACAACACCACGATAATCGAAGAAAACAGTCAACATGACCTTGATTTTTGAGCGACTTTGGCGCGATTTTTTTGGTCTCGGCTCTCTTTTGGCACGATATTCGCTCAACTGATTGGTTGTTTCGGGGTCGTAAGCATAGATCCAAGTCTCATCGCCAGTTATAATGCATTTCATGACACCCCAGTAGTCGGAAAGCATCGTTTCACACACTTCAACGCGACGGCTTTTTTCCAAAAAATTCAATGTTTACGGTACCAGTCGAGATTTGACGCGCTTGAAGCCCAAAACATCCTTCAAAATGGTATTGGCTGAGCTTTTCGATATGCCAACTTTATTAGCAAGGTCTCTAATTGTTAATCGGCGGTTTTTCAAGACCAAATCCTTGATTTGTTGAACCTCGGTTGAGGTTGATAGTCGCATTGGACTCTCTTCGTCTTCGACACGTTCACGGCCGGCTTGGAACTCACTATACCACTTGTAAACACTTTCTTTAAACATAGCCTCATCCCCAAAGGCTTTTTGCACCATCCTCAACGTATCCACCGCAGAAAATTGATTCCGTAAACAAAATTTAATGCAAATTCTTTGCTCAACAAATTTCGACATCGCAAAAAACGAAAAACTCACTTTTAGCAATTCACAAAACGACACGTATCTCAAACACTAATGAATATTTTGACATGAAATTTGACATAAATGAGACTGACAGTCCTACCAACCTAAAAAAAAATAATTCTACAAATCTTTCGACGCGCGCAGTTTAAATTCAAATTATTTATTTTTTGGACACTAGTATACCTGTAAAGACTTTTGAATCTCCAGGTGACTTAGTATCGCATATATTGAGTTTTTATTTTTTTACTAAATATATTCACGATGATTGGCATAAGTTATGTCCCAAGATCACGCTACTTTCTTCCAGCAATTTGTTCAGATCAGGTCACTATTGCATAAAGCTGGAATGCAAAATCAAGACGAAGGTCTCTTTATACCCATTTATGCTATAAGAAATGAGCCTGCTAAGGCATCTAAACAATTTCCTGCTCATTTGGAATTATCTGCAGCTTATTATTTACGCAGTTGTCTAGCTAAACACTTAATTTATTTTGGCACTATATTTTTTAATTTTTTTGTACCCACTACTTCTTTAAGTACAATCATTCGCTTCACGTATAATGACCACTTCCTACACCATGTGTCATTAATTCTTTTATAATGAGCTCTATATTAACTTCGGTGCCTTCGACTTCGCACTTTCCTCAGTATTTAGATTACACTCGGCCCTTATTTACTCAACTGATTATTGTTTGTAGGTGAGCTTTGTGATCGCATCAGCGCTTACGCCTTAACTAGTACCTTACTGTCAAGATAAGCCAAGAGCAAGCAAAAATAAATACAAAAGATAAAACACGGGGTACGCAAACACAATAAAGCACCAGACGGTAGAATGTTTAATCACATTAAAAATAAGCGGATTTATTTCTTTATATACACGCATTTAGCAAATCTGCTTCGCAGACATGCCCGTAATTGTCCGCATAAAAAGTAAATCGCAAATGCCACGTCAAGTGCCAAATGGTGCCAAAGCCGATGGCAATGACCGTGCTCAGAACTTGTCTTAACGACAAAAACACTGAGACGTGAATTGCAGCTCACTAAATTGCATTAAAGCAGATATAAACCAAACACAACATTATTTATTTGATTTATTGGCGCTTGGCTCTGTTGATTTAGTGCGCTGTGGGTCCACAAGCGCCCATTTCATTTGAGTGTCACTTCTTTGGGGTGCATCATTTGCTCATTAAAATTTATTAATTTTTTTTCTTTCTCTTTTTTGTTCTAAGACAACCAAAAATTTTACGTCTGCAGTTATGGCAGGTCATTTTAATAAGTAAAATTTCAGTTTGTTAGTGTATTTATTCATATTTTAGAACACAAGAAAACTTCGTAGGCACTTGGGATAAGTAAGGGCATAGAAAAGTGGTTTGCTATTATTTATGCGCTTTATCTTTCGTTTCTTTATTTATTATAAATTTATGTATTTATATTTTTATATTTAATATATCAGTCCTTTAGCACAATTGTTACTCATACGCCCTGTCCAAATATAATATAAAGTGACACATGAGGTGTATGAACAGCAAATTGCTAAGTGATACAAATAGTGCGGGCTCGCAGTTGCTTCGTAACAATAAAAAGTAGAACAAAAGTACACTGCCCATTTTTTTCTTCTTTACAACTGTCCATTAATACGCGCGTTCCATTGACCATGACTCTTCTTTCTTTATGTAATCGACAAGCGTAAAGCAGTTCTGCGAATTTTCCTTCCATAAAAAATAATAATTCTTTGTATTTAGGTTTCAAAAGAATATGTAATTAAATGCTGATTTTTTGTTCTTCAGGAAAAAAATACTTTCTTAAAGTCTCCTTCTCTTTTTATATTGTAGCAGGTTATCAGGAATACACAAACATCAGGAAGTGCAAATAAAACACTATTTAAATGCACGTGGTTTGCTCTTATAGGACCCATTCATTTCTTTAATTCGAATATAAATTTAATAAAGTGCAGGACCTTTCATAAATATGAAAATTAGTCTAAGAATAATTCCGTTCCAATTTTATTATGAAATCATAAACACACCAGACCAGTGTAAAGAGAGAGATGACCATCCCCTTACAATTTCTGCGTACCTTCGGCTTTAATAGACTTCAATGTTGCCAAAGTGTTGCTTAAGTTCCATTGTTATCATTGATTTGGAAAAATTTTAAATTCTTCACTTTAACACTCCAATTGTATGCAGCCATAAAGGTAGAAGCTTGCCATATACTGAAAATGCTAATGCAACGAAAATCTTAAAACTAAATTTCGAAACGGCTCAGAAAGACTTAAATTTGAAATGAAGCGATTTTCACCTTTCTAATTTGAATATTAAAGCGAAGAGGTTAACACACACAGTTGAAAATTTCATCGAATAATTTTTGTTTAGGTTTCTATGGCTGTCTGTGACAGCTGTCTCAAATGTCACATCAGTAAGATCATTAACGTTTAGTATACGTTTTATTTTCCGAAGTGCATTCATCGATTTTTGCGATGAGTGAAATTATTCAACAAAAAAGTTCCATTAAAGTTTACTGGCGAAATTGAATTTCTGCTACCGAAACGTTCAGACTGTTGGAAAAGACCATCAGTGACAAATTTTTGTCGCGAACGAGCAAATATTTTTACTGAACTAGCAAATATTTTTGCTGTCGATGAGTGTTGAGCATATCTCTATGCTTATCATCCGGAAACTGCCATTAATCGGCCGAATATCTTGGCAAAGGTGAGCCGAAAAAACCACCTCAAAACAAATCAAAAATGAAGGTTATATTGACAGTCTTCTTCAATTATAGAAGTATGCTGAACTCCGAATTTCTTCCGACCAAACTGTCAAGAGGGAATACTTTTTAAGTATTATACGTCCCTTGCACAAAGCTATTCGTAAAAAACAGGCCGGAAATAAAGGCCGACAAATCTTGGTTTTTGCACCAGGACAACGCAACATCGCATACTGCATTGAATCTTTTTCGGTTTTCACCAAATTTTCAACCAATATCGTACCATAACTACCGTATTCGCTTGATCTAGCTCTATGAGCGTTTTGGCTATTCAGCAAACTCAAACAACCGCTCTGTGGAAACCGCTGTATGAGTCAATGGAACACATTAAAAGTTAATCGATATGTGCATTGAAGGCTATTCCGGAAATTGACTTTAACAACTGTTTCCAGGATTAAAAGAAACCACAAGTATATTGCCACAAGTATATTGGTGCCAATAGGATTACTTTGAGTGAGACGACATAGATTTTAAAGAATAGATTAAGAATTTTAAAATTATAAACAAAATCTTAGTACTTTTTGCCTGTGGCTCCGTCCTCTAATATGTTTAATGTGCTTATCTCCTGAACCACTAAAGTAATAACAACCAAATTTGCTAAGCTCGAATATTATAAGAACTCCTACCGATAATGTGAAATTTGTTGAAATCAGAAGGTAACCTCGCTCACTCCCCTTATAACGGTACTGTTCAAAATTACTAAAAGTGCAATAAATCAAACTCCGAGATGGCGTGAGAGAGCTTTATGAGAGTGTGGCACCGCCCACTTTTTGGGGAAATCCTTTATCGCGGGAAAGATCCTAAATTCGACTACATTTAATACTTAGCGCGCTTACTTCCCAAATAACAAACTATATGCTGAATATGCCAGTCGGTGTTTAAATTATATAGAGTATATATATGTACATATATATAATAATACATATAAAATTTTTACGTCTTAAGGGGTATTCTATTCTAGAAATCAAATTTTGGGCAGTTTTTTGAATTTTATTTAAAAAACAAAAAACCCAAAATATTTTTACTATCCATTTTTTATGGTGTTTTTATTGATACCTTAAAAACACAGAAAAACAATTTTACAAAAAAAATATTATAAATTAAAATAATTAGAGGACATTAGACAGGTGTAAAAATGGCGCATCCTGGTGACATTGATCCTGACTCTCCTGGTGGTCTAAAAAAAAAATCAAAAGAAATTCTTAATCAATAAGGATAGTGTTATAGTCCGGGAACACGAAAATTTTTTTTTTTTTTTTTTGAAAAATGGCGACTGCCTTAAAATAAAAATCATTTACACATTTCAAGTAAAACGGTTGCATAGAACTTGAGATAATGCCGGTACCGTGTGGAAAAAATTAGTTTCGGGAAAAAAGCGTTTAAAGTTTAGAAGACAATTTTAGTGAACGCGGACGCCACCTCACAAAATCGGCTGTATCTCCGAAAATAAGTCGAATTTTGAAAAATCCTTCCATGGTCATATTTTTGAAAGTCTAAACTTTAAATAAATGAAAAAAAATCGAATTTTCTAGAGTAGAATACCCCCTTAAGATATTGCGCTCGCTTTGATTTTTGCAAGTTGCAAATATATAAAATGTTCGGTTGCAACCAAACTTAGCGCTTTCTTACTTTACTTAAATTTTTTTAAGATATTCTAGAAAAGACAATAATCATATCACATTAAAGAAGTTAGTTTTTAGTTATATTACCAATTCTTAAATATTTGTTTTCTGTAACTTAAGAGAATAAAAAAATATCATCATCTACGTTAAGGGGGTATTCAAGTCTAAAAGCATGAATTTCAGGTAATTTTAAAGCGTCGGAAAAAAGGCATTAAAAACTAAAAAATTTCAAAAATTATAAGCTGATGAAGGGGGAGGTCTCTAAAAATTTCCACGTGACCATACTCATGACTTCAACTCTCCTAGTTATCTGAAATCAAAAAGAAAAAAAGATTATTAATCTAGAATAATATCGCAATGGTCGGAACTACAGAAAAGTGGGAAAAAAATTTTCACAAAATGGCGAGAACCAGTGGCAACTCTGCTAGTTAAAGGAGTGAATAATTGTGTGTGCTAAAAAAAATTAATTATTTTTAGTGAAAAGAGACAGAAAACAAACAAAATCTGCTCATCAATCCGGAGAATAAAAAACGCGGCATTCAGGTGTATTGTAGTGCAGAACCAGCGACCTACAACCACTGATTAATTTGGATTGGAAGGTTTGTCATTTCGTCGATATCACTTTTCTTTGGACATAGAGGAGAAAAACATCAGCTGTTTGGGAGACTTTTTTGGCGCCACAAAAAATTCTTATATTACCTTAGCCTAAAAGTATACCAAAAATTTTGTTCAACCATTATTCTTAAGGCAACGTATTTATAGGGTTGCCAGTATTGTTTATTTTATATTTATATCATTAATTGTTTATATGAATATAATTATAAGCAAATTTTTAAACCAATTATGCCAATTATCAAGACACCACCTCCAGGAGGGGGTAAATTAAGTAAAACTGCCAAAAAAGATGTCACAATAGAAGAACTAACAAAAAAGCTAGAGGAAATGGAAGAAATGTGTAAAAAACTCTCAGTCGAAGTAAATACTTTAAAAGACGAAAATATAAAGCTTAAGTCCACTGATGTGAAGAAAATCCAGAATTTGGAAAATAAAGTCGAATTCTCAACGGATGAGGAAGAACTAGCTAGAGAAACGGAATGGATTCTAAAAAAAAGACCAGCCAAAAAACGAAAAGCGGAATATTCTCCTGATCTTCAGGAAAAAACAAATAACGCCATATCAAAACCGCTTACCCCAAAAAATAGTACGCGGCCTCCATCAATTATGGTGTCTGAAGATGCCAACGGTAATAATTATCAGCAACTATATGCTATTGCTAAATCAGAAGCAAAAAGCAATTTTACTATTAAACTTTTGAATAATGGAATATATAAAGTAAATACTTTCTCCGTAGAGGACTATAGATGCATATCGAAAGCACTTTCGTGTAGAAATATATCTTGGTATAGCTTTGAGATGATGGTCTAGCCCAAAAAGTAGAAGGTCCTGTAGACTTTAGAACAAAAAACAATGAACATCAACAACAAGAAGATCCGAAAAATGCAACTGAAACATAAAAAAAAATTTACTTTTGCTCATGTTCTAAAAACAAATAATAATGATAATACTCGTATATCCAATAACAGCATTTTATCACAGATCTTACAGAAACTTAATAAACAAGAGGAATTCAACACTTCTCTACAAAATCGCTTAGGCAAGCTTGAAAAATATCTTTTTAATACCAAAGATGTCTAAATCTATAAAAATTCTTCTATGAAGAATGGATTAATCAAACATAAGAATGAAATCGAAATTGTACTGAACTCAGAAAATGTTGACGTATGTATGGTATCGGAGACACATTTTACGTCACAAACCTATTTCAAAATTAAAAATTATGAAACTTACCCTACAATTCATCCTAGCAATTGTGCCCGTGGCGGAAGCGCAATTCTAATCAAAAGTACAATCAAACATTTTGAGGAAGAAAAACTTTCAACTGATAAGTTTCAAGCTACAACAGTGACTATTTACGGAGTTAAAAGTCCACTCTCACTTACCTCTGTGTACAGTCCTCCAAGGCATCAAATTCAATTTGAAGAGTACCAAAACTTAATAAACAGACACAGGTATAGATTCATAATGGGTGGAGATTTCAACGCAAAGAACACGCACTGGGGCTCAAGGCTTACGACTACAAAGGGGAGAGAACTTTATAAAGCACTGCAGTCAACCGGAAGTAACGCATTCTCGACGAACTTACCATCATATTGGCCATCAGATAATCAAAAGATTCCAGACCTGATAGATTTTTTCATTGTTGGCAAAATATCCCGGAATTATTTGTCGATCCATCAGGGTTATGATCTTAACTCGGATCATTCCCCAATCTATTTAAGCTATAGTGAAACCGTCATCTTTAAAGACAAAACAGCGGCCTTATACAATAAACGTACAGACTGGGAATATTTTAGAACAATGATGGAATGTTACGAAAGTAAATATGACTCTATATTAAATATAGACCAGATGGAATCTGAAATTTTATACTTTACAACAAGTATACAACACGCAGCTTGGAAAAGTACACCGGAATTAAAGGAAATTGCTGTAAACTCTCAATATCCTAATAATATAAGGGAAACTATTAAATTAAAGAGAAAGCTACGACGTAAGTGGCATCAAACTCGTTGCCCAGCTGATAAATCTATTTTAAATAAAGTCTCTAAAGATCTTAATCGGAAAATTAAGAGGTTCAAAAATGAAAGTTTCACAAAATATCTTCGTTCCCTAAGCAACGGAAAAAATTCCGACTACTCTCTTTGGAAAAGCTGTAAAAGACTACAAACACCAGAAACTCAAGTATGTCCCATTAAAATAAGTGCTGATAGCTGGGCCAGAGACGATTCAAAAAAAGCAGAAGTATTTTCGGATTATTTAGCAAAAATATTCTCCCCATATGAAACACACGTTGATTATCCTACTGCTTCCAGTCAAGAGAACGAAAAAATTCCATGTTGCACAAGCAGTGAGCTAAGTGAGGAAATCAAAAATCTTAAAAACAAAAAATCCCCCGGTTACGACCTGATTACTGCCGAGGTTCTAAAACAGCTTCCTCAAATAAGTGTAGTAAAAATTACCAACATTATTAACGAAGCTTTTCATCTCAAATACGTGCCAACTTATTGGAAAATTGCTGAAATTATCATGATTCCAAAGCCAGGAAAACCAGGATATGATGTATCATCTTACAGGCCCATATCACTTCTACCGATAATATCGAAGCTATTTGAGAAAATTCTCATAAAACGTATCAATAAAATCATTGAACGAAAAACCATAATTCCAGCGCATCAATTTGGGTTTCGAGCCAACCATTCTACGATTGATCAAATCCACAGGATAACACACGTTATTGAAAAAGCCTTTGAGGAAAAAAAATTCTGTTCTGCCGGCTTTTTGGATGTTGCAAAAGCGTTTGATAAAGTTTGTCACAAAGGACTGCTTTCGAAACTGAAACTAATTTTACCGAAACAGTATTATGACATCATAAAATCGTATTTATCTGATCGCTACTTTCGCGTTAAACAAGGGGACAAATATTCTGATCTTAGGGAAATAAAAGCAGGAGTTCCACAAGGTAGTGTGTTGTGCCCTCTTCTTTATATTCTATTCACGCACGACCTGCCAATAGACTGCAATTATACAACAGCCACATTCGCAGATGATACCGCGTTGCTTGCTGTTGGTAGTAGTGAACACGAGTCCACTAATAATCTCCAAAAAGCTGTAAATAAAGTCGTACAATGGGCAAAGAAATGGCAGATAAAGCTGAATGAAGCTAAGTCTGTACACATTGTTTTCACATACAACAAGATACAGTACTTACCAATTTTCATAGACGGTGCTCGAATACCGTACTTTAATTCCGCTAAATACTTAGGAATAACGCTTGACACTAAGCTACGGTGGAAAGTTCATGTAAAAAACAAACGTAAGGAGCTGGACATGCGACTCAAAAATTACAATTGGTTAATCGGTAACAAATCAGTGTTATCCATCGAAAATAAGTTACTTATCTATAAACAAATAATCCGACCGATATAGAGCTATGGTGCACAACTCTGGGGATGTACTAACGCAAACAATAAGAAAGTCATCCAACAATTCCAAAACAAAGTACTAAGACTAATTGTCAAAGCGCCTTGGTATTGTAGATGTGCTGATATAGAGCGTGATCTAGGCGTAAACTCGGTTAATGCAGAAATATCTAAAATTGCAACAGCACATAGTGCAAGATTGCTACAGCACTGTAACGAAGAAGTAGCTATGTTAACTTCTGGAGATGGTCCACCAAGACGACTCAAACGCCTCAAACCCAGCGATCTTTTAATTTAGCCAATACTCTTATAGTAGTTTTGTGATTTTCTAATTAAATGTTTAAGTCATATTCAAGTTGCTTGTTATCCTGTATTTTATTTGAACTAGTTGCAATGTATGAACAAAATAAAAAAAAAAAAAAAAAAAAATGGCGACTGCCTAAAAAAAAAGTTTTTTCGATCATTTAGCATACCATAAATATACTATAAAAAAATATAAAATTATTTAAATATTATAAACTAGGTAACAGAGTCATTAGTTGAATAACAAATGCAACGAGTTGAGGAACATTATTTTCGAGCACATTTTGGAGGACATTTTGTTCTAAAACGTTGCAGAAATAAATTAATAAAATAAATAAAATATAACAGTATTCATAAATAACTAATATACCCTTCAGAGGTGCATTTCTTTTAGTAACTATGTGTCCAGTTTGTATGGAAGCTATATGCTATAGTAATCCTATCAATTTTTTCGGAGATTATATTATTACCTTAAGCAGTAATCCATGTCAAATTACGTGAAGATACCACGTCAAATGTAAAAGTTTTCCATACCAGCACTAGATCCCGATCATTCAGTTTGTTAGCAGCTATATGTTATAGTAAATCGATCTGAACAACTTCTTCGTATGTTACATTATTATCTTAGAAAATAAGCTGTTTCAACCTTTGTAAAGATACATTGTCAAATGCCAAAGTTTTCCAGAACTTGATTCCGATCGTTCAATTTGTATGGCAGCTATATGTTATAGTGCTCCGATATCGGCAGTTCCGACAAATGAGCAGCTTTCATTTATTATTGTGTCTATTAAAATTATTTTGTTACAAACTTTTGCAATTTTATTACATAATTTTTTAAAAATTTCATTTCATTCAAAAGTTTTACCGAAATTCCTCGGAGGCACAGTTTTAAAAGCTTAAAAATGCCAGCAGTTATAATTTAAACTCAACTTCAGTTAAAAGTGTTATACCAAATGCACGGTCCTTAGAGGCAACTAAGCATATTATATGGCACATTTTGATGCAACTTGTGAAATATTAAAATTTTCAGCTGAAATTAAAATTTCTTGCACTAAAGTTTGGTGAGCAGTTGCAGTACGCAGCTGTTTGTCAACAAACTTTCACTAACACATATACAGAGCAATGTGTGTTGCGCAATATACCAGAGTGTGAACGTTAGCATTTGTGTTATACTACGTTATATACTAAAATTGCATATATTTGCACACATCATTGCATAACTGATGATTTGATTTATTATTTGTAACTGTCATTAAAGTGTCATGCCCAACATAGAGCAATGGCAATGACAGTTTATAAGCAAAATGGTACAACGCCCAGGCGAAACACACGCATAGACACTCAAAGTCGAAGTGCCACACATTGTTAGCCATTTGCAACTTAACAATTGCGCTTTTATTTAACTGTCTCACAGAAAGCCAAAGAGAGAAAGAGGGTGGGGAAGGTTGAAATACGAAGAGCGGTACTTGAAGGGATTTCCACAGAGTGGCTAAGTGGCTAACTTTAAATGTCATTAATATGAAGTGACCAACATGGCTGTATAGGGCGTTGTGGCAGGAGGGAGAAATAGAGGAGGAGGAGAAGGTGCGGCAGGAAAAGCTTGTGTGGTTCAGTTGTTTAGAGGAAATGACAATCAGCGCGACTTTTGGACAACGAATAAGTGCCTCGTCTAGGCAAATTGAATGCGAATGCGAAAGTGAAAGTTTTTTGTGTAACTGTCACCCACACACGCACCAAAAACTGCACAGACAATACAAATACAAATAGAAGCAATTTCACTTGCTGATTGGCATAGTCCAGTGCTGACGTTTGGTGGTGGAGGCATGATTAATAGCTTTTGCTTCGTATTTGTTTTTGTTTTTGTTGTCTATGTCAATTGGCTGTCGGCACTTTTGGCTTTTATTTGAGTTTTTGCACATTTAAGTATGCTTCTCATGAGTTCATTGGGGAGTAAAATGTATAGGAAACTTCTTTCCGGTGCCTTTTGGGTTGCTACATTAAAGCAGCTGGAAAATGGTATAATTAAAGCTGCCTGTGTGTATTTGAAGTTTTTCAAGATAAATGACATGGTAGGATATATCAAATTGCTAACCGCATTAAGAGGGTTTCACACTTTGAACATATATTCGACTAGATAGCGGACTAAATCTTCTCCTTGTCCTTAAAGTAGTTATAAAACTAAACGCAAATATGCTTCGCCTTTAGCAATCAGTATTTTGAGACGAAAGAACTTGGTTTATAAAGGTTTAATAAAGTGTTCCTACTGATCACTAAACTGACGAATTCTGTCCGAATTGCCTGAAAATTGGAGAATAGTCGATATTGTTGAAGTAGTTACCACAAAATACCGCTAACATATAGGTTAAACTTGCCGGTTTTCACGCCATACGTATACACTGATCCTTAGTAATGCCAGATGGAATTCAGTTTAATTTGAGCTGAAGTATTCGTCAGAAAGGACGTCACATACAAGTATCGTCGTTATTTATGCTTATCCAAATCGATGTGATGCCAGCAGATTGTGACCTGTCCTTATACCAACAACCGCTTTACAGTTCTCTCGAGACGGTGTGAGTAAAAGCATGCGTGTTTTTCTTCGACGCCTCTTTAGTGCTTTCATATTTCCTGTACCGATTCGATAGCCAAAAGAATGGCACATTTAGCAAGCTTATGAGCTATTTATTTCCCTGAACTCTTTTGTGGTCTTGTCGCGCTGCTTCTTAGGACATTCTCTGACGTAATCCGTTACAACCAATTCCAAGCGAAGCCAGGACCTTCTCCACTTGGTCCTTCCTGTAGGAGTGGAGGTCTTCCTCTTCCTCTGCTTTCCCCGGTGGATGCTGCGGTGAATACTTTCAGAGCTGGAGGGCTTTCGTCCATCCGGACAACATGACTTAGCCAGCGTAGCCGCTGTCTTTTAATTCGCTGAACTATGTCAATGTCGTCGTATATCTCGTAGAGCTCATCGTTCCATCGAATGCGATATTCGCCGTGGCCAACGCGCAAAGGACCATAAATCTTTCGCAGAACTTTTCTCTCGAAAACACGCAACGTCGACTCATCCGTTGTTGACATCGTCCAAGCCTCTGCACCATGATAACAATGACATGACTGCCAATTCGCGAGTGCGACGACTGTTTGTTTGATGACAGGAGATATTTCGTCTTGCCCTCGTTCACTGCCAGACCCATTTCTTTTGCTTCCTTGTCCTGTCTAGAGAGAAGCAGAACTACATGGTGTTGAGGGCAATGATATCAATATCTTCGGCATTCGTCGGCAGCTGTACACTCTTATAGAAGATGGTACCTTCTCTATTTAGTTCTGCAGCTCGAACTATTTTCTCCAGAAGCAGGTTGAAGAAGTCGCACGATAGGAAATCGCCTTGTCTGATACCTCGTTTGGTATCGAACGGCTCGAAGAAGACCTTCCCGATTCTGACGGAGCTTTTGGTGTTGCACTGTAGGAGGACAGAGTCATGTTCACGCAAGTGAGGAAAGTCCTGTGATCGTCATTCACCTGGGAATGGCCAGAAACTATTTTTACATATTTTACATATGACTCAAGCAGCTCACGACTTCCGGTCTTTCACCAAGTATCCTCTGGGTAGCCTAAGCACATCCGTTTGAAGGCGAGCTAAAGTGAGAAGGCCAAACGTCCCCTGCACAGGGGAATGTTTAACAGACTCTGAGTTAGAATATTAAACTCGTAAAAAATATAGCGGTTAACTTTAAGCTACAAAACAAAAAACTAAAATAGGAAGATTGACTTCTTTATAGAATAGTAAAAGCATCACATGCTCAACTCAAATATTTTGTTTTCATAAACTCTTTCTAAGAACAATTTCCGCTAAACTCCATATAAATTACAAATAAACTCATTTTTATGGAGCAACTTGAAAAAACGAAATTATATTTCATAAAGTTTTGTAATCGCAAAGCACCCAGCAGTTTGCCACCAGCTAAAAATGATGAAGATACTGCTTACCAAGCTATCTTAGGGAAAAATTTTAAATAAAATCTGTCTAATATCAAGATAGTAAAGTTAACCCTCTTTCAACTCAAAATGTGGTTTCTAAGGCGAGTTAACAATTTGT
Source organism: Bactrocera correcta (assembly GCA_027475135.1). Classification (NCBI taxonomy): domain Eukaryota; kingdom Metazoa; phylum Arthropoda; class Insecta; order Diptera; family Tephritidae; genus Bactrocera; species Bactrocera correcta. The sequence goes on along the minus strand of CM050323.1, from coordinate 97,936,795 downwards.
TTACCACAAATATAATGATAAAAATCTCATCCAAAGTAGGCAAAGATTTCTACGCCGATTAATAAAACCATACAAAAAACGCACGTGAGAAAAACTTTTGTAGCTTCAACTAATACTTTCTGAATATGACTGTTGCTTTAAATAATAATATTAAATATTCTTATTAGTAGTTTTATTACAAGATGAATAAAGTAGAGGTATGTTTTCGCACGACATGGTGCAGCAAACTAGTAAAAACCTTATAGTAAGGCTTTCGTAGAGTAGAGGCATCAGATACCAACAATAACATCAAACACGAACAGAGCGGCTTGTTACCGTTCATAAAAGAGAACTTCACGGGTTGATAAAATATTTCTTTCTGAAGGTAATATAGATGACCGCAGGAAAACCAACCATCAAGGATTGATATGTTAAATTTAGACGTCGTAAAATGAACACCCTAGACGATGAATGCAGTGGACGCCCTAAAGAAATTGTTACCGACGTAAACAATGGGTGACTATAAAGTGGAACTGTTCAATATAGCAGGCACTTTAAAGTTATTAACCGAATGTATACATAATACGATTCACGAATATTTGGGCATGAGAAAGCTGTGTGCAAGGTGGGTGCCGCCCGAACTTCCTTTTCTTCAAAAACAACGAAGAGTTGATGATTCAGAGCAGTGTTTGGAGATCTTCAAGATATTTTTGCGTGATTGTGACAATAAATGAATAATATTTGTATCATTTCACTTCGAAGTCCAACCGACAGTCATCCAAGTGAACGACATACGATGAACCCGCTCTACAGCATGGAAAACCACAATAGTCGACTGTCGAGATTATGACGCCTGTATTTTAGGATGCACATGGAATGATTTTTATTGGTCATTTTAAACAAGAAAGTAATATCAACAGCGACTATTGTAAAGCTTTATTCGATCGTTTGAAGCACGATAGCATCAAAAAGCCGCACTTAAAGAAAAAGTAATTTTTGTTTCACCAGAATACCTCGCCTTCAGCGACTATTATCTGTTCTCAGATCTCCAAAGAATGTTTGGGAAGAAATTTTTGTCGAATGAAGATGGACGGCGAAACTGAGGTTTATTTTGAAGAAAAGGACAAATCAACCTACAAAATGATATCGAAAAGTTGGAGGGTTGCTATATTCAGTGTATAACCCTTGAAGGGAACTATGTTGAACACAAAAAAACACGAATTTTGCAAACAAAAAATGATCGGAGACTTTTCAATAAACCTGTTATTATGGCTGAGTAAGTGATATATCTTTGCCTAGAAGGAACACAATTACTGCAACTTATAAATCTTTGTTTAAACGTGCTAAGTGGCACCAGCAAGAAGAGAGCTTGGAATATAGTTAACAGATAGTTGAATTTGTTTTTGTTGTTGTAAAAAATATTTTGACTAACAATTCAGGTGCGCATATTAAATCGCACACTAAAAGCTGATGCTTAATGCAACAAAAAGTGTTATATTAAAAAAACAAACACGAAAAATGAATTAATAGTTTGCATTGTATATCAGCTTGCAATTTGATGCACTCAGCTTTTGCAAAATACATATGTATATGTGTTAGTGTATGTATCTATGTGCATACTCGAAGTTCATTAAATAAATTGTCAACATCAACATTGCCCTAATGTGCAATTCACCGTTGATCGAGTGGGCAGGTAAATGTCACGGGGGAAAAAAGAGCAACAGCTACACTACAAACAACAACAAAAAAATCACATTTAACTCAACGATCCCACACATTTGCATGCATTTAACCTTTTCAGCATCAATCATGATAGGCAGCACAAAGGTTTCCCACAAACAACACAAATAACTTAATGAAAAGAAAAAATCGCAACAACAGCAAAAACAACAATGCTAAAGCGAAAAGTTGTCATTCAAGCACGTGTTGTTGACGGTTGGCATTGGCAGGCGATGAGTGCACAAAGTAGAAAAACTTGTCAATATAAAAAATGTACAATATGCAAAAAGAATAGGGAATGAGCCAATGGAATGCAAAAATCGTTTTAAATTTGCAACCTTCAATAATTTAAAATATGTATGTGGAAACTCATAAATAATACCGTAAGCACTTAAGTTGAAAAATGAACGAAATTTTTTCAAACACAAATGCCTAACAACCCTGTCTAAAGACTATCGTTAGAAACAGATATAAAGTTTATGAGTGATTTTTAGAGATTAATAAATGGCTAGCAATAACTCAAATAATATTATTATATTATAAATTACGTAAATAGAAATATCTGCCAACCCACTCGGTTTTATTAAGCCAGCTTGAATGGCAGTTATATGCTATAATGGTTCCATATCGGCAGTTCAAACAAATGGCCAGCTTCTTGGTGCTTGCTTCTTTCTCACATCAATTTTATTTCAAAATCTTGATTCAAGTGTGGTTTAACTATTGTTAAGTAGATCCCATCTAGTATAATACGAGGGCTGCTATATATATTTCTGGCATAACAATGAAAATAGGAATATTTATCAACGAAAATAGTTTTATTGTTATTCAAAATATTCTCCATCAAGATTTATACACTTTTGCATGCGCTCAAACCATTTTTCGAAGCACTTTTTTCACTCCGATTGCGACACCTCCAAAACATGGTTTTGAATGCTTCAACAGCATCTTCTGGCGACGAAAATCGTTGACCACGCAATATTTTCTTGATGTGTGGGAATAAAAAGAAGTCATTGGGTGCCAAGTCAGGGCTGTACAGCGGATGACCCATCAATTCGACGTTTTGGCCGGTCAAAAAGGCGCTGGTTTTAGTTGATGTGTGAGAGCTCGCATTGTCATGGTGCACAATGATTCGTCTTCTCTTGTTCGTTTTTCAAATTTCTCCAAAGACTTCAGGCAAACCAATGGTGGTGTACCACTCAGAATTGACCGTCCTACGTTGTTCAAGCGGAACAGTCGCCACATGACCAGTTTTGCCGAAGAAACAGGCGACCATCTGCTTCGAAGTGCTTCTTCCACGAACAACTTTCGTTGGATTTGGGTCGCCTTATACGCATAGATCCATGATTCGTCACCTGTGACGATCTTATAAACGTCTTTGAAGCACCGCGATCGTATTTTTTCAGCATTTCTTTACACCAATCCACACAAGCCTTTTTTTGAGCGATTGTCAAATTGTGCGGGATCCAACGAGAACATACCTTTTTTACGGCCAGGTGTTCATGCAATATCGAATGTATGTTGATGGGAGAAATGCATAGGCATGCCTCTATCTGAAGGTATGTTACATGACGGTCTTGCATTATCAGTTCACGTACGGCATCGATGTTTTCTGGCACAACGGCTGTTTTTGGACGACCTTCACGGAATTCGTCTTTGAGCGAGCGTCGGCCACGATTGAATTCGTTGTAACAGTTTTTCACAGTGCTATAGGATGGTGCTTTATAGCCATACAAAGATTTTAGTTCATCGATGCACTCTTGTCGTGATAGTCCACGTCGAAAGTTGTGAAAAATGATCGCACGAAAATGTTCATGAGTTAATTCCATTTTTTGGCCGAGATGAATTTTTTAATTCCCTGTAAATAAAACAATTCACAATTAAATGACAAAACGTTCTGAGTGATGTTATGCTAAAAAATGTCAAACTTTCCAATGGAAATGTCAGATTGCACCTGGCAAGAAATATATAATATCGTATTATAGTACGACATATACCACGACAATGGATTAGTTCAGTGAATTGCTTACGCTAGCTAGATCATTTCGTCCGAAGGGATGAAAACACTCAGCTCATAGAGCATTCGATGCAGTAGCCGTAGCAGAGGAAGAAGACGACCTCCATTCCATAGGAAAGGCCAGGTGGAGAAAGACCTACAAGGCTACACTTAGAGTCTCTAATTGGCACCAAACAGCCAAAAAGAAGAAGGACTGTTGTAAACTTCGCTATAAGCGGTCTCAATGGCTCTCCTTGGTTCCTATTGATACTTAGGGCATCTCTGACGCTCAGCGTCTCGCAGTGGTTCTCTCTGTTTATCAGTGACTATTTGAGTTTGGTTTCCGTTGGTTCTCTTTGGTTCACAGTATTTCTCAGTGACTCACTTTGGTTATCGTTAGCTCTTTTGAGAACCAGGAAGAACCATTGAAAACTACTGAGAAAACTCTGGTTTTCAATGGCTCACACTTACCGTGGTTCTCAAAAGTAGTACAGAAGAATGACACAGTCACAGAAGAGCTGTTCATCGACCAACACCTGTTAAATTAACGTGATGCCTATTAGTCCCGCTATAGATAGCTGGAGTAAAACGAAAGTTCAGCAAGTCCGCCGTTCCGATGTAATTTGGACAATGTTGCCACTTCTTGCCAGCTCATGTACTAGGTAGACACTCTTTGACTACCCTTGAGCAACCAGTGCTCACAACCCTGAAAGAAACTGCACTTTGAAACAACAAGTCTACTGCTATTTTATTGGTAACCACTTCTGTCTGAAAAACACTGAAGTCATCATATAGACTAGCTTGACTGGGAGCTCTTTAAAGAAAACTATTTATACAATTGTTGCAAAACTTTAGAATTAATTTTTCATAGCAAAACATTACACTATTGCTTAACATACTGCAAGCTCATTAACATTTCTCCTCATGCATACGTACACACTTATTCTAAACAACACTCTTATGGAAATTTCAGTTCAAAATGCGTCTACACTTTAAGGCATAATCATACCACCAAAGTTGTACAAATAGTTAGCATAAATCAACTGTCAACATTTCGCATAGTGTCTTTGAATAATTGAAGTTTTAATGAGCGTGAACTTTCAGTCAAGCAAACTTTCGAGCTTAGAAATGAGACATGAACACACACACGTGTACCATGCCGATAAAGAAACTTATACAAGTTGCACATGAACAAACACACAACGTCTACAATCCCCTTCAATATGTTGCACAGTGCTAAGAAATATGTATCACTTAACGGTTGGTTGCAGTACCGAAAACTATACGATAGGTAAGGTCATCAATTTCGAGGCTCCTTACTTTTTTTTAAATAGAACACAGGCACTTAGAACTTAATGGGGAATTGTAATCTCTTTCAAATGTTGGCCGAGGCAATGTCTCAGATGGTCCATCCGTTTAGTCCAATTTTCGATGACTCCTTCGAGCATTTCGACTGATAACTGGCAAATGACAGGCGTGATGTTTTGGTCCAAAGCCTGCATCTAAGCGGAATTATCCGCATTGACCTTAGACTTTACATAACCACACAGGAAAAACTTTAACGGTGTGATATCACCGGTGATTCCAAAGCCACACCAAAACGTTGTTTTTTCTGGATGAAATGACAGCTCTTGAATCTCTTTAGGTTGATCTTTGTCCCAACTACGGCAATTTTGCTCGCTTACATACCCATTGAGCCAAAATCTTCGCTGAACAAAATTTGGTCCAAAAAATTCTGGGTCTCAAGATGGAGAATTCTGTTGTGAATAGTACGCTCAGTAGGCCGATTATATTGACCATAAGCGAAGCGAAGCCCGCGAAAAACATTATTTACCGAACGTGAATTTTCGTACGATTTGTAAACGTTGTTCAGGCATAAGTCTTTTGATGATGAACTGCCAAACAATACTGAACAACAAGAGAAAACGTTAACTTCGGCTGCACCGAAGCTAATATATCCTTCACAGGTGCATTTTTTAGTAACTATGTGTTCACTTTGTATGGAAGCTATACGCTATAGAAATTCGATCTGAACAATCTTTTCGGAGATTATATTATTTCTATGAACAATAACTCATACCAAATTTCGTGAAGATATATCATCAATAATTAAGATTGTGTCTACACAGATTTCTCTAAGGCCTTCGATAAAGTTTAACACAATATTCTAATTAAAAAGTTGTCATCTGTAGAGTTTCACTCGGACTTCTTGCAGCGGTTTAAATCATATTTACACAATAGACGATGCGTTGTCAGTGTCGATGGAGTGTCATCTGATTCATTCATTGCGTCATCGGGAGTGCCCCAAGGAAGCGTTTTGGGTCCACTCCTCTTTGTGCTGTTTATCAATGACATCTCCTGTTGCTTCTCTCTTGCTAACTTCCTGTTATATGCAGATGACTTAAAAATTTTTGCAATAATCAAAAACCCACAAGATGTACTCAATCTTCAGTGTGATATTGATACTTTTTATGATTGGTGCATGAAATCGAAGCTTCTTCTGAATCTAGATAAATGCTTTCAGATCTCTTATTGCAGGGGACGTAGCATCTTATCTTCAAGTTACAATATTTCTAATTACGTTCTAAAATGTGTTACTGAAATCAAAGATCTTGGGGTAATCTTTGACAACATATTTTCTTTCAGTAATCACATCAACTACATCACTTCTAAATTCTCTGTGCTCGGCTTTGTCCGTCGAAATGCTTTAAATTTTTCCGACCCCTACACGTTAAAATTACTGTATACTTGTTTTGTTCGGTCCATTTTGGAGTACGCAGTGTTCATTTGGAGACCATATTGCATTTCGTCAATTAATAGGATCGAGCGTGTTCAAAAGATTTTTCTTAAATTTGCTCTCCGCTCCTTAGAGTTCGTTGACCCATTACCATCGTATACATCTCGCTTATTGCTTCTACATCTTAAATTGCTGGAAAATCGGCGGTCCATTCTCAGCCTCTCATTTGTTTACAATGTAATTAATGGAGATATTGACTGTCCCTATTTACTAGGGAAAATTAACTTCAATATTTCTCAGCGTTGTCTCAGATATGTTTCCCCATTTTATTATAAAAAGGAAAGTACTAATTTTGCCGGACATGCTACTCTCAAGCGTGCTATGCTGGAATTTAATTCGATTTCCGAGAAAGTTCTTCTAGATTTTTCTCACTCCAGGGTATCCTTCATTAATACCCTCAATTCTGTTTTTTAGTTTAAGTTATCTACCTACTTAACTGTAACTTAATTTCATTCTCCTATAGTCTGTAAGAATTAATGTTCATAGACTTAACTAAATAAATAAAATAAATAAATAAATGAAGAAGTTTTCCATGCAAAAACTTGATTCCGATTGTTCAGTTTGTATGGCAGCTATATGCTATAATGGTCCGATATCGGCAGTGCCGACAAATGAGGAGCTTCTTGAAGAGAAAATGACGTTTACAAAATTTCAAAAGGATATATTAAAAACTGATGGACTAGTTCGTATATATACAGACAGACGGACAGACTGACATGGCTAAATCGACTCAGCTCAACAAACTGATCATTTATTATATATTTTATAGAGTCTCCGACGCTTCCTTCTGGGTGTTACAAACTTCGTGACAAACTTAATATGTATACCCTGTTCATGGTATAAAAATAACATGACAGCTTGACACGACTCAAACATTAACTGTCAAAGAAAAGCAATTGAAAAAGTACCTCTACTTGGATCACCCTTATATTCTCCAAATATCAAAATATCTAAGGTGATGTCGAAATTTAAGACTTATGAATAATTTATATGTTCTAAAGTAATAAAAATGCTTAATTGTCTAAGGAATAAATAAGAGACAACTAATGACTACAAGAATAATGAGATAAGCTTGGACATGAATCAGTAGAAGATAAGACTATTTTATTAAAAAATGGTTAAAGGTTGAATGTTTTAAACTAATGTAATATATTTCACATAACTGGAGGCCTCTATGATTCGTACGTAGCACAGTGGCATTTCGGCGGAAAAAATAGGATTTTTCCACTTTCCAATTTCAAAACTTTAATGATTTTGTTTTGTAAAGAAATATTTGGATAAGAAAAATTCAACAAGGTTTTTTATAAAAAGTGAAATTTTATAGTTAAAAAAACTAACAGAAGTCGATGGAAAGTTACTCAATAAAATCAAATTAAAATTATTGTCCAAATAAAGAATTTTTTTTGCGTGTAAGTTTATAGCTATGTCTTTTCTTTTATTTTATTAGTGGAAATATAGCACCTACTTGTTTATAAAAAAAAAAAAATATTGAAATTGGCAAAGTAAGTTAATTTTTATAATTTTTCAAAAATTATACTAAAAAATATCAACTTTTCATTTTTTGATGGAAAAAAACTTTATGTGCTTTGCCTTGCTTAGCCCTCTTACTATAAAAAAATGAAAGTTCCGAGTCTGTACTTTTAATTAAAAAAAAAAAAACGACCGCCAATTACCGTCCCTTTTAGTAACATCGATTTTAATCTTTGATGATTTGATGTCTTCAACAGACTTCTTATAACTTCGGATCCTTACATAAGTAGCTTAAGGCGTCATTCGAACAAAATTTCCTTAGAACTAGATCCCATTGTTAAAGATATGGTGCTTGCATAATATCTTATATATAAAAATGAATCGCAAAATGTGTTGGTAAGCGCATAACTCAAAAACGCCTGTACCAATTTTGCCAATTCTTTTTTTAAAATGTTGGGTGAGTCTCAAGATGGTTTTTACGGCAAGAAAAATTCGAATAATTGCCGGGAACCCCTAAGAACAGCCCTTTTCTTTTTTCCATACAAACGAATGAATGTTTGTTTGTTAGTAACGCTAAGGGAACGACTGGACCAATCTTGATGAAATTTTCAGAGAATATTCTGTGTGGGTTGGGGAAGGTTTGGAAATAAAAAAACTGTATGCCTTTCGTGAGGAAAAGTCGGAAAATTGGACAATTCCAAAAAGTTATTTTTTTCCATACAAATTTTTTTTTTTTTTAAATTTTTTTGTTTTGTTTTCCAATTATTTAAATCGTTCAAATTTGTCGTTTGCTTCAAAAAATTTTGAAAATTATTCAGTGAAAACGTTATGTGTGTCGCACACAAAGTGATCAATTTCAGATTGAAATTTGTTACGATGCCACGAAGTAGTCGCGCAAATATCGGTCGGCGTCACACCAAGGCACATGAACGAGTACTCCCAGGATGCGGTGACATTATGGATCGCGGTCAATCCGCAAGCGATCGTCACGATGTCACAGCACGACTTTTCAAGCAACAGCTTCGGTGGACTTTATCTTGAAGCAACGTATATGTGGTGCTGTTGGACGCTAGATGGATTCTGTTGAGTGGCAAAATAAAGGATTTCCACACGCACACATTCTTCTTTGGATGATGGTTACACCAGATCAAATTGATGAAATCATTTCTGCGGAAATTCCTAATGCAGAGAAAGATCCATTATTATACGAAGTGATGAAAACCAATATGGTTCATGGACCTTGCGGACACCACTTCGGTTTGTATGTCTGACAATAAATGCACAAAACAGTATCCACGTGCTTTTCTTTAGGAAACATAAACTAGAAATGATGGATATCCACTCTGTCAGCGTCGTTCACCAGACGACAATGGCATTCAATTTAGAAGAGTGAATATCGAAATTGACAACATATGGATCGTACTATATTCTCCACTGTTGTCTAATTCACATTCAAAACTCATATCAATGTTTAGTATTGCAGTTTGGTGTAATCTATAAAATACGTTTGTAAGTACGTCAACAAGGGAAGCGAAATGACGGTTATTGGTCTTGAACAATACGGTCAATACGTGAACTGCAATAAAGCGCTTTGTAGGATATTTACTTTTGCAATTCATGAATCTCTCATCTGGCGCCCTGTGATTTTTACCTATTTGGAAAATTTCATTTGCCCATGAAAGCACACTGGTTTCAGAACCTTTCAGCTATCCAAAAGGCGACAACCGATATTCTCGGAAGCATTCCGAAAAATGACCCTAAACACTCATTTGAAATGCTAAGTGACCGGGCTAAACGCTGTATCGAAGCACAAGGAAACTACTTTGAATAAAAAATATATACTTTGAAAAATATTAATTTTTTGTTGCTGTTTTTAACAGTCCTGTTTCTTTTGCGACAGACCTTGTACATGATCAACAGACATAGGTCTTTAGACTAACTTGACTATTTGTTTATTAACTGATAATCCTGATATACTATTTGTGCAGCTTATTCTCTTCCTAGTACTTTCAAACTTCGCTTATACGGCTGTTAAGAGTGTCTATATTTGTTTCAGCATGATGAGTGATGCGTACACGTTGTGTTGCTTTTTAGATTAGGTTATACATAGTGGAACGAACCTTCAAGCGCTTTGAGAGGTACTGGAAAACGAATGAATATGCGCGACAGTGGTTTTATTTAATGTGTTAAAAATTAAATTAAATGTTAAATATAATGTATTTTTGTGTCAATCCTACATTTTCTGCACACTAGCGATTCATCTTAGCTTCCACTGTGGACTCTCTCGTAGCTTTTTGTGTCATTTTTCGATAGACTAAAAAATATAATTTATTGTAAACATTGTAAAAGTAACTAGTTATTGCTAGGTGATATACTTAAAACTTGGAGCTTAGCACATTCAAAATTAATATTAACAATATGTATTAATTTTTTTTTTTTTTTAATTCTGAAACTATATATCCAACAGTAACCCCCTTATTTTTGACCTACATATTGTATACACATGTCTAACTTTCATTTAATAATTCTACCGTGCGTAGCAACTATCACATACATATGTATATGCTTATGTATCATATTATCCTATGCTATAATTTTAAGGCACCTTGACTTCGCCAGTGGCACGTTTTATCCCCCCGGCAACATACATGCTTCCTCAGGTTGCGCCTGTGCTTCGGTGTTTGTTGAAAATTAGTTGATATAAATAGCTGTGCGGAATGGGAGTTGAAAACTTAGGAAAACACGTGACTGGAATATTAAACGACATAGAAGTTATGCTGAACTGGTGGTTGTGAAATTGAAATTTGTTGGTAAGCATAGTTTAGAGAAATTTACAAAAATTATTAAAAAATTTTAAAAGACTTAGCATTATTATGAAATTGATTGGCGTTAAGGGAAAAAGGAGCGATTGGAAAAGCCTGATCGGCTTTTGTGGAAAAGGGAGAGAAATGGCGATCCTATCAATAGTCACATCTTTGAATGAGTTCGTAGGAGAATATTCAAGAGAATTGGGAAAAGTAGTTGGCTTCATTTGACATCATTACAACTCAGTAAGATATTTTTTTTTTTTTTTTTCATTTTAAATCCGATTGTGTAGGAACAGATATTCGTATAAAAACCAAAAAATCTTAAAATTAGGCAAGTAAGAAAAAGTAAATAAGAAGGAATAAAAAAGGTCAGTTAGTTTAAAAGCAAGCATTAGAAACCTCGTAGACATGTCTTTATTAAAATATGTAGATTAACCATACATTTACATATTTTCCTTAAATTTTTTTTGGGAAAGATAATTTTTACTAAACTTAACTTAACTTAACTTTAATTTGAAAAAAATAATAATATTTTTCGCAAAATGTGAACTCCAGCTTTAATTTAAAGCCGCAATTTTTAAATGAAGAAAGTGGTAATTTTTTGCACATAACTGTACTTTTAATTCTTTGAAATTTGTCAATATTATAAAGCCTAAAATTTTATTAAAAAAATACTAATTCCAGTTTTAATCCACAGTCGCAACTTTTATTAGAAAACTATAAAAAAAACTTTTCATATAAGGGGGTATTCTAGCCTAGAAGCATGCATTTCAGGTAATTTTTAAAGTGTAAAAAAAGTAAAAGAATTCAAAAATTATGAGCTGACGAAGTGGGGGGTCTCTAAAAATTTCCACGTGACCATACCCATGATTTCAACCCTCCTAGTTATCTGAAACCAAAAAGAAAAAAAGATTATTAATCTAGAATAATGTCGCAATGGCCGGAACTACGGGAAAAGTAGGAAAAAAATTTTTCACAAAATGGCGACTGCCTGAAAAAAAAGTTTCTTTGGATCACTTTTTCTGACTTTTTCGAATTTTTTAAAAATCATAAAAATGAAAATTTGGGGATTTTTAGTTTTCTAGTTCCAACCATAAACAATCCTATAAAGAGGACAGTGTAAAAACTTCAAGTAAATCGGTTCAGTAGAACCTGAGAAATCGTGGGTATCGTTCCGAAAAAGTCTGTTTTGAAAAAAACGCGTTTAAAGTTTCGCGTTCCGGCCGAACTAGTTTGAATGCCGGGGCAGAAAAATGCCTATATCTCCGAAAATAATTTGAGTTTTGAAAAATTCTCTTGTACACATATTCTGGAATAGTTAAGCTTTGAAAATATAAAAAAATCGATTTTTTTAAATTTCTAGACTAGAATACCCCCATAACTATAATTTTATTATTCGAAAAGTGTGAACCTCACTTTAGTCAAAGATCGTATTTTTTATTTGAAAAAGTTAATACAGTGCACTCGCGGTAACGTGAACTAAATAAAACCAAGGGAGTTCACGTTAGTGAAAATGTTCACGTTAGCGATTGTCGAATTTGAAGACGCAAAAGAACTTCAAATTGCTAAATTCAGGATTTTTACACATTTAAATGTAAAAATATTTTATTATTGCCATTAGTATGTTCATGGGTATGAACATACATATTAAATTGCGAATAAAATTTCACATTAGATTTATTCATTGAAAAAATCCGTTATCTTTTTTGCTGCTTTTTCCTTTCTAATAGCTGAAATATTGCTTTCTCCCTTAAGCGTCTAAGTACACTCATGTCGCTTTGATCAACAATTGCATCTCCAGCCCATTGCAATGCCTTGTTAAAGATTTCAACTGCCTCACTTGCGGCAATTTTCTTTATGGGGTCTTCGGCAATACAATCATCATCGTCACTTTCTTCAATTTCATGGATTTCGGTGGTATCATCAACACAAGGGTCATCGTTCCACTCTCGAACCATTAGCAATGTAAACTCAACCTAAAATACAAAAAAGTTATAATGATATCAAAGTGTGTCGTAAAACTTCTACCTGAGGACTCAAGTCCTGAAGGAGATCAACTGACTTTCGCAGATAAAAGGGTAACAGCATCTTTCAACCTTACATTTTTCATTGATTCAAGCAAATCTAAGTTTTTTGCTGCTATTGAAGCCAACAAACTGTTTCTGTAATATAACTTCGTTATTTTAATCGCATTTTGATCCATAGGTTGCATTTACATGTTATGCGCTGCTTCTCCGTCTTTGTTCCTGGAGCAGTTTTTTCATGCGATGATACATAGGTCTGATCTGGCAAAAGCTTCCAGAATAAACCAGATTCGTCAGCATTATACAATTGGTCATTACATAACTCCATTTCCTCAATTTTTTGTTTTAGTTTCAGTTTAAATGGATCAACCAATTGAGGCTGCGATGAGAGTTTTTCTCCAGATACTTTAAGCAATCTAACTCCGTATCTTTTTTTAAATCTCTGGAGCCATCCGTCACAAGCATTGAATCCGGTCGCGTTTTCTTTAAGTAGGGAATGCAATTCCTAAGCCTTTTCTTTTAGCATTAATCCACTTACAGTACAATTCCTTTCGCGCATCCGGATGAACCAAAGGCTTTTAGACTTTTTACCATAGCTGGAAGCTCTGACGATTTTAAAGTTTTTCTTCTTCCCGGTCCTTGGTATGTATTATTCACGCATTTTAAAATGGCTTCTTTTTTCTTTTTGATACTGCATATTGTCACACTTGTTCCTTTTTTCAATCTGTCTAAAATATCTGCTTTTTCTTTTAATTGCAAACACTTCGATTTTTTAGAACTCATTCCGACTGATTGATCACTCCGCGAAAGAAAAAACCTTCAACTGAAGTAAGTCGTTGTCATATGGTAAAAATTTGCGCAAATTTTTCAATATTAGGGGAGCCCCGAACTTAAAAAATAAAATTTAATGTATTCAGTGTTGTCCGTATGTTAATAAAAAGTGTAGTAAACAAAAATTTTGTTCACATTACTGAGCTTCCTAAGTAAGTTTGTTCACGTTACAGAGTAGTCAATGTAAAAAAAAGCGTGTTCATGTTAGCCAGTGTTCATGTTAGACGGTGTTCACGTTACCGCGAGTGCACTGTAATTTGTTACTCAAAACTTTACTTTTTATTTTTCGTAAAATTACAAAATAAAAAAAATGTAATTATGGAGAAGTAATTTTGTTGCCCATTACTGTACTTTTAAATTTTTCTCAAAATAAGAACTCCTGTTTTAGTTTAAAGCTTTCTAATTTTGATTTCGAAATGCAATCAACATGACATCCAACATGACTGTACTGTCCACCTTAACTGCCAAATAAGTACTGTACCTATTTTATTAATTTAAGCATCCATTAACCCCAAAAAATCGCTGATTTAAATAAATCAAGCAAAACAGCCGCTTTCTAATCCGTATTTAATGAAAGTTTACAAATTTCTCACATAAAAAGACTAGTGTATAATACTGAAGGTTAGGTACGCCAAGCCAAAACCAAAACGCTTCTGCAACACCCACAAATATATTTGCTAAACAAACTTTATACTCTAAAACAGCTGAGAAGTTTGTTTGCAAGAAGAAATAGCCGGCCAAATGAAATCAAGATATCCACACAAAGTTTTAAATTATAAGCGGAAATAGCAAAGCAAAAAAGAGAATGCGACAGCAAGTAATTTTGTAAACTTCATTACGAAATAGGTGCAAGTAAGTTGAAAAGTTACTTCCAAAAAAGCGCGAAAATTAACAACACAGAAAGGTGAAGTAACAGTAAAAGTTTGAAATTAAAGTTGAAGACATTTCAACGAAGAGGTGAATTTATAAATTCATTAATAAACGGGCTGACAGAGTTTTCAAGTTTAATGAAAAGAGACAAAAAACACGTGCGGAGATGACAAAAAAGAGTTGCAAATCAAGCGCAGCAGAAGGTATGCATATACTAGCAATGAAGCACTAGCAACAACGAAAAACAAAAACAACAACAATAATAACAAGCCACAATAGCGCCATTAGTACGATTACTAATACCCATTTGTTACAACGTTGCATTTACTTTTGCTGTCTTCACATATGGGTACCTTTCTACAATACGAACTACAAATGTTACTCATACGCCATGTGCGTCATGAGTGTAAAATGCCTTGTAAACACATTGAGCATATATGACAGTGTATTATTTATGTTGGCGACATGAATGATGAGAGAATATAGCGTAGACTGCATGTGTAAGTGTATATGAGACAAGTGCGTCTGCATATGAAACCGTATATGTATATGTATTGTTTGTGCATAACAGTGTATTTGTAAGTATTATTTTCCTTTTCAAAGCGCACAAAGGCAGCTAAAGTCTACACCGAACATATACACACACGTATATATGCACATCTAGAGAAGCGTTTAGCATGCAAGTAATCATAAATGCATTCATACTCAAACAATTATATTTGCTGCGCGCTCTACAGCAGAGGTCAGTCGGGTTCGTTCATTCACTTGTAGCAAGCACAAAGCTACTAGTTATCCGCAGCTTGTTTTTACCATTTTCATTCGCTTTATTTCATTGTTTTATACGGTCGTACACATGAGTTTAATTGGAGTGTAATTTCGTTTGTTTGCTCACTTTAGTATGAATTGTGCGCATAAACATATTTAATACCAACAATGTTGGATATTTGGTAGCGAATTCACAGCTGCCATATTTTTACTACGGTTGAGGTTATCGGCTCATGGTAAGAGTTAGAAAATACATGCTCTAGTCTATATTTTATGTCCAAGCTCACGGCAACCAACAAATATACGGCCGATGATGAATACTATACCCAAATTCAATTTAGCGTGTTTCATGTAAGATCAGAGCATTGCAAGTAAGAACTGACTCAGAATCTAAAGCCATAAACACCTAGCACGGGCTAAATATGGAAACCCCACTCAATAACTAGCATTCATTGTTAAGAAAAAAGCTTAAATAATCATTTGGAACTGCACTGTCAGTCACATTTATGTCAAATTTCATGTCAAAATATTCATTAGTGATTGAGATACGTGTCGTTTTGTGAGCTGCTAAAAGTGAGTTTTTCGCGTTTTGCGAAGTCGAAGAAAGCCTTTGGTGATGAGGCTATGTCTAAAAACATGTTTACAAGTGGTATAGTGAGTTCCAAGCCGGCAGTGGTATAGTGAGTTCCAGGGCGACCATCAACCTCAACCGACGAAGCTCACGTTCAACAAATCAAAGATTTGGCATTGAAAAACCGTCGATTAACAATTAGAGACCTTGCTGATGAAGTTGGCATATCGAAAGGCTCAACCCGTACCATTTTGAAGGATGTTTTGGGCCTCAGGCGTGTCAAATCTCGACTGCTACCGAAAACATTGAATTTTTTGGAAAAAAGGCGTCGCATTGAAGTGTGTGAAAAGATGCTTTTCGACTACCAGGGTAACATGAAACGCATTATAACTGGCGATGAGACTTGGATCTATGCTTGCGACCCCGAAACAACTGATCAATCGAGCGAATATCGTGCCAAAAGAGAGCCGAGACCAAAAAAAATCGCGCCAAAGTCGCTCAAAAATCAAGGTCATGTTGACTATTTTCTTAGATTATAGTGGTGTTGTGCATTATGAATTCTTTCCAACCGGTCAAACAGTCAACAAGGAATATTATTTGAACGTTATGCGTCGTTTGCAGCAGCGAAGACGGAACTGAAGGCCATGCCGGAAAGTGACTACAACCAGTGTTTCGAAGATTGGAAAATCCGTTGGCATAAGTGCATTGCATCGGGAGGGGATTACTTTGAAGGGGATGAAATTTGTTTGAAAGAATAGATAAAGAATTTTCAAAAAACATACAATGTCACCTTATTTTTTGGGCAGTAGACAGGTAGGCAGTAGTAGCAGGTCACATCATTATCTGAAATTTGTTTGTACTAAGTTCTATTTTATTATCTTCGTTGGCAAAGTGAAAGAATCTGAAAAAATTTAAATGATGAAGGCTAATACCCAGAACTAATAGCATGAAATTTTCAAAATTACTTATAAATACATAGATTTGGACATATGTTTATCAACATATTTCACATTGCCTGAATAAGCTAACATATTTACACACAAATGCACTTTTGTTTACCAAATTTTCAGTTTTTTTCTTATGGCTGCTTCTGTTTTCTGCGTTTTTACTTTGTCAGCATTCTCGGCTTTCCTGAATTTAACAAAGCAATTTCCTGCTATATTCGATTACCTGACTAAACTGGTTTACGCTTGATTAAGCATATTTTTTTTTTTGTAGTTTTCTTTACTGCACTTAAATGTTATGCGTGAAGCAACGATGTGGGTTGAAAATTATATGTAGAAAGGGGAATTGAGTGCTTGTTTAAACAAAACATATGCTTTGAGAAAAAATCATGCAAAAATTGAATCAGCTGCTTGCAAGGTTAGCTCTACCAGGAACTGAAGATTTACACTTACAAAAACTATTGGCTTTGAACCAGTCAGAATCAGTTCTTTGAATGAGTTAGAAGTTAAAATTTAACATGGTTTAACCATCAAAACCCAAATTATCTTACCTTAGATGAGATAAACTTCCTCAGTGAGACGTTTCTTGGAACATACAGACTTTTAGGTAATTTTAATTCATCACAAACTCGCGCTTTTTGCAATGTCTTCAAAAAGAACAGTTAGGAGCAAGAACAAAAACAAAAAGTTTATTGCTTAATGCTTTTTTATGAGAAAGCCGTTTCCAAGACGTAAGATCAGTTTTGTAGTTTATATATTTTAGAAGCAGACCCTTACTTAAGAAAAGTATACGTTTTTATTAGAAATTAGAAAGCTGCAAGTTTTGTAAACTTACTTCAGAAATAATATTACAGCTAGTTTTGTTAGCCTGCCACTCCTGGTTAGTTTAATATCTACATATATCAGAGCATCAATATCCATTTTATTTTCATGGCGTTAAATATCTGAATACATAGGGTTTTACTCTTTGTAATATTATAAATATACGCAATCACGGTAACCCCAGTGTGGTCTTAAATTCAACACACTCGAAATCGTCCTAACCAGAATTAGGTGTATAAAAGATAAAAAGTTTACTAAAATCGCGAATCCA
Source organism: Bactrocera correcta (assembly GCA_027475135.1). NCBI lineage: Eukaryota > Metazoa > Arthropoda > Insecta > Diptera > Tephritidae > Bactrocera > Bactrocera correcta. The sequence goes on along the minus strand of CM050323.1, from coordinate 97,918,932 downwards.
CTGTTATCAACCTGATAGGGTCTCATAAGAACTTGAATATTTTCCAAAAAAATTTCAAGAAAAATTTTTCTAAAAACAAAGAAGTCCAAACAGCATGCATGGATCCATTAGTACGCAACCAGTAACTACCTTTTCTTTTCCGAAAAAAGCAAACACTTTTTTACCGCACGGTGTTTTCTGGGATTCAAAAAGGTAAACTATATCAATTAACTATAGAATGACCAAAATAATCATGTAAGTGGCTATACTAAACCAAATTATTGGGCTTAATCAATGTCAATATGCACAAAACTCGTATCCATTTATTTAAAAAGGTGTTCTTTCAAAATTTAAGCTTTTCTTTTCTACTCATGAATGCGCTCTCGTCAAGCAATTGGCTTCAAAGAGAAGAGACCTCGGCTTCTAGTTAACCCGTGGAATACACAAACACTCTCGAATGCTCTCTAAGTACTCTGTATGCTCTCTAAGTACTCAGTACTGCAGTTAACTCCTTAAATTCAAGTGGAGAAGAAAAACTGAAATTTACTTCAAGATTTTTCTTTTTTTTTTTGTTCTTTTTTAACGCATACTTTCACTAACCACTTTGGCCTCACGCGTCCATCGCTCATTTAATAATACCTATAATACATTAAAGACTATTAAATGAGCTTAACTCACTACCGCAAGTACACACACGCACACTCCATTACATAGTTTTCCATATTACTAGAAGCATACGCCTCCGACACTCATTTGCACACTTCTCTTCAACCCGGCTGTCTGCGTGCCGCGCTAGGTATACAATTATTATTATTGTTATTGTAGTTAACGCATTTAACCATAAACTGAACTCGACTATTTTATTAAATATTATGGCGTCGTAAGAAAACTAAAAGCTTCTTAATAGCGCATAAAAAGTATTATTTTAACTGACCGAAGGCGCGTGTATTGAGGCATGCATGAAGCCGTCGAGAATGGTCTGTCCACCAGAGAGACAGTTCTATAACTGTCGAGTAGCTTGACATACGTTGGTTGCCCTTTATATTTGGGGATTTGGCAACCCTAGTATTGCAATATGGCAACACACAACATAATCGTACAGTTTGACACTATTGATGGTTTACATATATACTCAAAACGTTTTGACGTACGAGCGCTAATAGTGTTGCTTACAGTAACCTAAAATATTCATCTCGGCTAAAAAATGGATAATTTAAAAAATTTTTGCGTGACTTTCGATGTGGCTTATCTCAGCAACAGTACACCGATGAACTTAATTAATTTTTTTCCAGTTCCATCAAGGACCAATGGTTATGAACGGTATGGGGAATTCAATCGAGGTCATAGATCACTCTATCACGAATTTCGTGAGTATCATACACTTTTACTTTTTGTACCGAAAACTATTGATGCTGTACGCGAACTCATATTGCAGGATTGTCTTGTTATCTATCGCGAGATTGGAAGCACTATAGGCATTAGTGGGACCATCATACATTTAATATTGCAAAATATTTTCTGCAGTCGACTGTATGGATGTTTCAAAATGAGCGGAATCCTACAAACACTTTCAAACAAATGGTTGTCTATTTTTCGGAAAACTAAACACATCGCAACCATACAACTAGATCAACACATACCAGTAATTTCTGAGTGGTACATAACAATTTTTCACCATGCCATTGCGATCTCGCACTCATCGACTGAAATAACTGCATTTTTGAGCACTTGAAACGTCGATTTGATGAGTCGTCTACCGTATAGGCACTGGATTACTTCTCTTTATTCCCATACTAAAACAATAAAATAATAGGTCAACGTTTTTCGGCAATCGAAGAGGCGGTTGATGCGTTCAGAATGCATGTTTTGGAAATACCTCAGGCGGAGTGACAAAAGTACTTCGATAAATGGTTTTGACTACAATAGTGTATAGATCTGAAATAACAATATATTGAAAAACAATAAAGTTAATTTCAATGATTAATATTTGTTTTTGTTTTCTAATCCCGAAATATAAAAGGCAACCTACGTATAGACCAGTAAATCGTTCATTTTACATGCCACTTTCACAAACTCAAAACAATTTTCCGACACTAGTACTTACTAGTGTGTGTATGTGTGACCGGGAGCCATTTAAGTACTTATGTATGACACATCCGTTCATAGTCGTTGAAGTTGTGTTTGTGTTATATATGTATTTATATATCTTCCATATTACTTGAATTATTGATTTGAAACCCTTATGTCTATCTACCAGAAGCTTTCTATCACATATATCTTCAGTATGTGACTCATACAAGATCAATGTAAAACTAAACTATCCGATAAATAAACGATTTCTTTACCAGACTCTTTTAACGATTTCCAATCGACCGATTCTTTTATAGAATGTTGAAAAACTCAGTAAAAATACAGGAGTTATAACAAGTAGATATGATCCCTGCTATTATCATATATTTTCTTTAGGTAGAGGTGAAATCATCCTTGCGATGCTATGATCACAGTCTAAATATATTATCCAAAGGAATTTTCTATTTCGGTTATTCTCTATTTTAAAATTCTATACGTTGTAATCTACTATACTCCACGTATTTTCTCCAATATGTATCCATTAGAGTAATTCAAAAAAAAAAATAAAAAATTTTATTTCGTTTGGTACTCAGAAAAATAGGTTTCTAGACACCTCTTAGAAAGCCTCTCCAAATATGAGTTTTTAATAGTAACGAGAAGGTCCACCAACGTACAGTTTTCTATAGATAAGACATCATGCAAATTAACTAATAAAACATCATTTCAAGACTCTGTTTTCAAACTATCTGCTAATATTAGGTTGTCAAAAAAGACTTGCGGTATTTTCGCGAGTTGGCGCTGAAGGCGCATAGTTCTAGTTTTAATTGTCGCATCGGGTTATGCTATACTTTTTTGGAAAGCTCATTTCACGCGCTAACACGTGTTTGATTGATTGTCGTTTCTTTTAAGTCGTTCGTGAGTTATACTCGTAGCGTCGCAAACATGGAGCAAAATAAAGAGAAAATACGACATATTTTACAGTACTACTACGATAAAGGCAAAAGTGCATCTCAAGCTGCCAATAAAATTTGTGCAGTTTATGGACCCGATACAGTTTCCATTTTCACCGCACAACGATGGTTTCAACGTTTTCGTTCTGGTGTAGAGGTGATCGAAGATGCGCCACGCTCCGGAAGGCCTGTCGTCGAAATTGCGATAAAATCGCTGATCGAAATCGAAAGAGACCGGCATAGTAGTCACCAAACCATTATAAACTATTTGAAGAAGCTTGGAGTCACTTAAGAAGCTCGATGTAAGGGTGCCACACGAATTGATTCAATAAAAATACCGCAAGACTTTTTTGACAAACCATTATTCCAAATATCTTAAGCTATTATCAAAATGCCTAGTATGCACTTATGCTTCCTTTCCAAAAAAATTCTGGTTTTTCCAAATCTTATTTGCTCCTGAAAATCAGACCTTGTATGATTTCTGGTTACATAAATTCGATAGTAATGGAGTTTTCTATATCCGTTTGGAACTAATTGGAAAGCCTTCTGCGTTTACCAAGAAAAATTCATTTTAAAATATCTCAAGAAAAATTTGCTAAGCACTCTTCGAAATCAGTATCGGTTCTCTTTGTCGGTCCCAAATTGAAAAAAATTTGGCTGAGGTAAAAAAAAAAATAGTTACGATGTGAGCTTAACTTTTTAACTTGTAGACTTTTTATTAACATAAATGACCGCAAACTTCGACGCCAGTAATCGATAACAATTTTCAATTATATGTAACTCCGCAATTGGATGAAAAATAAGCACAGTGTGTTCCAAAATCAACAGGGTATTCAAAAATTAACGCAAGAGTTAAATTTTCCGCCATTTGTGTAGTTATGTGCTGAAAACCCTAAAAACCAAATCGACAGCTGACTGTTTTACTTAGTAAAAATGGAGCGTTACGTGTCTGAACAACGTGCCTTCATAACTAAAATAATATTTAAAAAAGAGTGAAAGCTTGGTGGCCGCAAAATTTCATACAAAATATAGTCGGAATAAGTACTCTACTCTAGAATTTTGAAAAATTCGATTTTTTTCATATATTTAACGTTTAGACTTTCAAAAACATGACCTTGGAAGGATTTTTCAAAATTCGGCTTATTTTCGGAGATACAGCCGATTTTGTGAGGTGACGTCCGTGTTCACTAGAATTGTCTCCTAAACTTTAAACTCGTTTTTCTCGAAACTACTTTTTCCCACACGGTACCGGCATTATCTCAAGTTCTATACAACTGATTTACTTGATTTTGTCTGAACCTTCTTTATATAATCTTTTATCGTTTCTACCAGCATCGTGTCAAAATTTTTGTTTTTAGTATTTTACAAAAATTCAAGAATTTCAAAAAAAAAGCGTAAAAAATTATTTTTATTTTCAAGCCGACGCCATTTTTCAAAAACATTTTTTTCGTGTTCCCGGACTATAACAGCATCTTTACTGATTAAGAATTTCTTTTGATTTTCTTTTCAGACCACCAGGAGAATCAGGATCAATGTTACCAGGATGCGCCATTTTTTTTACACCTGTCTCTCCCCTCCTCCTCTAATTATTTTTATTTTTAATATTTTTTTGTAAAATTTTTTTTTCTGTATTCCTAAGATGTCAGTAAAAACACCATAAAAAATGGATAGTAAAAATATTTTCGGTTTTTTTTAAACAAAATTCAAAAAACTGCCCAAAATTTGATTTCTAGAGTAGAATACCCCCTTACTTCGTCAACTGAGAAAAGATTTTAAAGTGGCGGAAATATTAAATCTTGCCTTAATTTTGGAACAGCCTTTACAAAATAATGAAATATATGTCTAGTACTCGTATTCTGGGTTATATTGCAGTTGAAAACACTTACGTAAGCACAAACTTTATCATCGAATGCGATTCTAGTAAAATAAGAACAGAAAATTGTAGAAAACATTAGTTCGTTCTCTATCTTTAGGATTTACTAACAAGAAGGACGTGATGTTAACATGAAATGAAACACTTAAATTTGCTATTGATAGTACCAGTAGTATTCGTAAAAAATAATGCCCAATGATGCCGCCATACAACAATCTGAACCGCACGAGCTTTCGACTCACCCCAATAGCGACAATTTTGTTCGTTGACGAAGCCACTAAGCCAGAAATGGACGTCATGGAGACGACCAAATTTTGCGCGAAGAGCTCTTACTGTAGCCACCGGAGAACATAATTTTTCGTAATAATCTTGGATAATATTCAAGCCTTGTACCAAAGTAATACGTGACATGATGAAATGGCAAACCTTACTGACCACTGACACAAGTCCATAAGCAAATATTGCCGCCACGAGCTTTCAAAATCACGCCATCCCTATTGCTGGACGCTATATTAGCTCTTTTTATTCTATGTTTTATACCGAAGAATACCCCTCAAACCTCTCCACATTTCTTCTCCAATTCCTGATATAATAAAATTGCTTGCGTGTTGTGCTGTGTCAAAGTGCATGCCATTACGTTAGCTTGTTATAGCCGGCAACGCTTGAGGAAAATATAGCAAATTAAAAACGAAAGTATCAATGATGATTATGACGGCATCATGAGCCAGTGGCTGTATAGGCACCAATTAACGGGCGAGACCAATTGATTATTTCTGCAATGCGTCTTCGTCCGTGAACACAGATACACCCTTGTTTATTTATCGATTACGCTAATGAACAAGTCATCGAAACAGTTAAGTGTTTTTTGTTGTGGTGGCATGAGATTAAATTACCCTTTTACCGTTGAAAAAAAGAAAATAAATAATTTAATTAAAAACACCAGCCATTTCTTTCTGCTGAAGTATCAATAAATGTCGCCAGTAGAAGTACTTTTTTATTAAGTAGGCGTTAAAATAATGGAGAAATAAAAAGTCATACCAAACCACGGAGTGTTTTACATTTTCAGTACAGCGACTAATATGTATATTGGAACCTTAAAAGATTGAACATATTTATGTTAAAGTTTTACTTTTAAAAATTTCTGGTCATATCCAACGGCATTATTAATTGAATAATAACTAATGTTCAACAGTTAATGACTAATTGTATTCAATTTATTGCATAATAAAGCAATTAACTGCTTGTACGATTAGCATATAATTGACAATAAATTGATTTAGCAATACAAAAATATACAATAAGAGTCTAAACTGTTCAGGAAAATATGAAAAAGTAATAAAATAATAGTCTATGGATATTACACAATCTGGTAAATACGAGGGCTACTATATACATTTCTGGCCTAAAAATGAAAATAGGAATATTTATCAACGAAAATGGTTTTATTGTTTTTCAAAATATTCTCCATCAAGATTTATGCACTTTTGCACGCGCTCAAACCATTTTTCGAAGCACTTTTTCCACTCCGATTGAGACACCTCCAAAACATGGTTTTTGAAAGCTTCAACAGCATCTTCTGGCGACGAAAATCGTTGACCACGCATTATTTTCTTGATGTGTGGGAATAAAAAGAAGTCATTGGGTGCCAAGTCAGGGCTGTACGGCGAATGACCCATCAGTTCGACGTTTTGGCCGGTCAAAATGACGCTGGTTTGAGCCGATGTGTGAGAGCTCGCATTGTCATGGTGCACAATGATTCATCTTCTCTTGTTCGTTTTTCGGATTTCTCTGAAGACTTCCGGCAAACAAATGGTGGTGTATCACTCAGAATTGACCGTCCTACGTTGCTCAAGCGGAACAGTCGCTACATGACCAGTTTTGCCGAAGAAACAGGCGACCATTTGCTTCGAAGTGCTTCTTCTACGAACAACTTTCGTTGGATTTGGCTCGTCTTGGAAGACCCACACGGTCGATTGCTGTTTTGTTTCGGGCTCATACGCATAGATCCATGATTCGTCACCTGTGACGATCTTATAAACGTCTTTTGAAGCACCGCGATCGTATTTTTTCAGCATTTCTTTACACCAATCCACACTAGCCTTTTTTTGAGCGATTGTCAAATTGTGCCTGATCCAACGAGAACTAACCTTTTTTACGGCCAGGTGTTCATGCAATATGAAATGTATGCTAGTGGGAGAAATGCATAGGCATGCCTCTATCTGAAGGTATGTTACATGACGGTCTTGCATTATCAGTTCACGTACGGCATCGTTGTTTTCTGGCACAACGGCTGTTTTTTGACGACCTTCACGGAATTCGTCTTTGAGCGAGCGTCGGCCACGACTGAATTCGTTGTACCAGTTTTTCACAGTGCTATAGGATGGTGCTTCATAGCCATACAAAGATTTTAGTTCATCGATGCACTCTTGTCGTGATAGTTCATGTCGAAAGTTGTGAAAAATGATCGCACGAAAATGTTCATGAGCTAATTCCATTTTTTGGCCGAGATTAGTTCTTTAATTCCCTGTAAATAAAACAATTCACGATTAAATGACAAAACGTTATGAGTGATGTTATGCTGAAAAAAAAACGACTGACGCGCTACACTAATCTCGGCAATAACCGCGTAGCCATGTCTTGGCCAATAAAGAGCAAGAAGTTAATGTTAATACCATAAAGTTTCCATTGTAATCTTTCTTTAAATAGCGAAACTTTAAAAATTTCGTTGAAACAAAACTGTGAGAAAATATGTGTGAACATTAATATTGTGCGCTGGAACTTGTAAGTTATCTGAATTTGGTGCTTCATTCAATTTTTTGCAGGAAGTTAGGCAAATATTATCTTTTTTAGTCATTTAAGAAGAATTATGTATTAACAGGTCAACTGAAAAGTCCCCAGCAAATAATGGATAAAAAGGAACTTATCGTGTTGATAAAATATTACTCTTTGAATGGGGAAAATATATTGAATATCAAGAACTAGAATGCTAAGTTTAGATGTGGTGATGATGAAGATGAGCACCGAAAATGGTAGACGCCCAAAAGAAGTTTTTTGAAATAGCAGTCACTCTAAATATATAAACTATACGTGTAGATTATATGATTCACGAATATTTGGATATGAGAAAGTGCTGAGTAAAGTGTGCCCCACGCGAATTCAATTTTAACCAAAAACAACGACGAGTTGATGATTCGAAGCAGTGTTTGGAGTTAATAAATAATAAATTAGAGTTTTCGCATCGATATGTGACAATTGATGAATCATGGCTCTATCATTTCACTCCGAATTCCAACCGACAGTCATCCGGGTGGACTACACACGATGAACTCGCTCCAAAGCGTGGAAAAACGCAGCAAGGTTATAATGTCTGTAGTTCGTCAATATATTTAAAAATCAGGACCATCAACAGCGACTATTACATAGCGTAAGAAGGTCGAAATCGCCGAAAAATGGCCGCAAGAAAATTCAACTTTATTGTTACGCGATTTGAATTTCCCTCAAAAACGACATTCTTAAGAACGTAGCGTTCAAAAAAAAAAAAATAAGTAAAAAGCAGAACCTTAAAACCGTTCAAAATTAGCATCACAATATATTTCTCCAAATATTTTGGAAAATCTTGTATGCCAAACAGGATGATGAGCGGTAAAAATGTATCGTAGAGGACGTAGAAAACATTATAAATAATTAAAAACTAAAGGCAAAGACGTCAAAATGTTCACAATTAGAGCTTTCTTGAATTAACTTTTCCTAAACAAAGTACTTTAATTTAATTTATATAAAAAACTTTGTCACCAAAACTAACAAAATACCCTCAAACCACTTACCAAAACACATACCGAAGTCTGAAAACCCCCAACACCTTCTCCACTTCACTCTTACGCATTTAGTAAGCTGATAGCTCAACATTCGTTCTTATGCATTTTAAATTGCAGTGGGATTGGGAGAAAACATTGAAGATCAAGTATTACAACAACATTTACAAACTGAATATAATGTGGCAATAGCGGACAAAACTGAGGATTCAATGAAAATAAAAAGAATACCACAAAAAAAAAAAACAAAAGAAAAGATACTTCAAAGTTAGCTATGATAATGATAATAATGATGAGGACAAGGGATGATGAGAATAAGAGTCAACTCGAATAACTAGCATAGCAAAATTGAAAAGAACAGCAAATATTATATAAGTGAGTGTAGTGAAGTCTAACTTAAGTACATGAGAATGATGAAAGAAAAGTAGAAAAGTTAAAAATGTAACAAGGAAAACTTAAATGTTAGCTGACTGGAAGGGAGAGAGAGGTGAGAGAAAGATGAAAGTTTCAATTTGGTACTACAAGGTGGTTGTGGTTTGTCAGAAGTGTGAATTGCTCAATTTCGCTTATCCCTTCGTTTTCGTATCTCATTTTATTTGCTACGCCTTGTTAAGCTTGCTCATATCACTTACATAACACTTGTGGCCAAACACTTTGATTCCCATGTTTACTTATGGCCTTGCACTTACAAGCACATCTACTTGATCGTTATTAAATAACTCACGGCCGAAAGGCGTTCAACATGAGGTCAGCCATTTTAATTAAGAAAGTTTTGTGGCTCACGTACCGACAATCGAATATTCGATACATTTCGAATGGTATGTTTGTTAAAAGAGAAATCTCAGGTAAATCGCTTTTGGATGTGAAATAAAACTTCGATAAACAAAGTTGTGACACTCATGTTAACAGATCATAATGACATAAGAAAGGCAAAAGAAAAAAGGTGGCGAATGTATTTCGAACCCTTGGGATATGTGCTATTTTAGTAACATTGTAGGAACAAAAGTTTGCAATTTTTACCTTATACTACTGTGCCCAAAAAATAAGGTGACATTGTATTTATTTTGAAAATTCTTTATTTCTTCCAAATCAATTTCAATTGTTTCATATAAAGCCCAAAATAATAATGTTTATGACGTTTACTTTAGGAAATACACCGAATTTCGGCACTGCTTTTCAGAGTAATAAATAATTTGGTCTTGTCTGAGTTAGTCTTGAATTATTATCTTAGTCAACGGTACAATCAGCGAAAAAAAATTTTGATCGGATCATTTTTAACACATATCTGTAGTACAAACTGATCGTATGGAAACCTTTTTTTAGTTGAAAACTGTCACGATATTGCTAAGTTGTTAGGACTGTACTTAATTACTTGCCAAATATGAGCGCAATTGTTGGTACGCATCAGTGGTGCATTGCGATTTTTGGATAAATATATCGAACAAAGAATTTAACTCAAATTTTGTATTTCTAAACAAACTTTGTGTGCGGAATCGCTGCGAATGTAGGAAAACAGAAGCCGGGAGTGCTGCAAGGCCTTCAAAGGCGGTCGAAAGATCATTGAAGGCATGCCACGTTCTGGACGACTTTCGACTACTTCAACAGATGAAAATATTAAAAAAGGGGATGATATGGTGCTTGCAAATCGTCAGGCAAGTGTTAGAGAGATGGCAAGACACCTCTCGCAAGTCCCTTCGAATGATTTTGGTGGATATTTTCGGTATGAAATGCATTCTTGCTCAACTCGTCCCGATAAAGATGATTTTTTTCTAAAAGAGTGCCGAAAAGAGTCTGTTTGGACGATCGAATTCCGATCCCACATTCTTGGAGAGCATTATATCTGCCGAAGAGACATGGGTTTATGAATTTGTCATACAAACAAGCCAACAATCATCAGAATGGAGGAAAAAAAACACGAAGGAAACCAAAAAAAAAAAAACACACCAAGGCCGCTCAAAAATCAAGGTCCTGGATTCATGGATTTTATACAATAATAATAATAATACAACATCGCATCGAATCACCATTGTGACCGAATTTAAAGTCAAAATCAAAATGAATACCAAACAATATTCACCAGGTTCGGCTCTTATGATTTTTTCTTGTTCCCCAAACTGAAATTGTCGCTCCGTGGAATTCGTTTTCTGTCGATCGAAGAGATAAAACAAAATTTGCTAAAGAGGGTATTCTAGTCTAGAAGCATGAATTTCAGATAATTTTTAAATTGTCGTAAAAAAAAGGCTATTAATATTTTTACCATCATTTTTTTTTTTATTAGTTATTTGTTAATTTTAGAAGAGTAGAGAAAAAAATTAAAAACTAAAAAAGTAAAAAAATTTAAAAATTATGAGCTAACGGTCTCTAAAAATTTCCACGTGACCATACCCATGATTTCAACCCTCCTAGTTATCTGAAACCAAAAAGAAAAAAAGATTATTAATCTAGAATAATGTCGCAATGGCCGGAACTACGAAAAAGTGGGAAAAAAATTTTTCACAAAATGGTGACTGCCTAAACAAAATAAGTTTTTTTGGGTCACTATTTCTGACTATTTCGAATTTTTTAAAAATAATAACAATAAAAATTTTGGGACGGGGCTAGTTCCAACCATAGACAAGCCTATAAAGAAGACTCTATAAAAATTGCAAGTAAATCGGTCCAGTAGAACCTAAGAAATCGTGGGCATCGTTCCGAAAAAGTCTGTTTTGAGAAAAACGCGTTTAAAGTTTCGCGTTCCGGTCCAACCAGTTTGGATGCCAGGTCAGAAAAATGCCTATATCTCCGAAAATAATTTGAATTTTGAAAAATCTTCTTGAATGCCCCCTAAAGGAGCCTAAAACCATCCCAAAAAAAGTTTGTGAAAAGTGTTTCGAGGAATGAAGAATTCGTTGATATTAGTAGATTGCATCGGGTGTGAATTATTTTTAAGACGACAAAATATATATTGTTGAATAATTGAATATTTTGCGTCTTATTTATAGTTTCCGAATACTTTTTTGTCAGAATATAGATTCAGTGGATATAAACGACATTTTATTTCTTTAGAACAATCTCAATTTTCATTGATTTGACAACCAAGGTACTTGAAATTTTTAACCCTTTCGATAGGCCTATTGTTAATCATGTGGTGTGTTTCATTGTATATGTTTTTTCTACTAATAATCATGTAATTCGTCTTATTTATGTTAATGCGCAGGTCATATTCGTCACTACGTAAGTTAACTCGGTTTACAAGTTCTTGTAATCCCATCAAGCAATCGGCTATAAGTGTAGTGTCCTCTACATAGCGTATATTATTGATGAAAATACCATTGACTTTCACACTTTGATCAATACTGGTTACCGATTCTTGATATATTACTTCGGAATGTGCATATGTTATATAACAAGGTGGTATGAATGTAACCAGTAGCAAGTTGTGATCCGAAGGTACATCCGCTCCTGAATATGTATTGACCTTTTTTCATAAGGGAATAGAAGCGATTATTTATCATATTGTAATTTATTTGATTTCTGATGATATTATCAGAGGCGTTCGATGGAGATTTCCATCCATAAAGTCTTCTGGGAGGCAGGCTAAATAATGTGTTCCAAACTATATGTTTGTGTTCTTGACAGAATTGAATCAGTCGACCTCATTTCTTTCTCCTAAGCCATATTGGCCTGCGACTCCTTCGACTTTATTTCTTCCAACTTTTGCATTAAAATCACTTTGAATTATAGTATATTTATTTCATATGGTTTTGTTAATCGCATAAGTTCGTATAGTTCATCATAGAAAGTTTCTATTTGCTCATCACTTTTGTGGGCCCTTGGAGCATAGAAAAATAACTTTAGCATTATTGATCTATCAGATTTCGGCAAATATCCGATGACAGATTTTGAAATGTCTTTTTTAACTATAATGCCTACACCGCTGTGGTGATTTTTAGTTTGGTTGCCAGAGAAAAAAACTTTGTATTTTGAGAAATAAGTTCTCCACAATCTAGCCATCATGTTTCACTTATGCCAAGTAAAACGATGACTAATTTTTCCATTTATAAAATCGTATTGGCTAGTTTTCCAGGCTCGTATAAACTTCTTGTGTTCCATGTTCCCATGTTTAAATTTTGTTTTGTTTTACCTCCGGGAATTCTTAGCACCTTCGATCTGCCGGACCATTGTTTTGTTTGACTATTAAAATAGATATCGAATTATAACACAAAAGACAGAGATGAAATACAGTGCTCCATTACTACACTGTACTTAGCATAGTCTTGCAAGTTTGTTTTCTAAAGACGTTTTGCTTCGCCGAACACAAATGCCCCTATTGCGGTTTTCAACCCAACTGCATTTCAGTCGAAGTTTAAAAATTCAGTATTGCCAACTTCAACTCAATCCGTCAAAAAAATTGCGGTTGTAGTATGATCGAAATTCAACTTTTTTTGGTATTGCGGTTTTCAACATTGTATAAGTGGGGTTGACGAATATATAAATAAACTTCGACTACTTAATAGCAGTTGAAGTTCAACATTCGTGCAGTGAAATACAAAAACATATTAAAGAAAAATGGAGAACGCGTAAAATAACTATTTTAATTAATGTAAAATTATTTTAAATTTATATTTTTTATACATTTAAAAAAAAAAATAAAGTTACAACAAAAAAGCAATTCGAAAAATTGACAGAGTTAACAATAAATTCAAAATCAAAGAATTGTGGGAGAGTGTGGCACTGCAGTTAAATTGTTTAGGGCCACCAAGCAGAACTGCCTACGAATGGGGACGAGTAAGTTATGGTTATGACATTAAAAAATTTTTTTATTATGTAGGCAAATCTAAAGAAAAAACTCTTCAACAACAGGAATAACTACCTCGCGACTGGTTACCATAGCTTAAGATTACATTAAAAAATGAAAAGATATTGTTATTTAATGAATTTATTTAAATAAAATTTAAATATATGCCTGAATAAATAGAACATTAGAAAGAATAAATGAAATTTAATATTTTAATTATTTAGAGGGAAGTCATAATATTATTGCAAATTATTCGAGCCGTATCCTCTTCTTCTCTTTCTATGTCCAAAACATTATTGGTCATTGTAGTATTTGAAGTAAATGGTATTTTTTCCGGAGATTCCACTTGAAAGTGTTGTCAAATATTGTGCAATGCGCAACAAGCATTCACAATTTGCGTACAGATAAAAGACATCGAAATCTACTCTTGAGTACACCAACTGTCCGCTCTACAATATTCCGGGCCTTTGAGTGTACTGTATTGTAGCGTGCTTGGGGTGAAGAAGCTTCCGCCAAGCGATAAGGCGTCATTAAAATTTTGTGCAGAGAATAGCCAGCGTCGCCTAAGAAATTACATTACTCCAATTATTTAGCAATAAATACGATAAAGTCTTACCCAAGATCCAAGTGTTATTCTGTATGTTGTTCTGTAAATGAACTTTCAAATCGCTAACATTGAAAAGAAAAGAGTCATAATTTGCGCCTGCATGCCTAGCATCCACATACCGAATAGACATTTTATAATCACAAAGCTAAAAATTTTAAGAAATTATACCATTTTGGTTCTAATATAATTCAGATTTTATGCATACAATCATCACGTTTAAACTGTAGTAGCCCTTTCTGTTAAGATGAAGATGTTGCACTTCTTTTCTTGGTGAAATTATGCGAACATGAGTCCTGTCGATGCAACCAACAACTCCCGGGAAAGCACTTTTTGAATAAAATGAAACTTTTGAAGCGTTTTGTTCCTCCTCAGTCTTTTGAATTTTAATCCATTGGGCACAAATACGTTGTTCAATTATATTTAGAACCTCTTTAATTACTAAAGATATCGTAGGTTGCGTCAACCCAATGTTAAAATCATTTCCACTGCATTTTTGATAACCACCATCAGCAAGGAAACGCAGAGTTGCGCATAATTTTAAAATAGGAGGTATAGCCGTTCCTCGTACACGTTTGTGGAAATGTTCCTTCATCTCATTCAGTAAAAAACAAAATGCTTCTTTATTTAATCGAAAATAACTTATGAATCTGCAACAAATATTACTAAAAATCCACTCAATTGTGAAAAAACTATGGCTTACTTTGCATTTGGAAGCTCCAATGGATTTGATCACGAAGGCTTTTTCGTATACGTAGCACATCAATTTTGCCCCCAATATTTTCGTCATTGTAATATAAATCAAAACTTGTATCCATTTTTTTTATTTATTTTAATGTTTTTTCACTTTTTCTCGAGTGACAACTGAATTCAATTGTTTAAATATGTCGTTTAAAAAATTTTTGCTGTTTCACTATCTGTCAAATTTCCCTTTCCTAGGTTGGCAACGCCAATCATACTTCGACTGACCTTTGTTGAAAAATACCGACTTTGAAGAGAACCCCGACTTTGATATGGACGCTGAAATTTTAGACTGCTTGAATCATTCTATCTCAGAGTTAGAAGTAAACCTTTTGGAGGAATCATTTGCTTCTGTGCAAGCATCCGAAAAGCCGCGTACATCGCGTTCAACTCAAAAGCCTAGGAAACAAACCAATTCTCGTCGTCGTAAGATAACTGCAGGTCAGTCACATAGTAAGGCTAAGAGAGCCAAACCATCCTTTACGTGGGTCGATGATAATATCGAACCTAGATCTCCAATTTTCCCTGAGGGTAATTACAGTGACTGCAGCAACCTAGAGCCATATGAGCAATTCCAAAAGTTTTTTGATGATGAATTTTTGCAAATGCTGTGTGACGAGTCAAACAGATATTCGTTCTTAAATAATAATGGGAACCCAGATATTACAGTTGGAGAAATGAAAGTATTTTTAGGAATTCTGATAATAAGTGGATATACCTATTCTCCAAACAAAGAAGCATATTGGAGCGTTGACAAAGATATTCAAATTCTTGTGGTTATTGACTCGATGAGGCGTGATCGTTTTCGAACTATTTTTGGAAATCTACACTTTATTGACCCCGGAAAAACAGATTTATCGGATAAAATATGGAAATTGAGACCCCTAACTGAGGCTTTGAAAGCGAATTTTGCTAAAAATTTTCATCCAGGGCGGAATTTGTCCTACGATGAATTAATGGTGGAATACTACGGCAGGTACGGTTGTAAACAATTTATTAGAGGCAAACCGTTGAGATTTGGTTATAAAATGTGGTGTTTGAATACGCCTTCCGGTTATCTTCTAAACTTTGAGATGTATCAGGGAAAAACTTTAAGACGAACGAAGAGTACGCTGCAAACTACGGAAAGAACGCTTCTCCGTTATTTTCAATGATCGATGAATTCGATGAAACGTGGAAGCCACTTCCATTTCAATTCTTGTTCGATAATCTCTTCACTTCAATACCTGTTTTGGTTGGATTAAAAAAATGGAATATGAGGGAACTGGAACAATTTGGCAAAATTCAACACCAATCTCTAGCCCTTTGCCACTGAAGGATAAGATGAAAAAAAAGGAGCGTGGTTATATGGCTAGTTTCCGGATTTCTGAATGCGATATTACAGTCACGAAATGGGTAGACAATGCAGTAGTTTACGTTGCATCAACTTTATTTGGGAAGGAACCGGTAGGGACAGCTGAAAGATACTCTAGAGCAGAACATGCTCGAATTCAGGGTCAAGTCCCCAATGCTATCGTAATGTATAATAAGAATATAGGCGGAACAGACCGGATGGACCAAAATGTTAACGCTTACAGGATTGGAGCTAGAGAGAAGAAGTGGTGGTTCTCAATTTTTACCTGTTTGGTTGATGTCTCCATTCAAAATGCTTGGCTCTTACATAGGAAAGGCGGACACTGGCTAACCCAGCTACAGTTTAGAAGAACCATTGCTAATCACTTTTGTCGTACTTGTGGACAAGTCCGAGAACCATGGGAATTTAGACGTCCGGATTCGCAAATTGAGCTTGATGCTAGATATGACCTAATTGGCCATTTCATAGTTAGAAATCCTACCAGGAGACGCTGTGCTGGAAACAACTGCCAGCGATCAATAAACACTAAATGTGGATTGTTTCTACCACTTTCACTTTAAACCAGTTTGAGTTTACTTTTTCAACCAAAAATTGATGAATTTTCATACGTTTGTACTTGTTTCGTTTTCTTTTTGTAAACTTTATAATTAAAATAATAAAATTGATGAATTAAATCCAATGGAAGTGTTTATTTACATGTTAGTATCAAACATTGTTTTACATAATAGAAACCCGCGAGCGTTACATATATGTCACGGGTCGTGCAGACCCCCCGGAGAGGGGTCGAAACTTTTTTTTGTAGTTTTGTGTACATATCAACCCTTGTAGTATCCACACAAAGTTTGGTTTCTCTATCCTTGCTATTTAACTTTCGCGTTTTATGGGTTAAAAACCGAACTTAACTTAACTCAACTAAAAATGATTTAATGTATTATTTTAACTTCTCTTTAGTTAAAGATGGTGATTTCTTCTTAAACTAAACTTCAAATTTAGCTAGAAACTACCTCACATAATAACAGCCAACAGCATCCGTTACTAGTTGCTCAACATTTCTCATTAATTTGAAAAACACCGTAACACTTATATTACGACTAAATTTTACCAGCAACAACAGTTTGCGTATGCTTGAGCAAAAACTATTAGTTTCACCTAAGGAAACCGGAATATGAAATTTCATTTTGCATAAGCCATTATCCTGTAATTAGCAGGTGTGTTCTGAGAATTAATTTCGATTAAATTTGCCAAGTTTGAAAAAAGCACAGCAAGTTTTTGGCGCAAATACTAAATTTTGCAGCAAAACACAGTCATCACGTCATTTATCAAAGTTGACGCAAGACTTTACTGGCAGAGAAATTGAGGGCAGACGTGAGATTTGCAATGCTTTACAAGAATAATTAATTTAAAAGAGTTGTTATTACTGGAATATCATCAAATTACAAGTGTGTAGAGCAAATACTTTTGCTTCCGCATAGTCAACACTTAATAGTTGAACGGCTGGAATGAGCAATGTCGATAATGACTAAATTATTTGAACAAATCATTTTAGAGTCAAATTAAAACTTTTTCTTGAATGGAATTTGAGGATCTACAAAAAAGTTATTTTTTTTAAAAGGACTCGTTTAAAGTTTTTCGAGGACAAAGTCCAAATTTAAATTGCAAGAAATCATTTTTACATAATTTCACAAAATAGTGTCTTCCAAAATTTATTTCGTCCTTTCGGACGATATAAGTGAAAACCTTTAATCTTGTTTTGGTCCACCCTAATATAATGCTCTCGCCTTAACTTTTCACTGCATTCTCACACTTTGTTTGACTTTACACACTCATAGTTCGAACACACTTAAGTATTCACTTAAGTACATCTACTTAAGTATGATGGCAAGAAAATTGTTTCCACTTGCATCTGTATGTGTATGTGTGCAGTTGAGCGTGGGAATGCAACAAAGTGCACTAGGTCGCGCACATACATATATCTTATGCCATCGTATAATCACTCATATAAGTTACTGAGTATGAAGTGATGTGTGTGTGTGTGTGTAGTGTAATTAACTTTGTTTACTATGGTAAGAATATTTGCAAAGTTTTCATTTAAAGTTGTGTGGTGAAATTCCGATATTAGATACTAAAATATTTATGTTTCAACTGTATAGAGAAAAGTGCCATGCTGCACATCGTAAAAAGTTATTATGAAAATAGTGAGAAAGATTGATGGTAATCAGAACCTGTAGAAATAAAGGAACTTTGCGCACTGTGCCTCAATTTTGTGCTTAGGCAAGTTGTGTAACATTCAATCAGGAAACGTATAGGAGTCACACGAAGCGGGATCTCTCATAGTTAGGTAGGAGTGCAGCCCTATCGGACTCAATCAGCACTTGATGTGCCATTTTGATACAGTGTTTGTAGAACCTCCTGTATGTGCTATTACGGTTCACCTTCTCTCTCAAACCATTTTGAGGTTTCGATGAAACTACTTATGTCTGATATGCTTTTAGTGGAAACCCATTGAAGGTTTGATTTTATAGTGTTTTTCCACCTGTTGTTTGCAATTTGTTGAAATTGGTTATTGATCTCTCCTTTGATCGATCCTAAGTAATAGCTCCGCTTCGGATTTATTGAGGAAAGCTCCTGCCTTTGCCAACTCGTCTGCTTTTTCGTTACCGAAAATGTTCCTGTGGCCTGGAACTCAGATCAAGTTTTGTTGGAGCTTGTCTTTTATTGAGCTTAGTGCGCTCTTGTGAACTATGCTGGAATTTGTCATGGGTGAAGACAAGGCCAGGAGCGCTGCCTAGCTATCCGTAAATATAGTTGCTTTATGTATATTCCCATGGTTTTCTAATAGAACTTCGCAGGCTTTATGCCTAGTACTTCTGCTTGGAAGATGCTAGCCGAGTTCGGTAGACGTATAGAGAGAGATATGCCTAGATCGGCGGAGAAAACCCCCATGCCTATTCCGCAGTCTATTTTGGACCTGTCGGTATAGACTGAGATGGTATTCTCCTCTCCTATTGAACCTCTTCTCCATTCACGTCTAGATGGTATCCTCACCTGGAAGTGTCTATTGAAGTCCAGCTTTGGGAGAATGTAGTCTGATTTATTAATGGTGAGCTTATTTAGGATTACACTATGTCCGTAGTTCTGCTAATTCCAACCTTACAATTATTTTATTCTTATCGCCGCAATAGCTGGTGTTTTGTGAATAAAAATGTCCATTGGTAGTTGATGCAGGATCACATTGAGCGCATCAGTCGAACATGACCTGATTGCACCACTAACACCCGCACATGCTGCCCTTTGTATTCCATTTAATTTTTTAATCTTGTATTGTTTGTTTAGCGCCTCGCCCGGGCATCGGAGGGGACCGTTCGCGATCAGCTATTTATTACCCCGCACTGACCATTCAGCCCTCGGCACGGGTACCTACACCTTGGCTTAGGGTAGTGATGATTCCGGTATCCTCATACTTCCACAAAAGGAGATGGGCGTAAAACCTAAGATTTAATAATCCATATCACTCTTGTGGGAATTATGAGATGTCCCTCTTAGTTCGTAAAATTAGAGTGCCTCTTTTGGGATGCACACTTCACTCTTACCACGACAAGGCGACCAACTTCAAAGAGGATCTTTCATACTAAAATATATTCAACTTCTATGCTTTTTAAGCAATAAGACTTAAGGGTTTTATGTCTTCACTAAGTGGTCCTATTTACTCAAATTGCGTATGATAACTCGTGACTAAACTGGAGGGAGAAATTTAACAATAAAATTATACTCTATGTAACTCGGCAAGTACTATTGTATGATCCTAAAATGGCAACAATGCCAGGGAGAGAAGTATTCGCACCTAGAAACTTTTCTAAAATTTCATTCTTAGTGTAGTGTCCCACCTTTCTCATTTCATCATCTTCTACTACTACATACCAACAGTCGCAACCCTACGAAAAACAACGTCTTCAATAGCGATGTGACTCGGTTAAGAACTCGGTTTTATGCGCAAAAATCTGTAAAATTTGTCAAAGGTCATTAGCTGATGTCTCTTTCACCATAGCTAACACACAAAATGGTATAAAGTGGCATAGGAAAGGTCTAAAATTTTCACTCACTGATTCGATTGCCAATGGAAGCCTCAACTTTCGACACAACCACTCAGTCTATGATGATACAAGTTATGTAAGCTTTCGGATTTATAGGCATCTCATTATGTATGAATATTTCGATTCTGTGAAAACAGTTAATATATATATGTATATGTGTGTGCGTATATAAATATACTACAGATAAGAGAGCGTCCAATTTTCATGTGTTAATTACTCCATCGATCTGAAGTTTTCTTAATGGCTTACGGCCAGTTTTCGCTGGAATTTTATAACTTAAGTAGGGATAAATCGGAATGATGGCTGCAATTTGTCCACATTGTGATCCGGTTAACTTTCAAGGTAAAACGCCCGGGACGTGTTGTGTTAATGGCAAAGTGAGATTACATGCATTGAAAACTCCACCAAATTTGATTTAAGGTACGATCTCAACTGCTAAATCAAAAGGAGAAGTTTTTTGATACCGCGTATCCCTATTCCAAATAAAATGCCATTTCAATTCGAACAATTACAATTGAGTTTTAAAAGCAATTAATATTTTTTTTTGTTGTTAAAGTAAATTATTTTTTATTATGGAGTATGTAACGGTCCGCTTGTAGTTAAGCGCAAACAATATACCTTAATATATAAGACATACATATAATTTTTCTTTACTAAAATCTCGAACAAGTGGAAATATTTGCACAAAAATAATTCATATTTTACATCATGGAGAATCCATGCTATATTTCGCCACAAATAATTCTTTATTCCACATTTCATTGACTTGTTTACATTACAGTAGAAACCCAGGCCGACGCTCCAGAAGCACCATTCCAGCTTCTTACGCGATCATATCCAATATTTGGACCTACGGTTAAATATACCTATTTAGGCTTTTTTAAAACTTCTCATTGAGACGATGTAAAGTTCGAAAGTCAAACTATTCTAATTTTGAGTCACAAGAATCAGCGAACTCGGACAAAAATCAAAATTGTGGTTAAAATATCTGCTGAATTCTGTGTTTCCTTAAAGTATCAGACGACTTAAAAGTTACCGAACGGACTATTATAGAGCAATTTTATTGAAATTGGATTTTATCATCGATTGCAGTTGCTATTGAAGATTTATGTTGCCTAGTATAATAAATTTGTCAGATCGACAAAAAAACTAACACAACATGCAACTCTGAGTCTTTTAGCTTTTTATACCCTTCACAGGTGCATTTCTGTTAGTAACTATGTATTCAGTTTGTATGGAAACTATATGCTATAGTAATCCGATCTAAACAATTTTTTCCGAGATCACATTATTTCTATAAACAATAACTGATACCAAATTTCGTGAAGATATATCGTCAAATGAGGAAGTTTCCCATGCAAGCATTTGATTCCGATCATTCAGTTTGTATGGCAGCTATATACTATAGTTAGCCGGTCTAAAGATGCAACCGAAGTCAACGTTTTTTCTTGTTTTTTAGTTGAAATCGATAAGCTTTCACTTTGAATAAATCGAATTGATTTCAATTCATATTAATAATATGACAGCAGAAAATCTTAATTAATTGCAAAAATACAAATAATTAAACATAAATCTTTACACATCTCCTTCGCACGAATTTCGAAATCCATTTATAGAACATCTAAGTGATTTCTTCTTGTTAAAATACGCTTAACCCTTCGTGCGAATTTGCTTCTTTTCCTTCGCCCTATTTTTGGATTTCCGCGAACCGATAAGACAACGCAACTGAAAACCTTAACACTACGTACATATATCGGTTCATATATATATGTAATTATAAGTATATAAACTTATGCAATTATTTGCGCCAACTGGTGACATTTTCATTCAAGCTACAAAGCCACTAAGCGCTGAAAATGACATGAGACAATATTGTAAATAAGTGGCAAACTGGGTTTTTCAGACCCAAAGTTTGACCAAAAAAAAACAACGGTAAATTTCTTGAATATTATTAATTTCAAAGGCAATTATTGGCGCTTTATGTGTAATCTTAGTAGTAATTATCTGCGTAGAAAATTTAGAGAAAGTGACTTTTAGACCGACACAAAATTTGATGAGAATTTTCGTAGTCATCTCTGGAAAATTTACTATTAACGTGAGGCACATACACTTTGCAGCGAAAATAATCAACGTCGATTGTCATTATTAGTTTTTTTTTTTTTGTTTTTGCACTAACCAGGTGGCAACGCTAAAATTCAAACTGATATTGCGACGTGCACAGTTTTAATTAAAGCTCGTGACACGCCTTTTGTTTGTGGCACATCGATTTTAGCCGCATTAAAACCCGCGCACACAAGAACGCACAAATATACTGTAGATCCAAACAAACACTCACACATAGAAATATGTATATGCACATGTTGCACATGAGGAAAATTGCAATTCAGCCTTGCGATGACAAGGACGTCTGCAACTCATTGTGGCAGCATCGTCGATGGCGAAAGCACTTAAAGCAAATTACCGCATATACATATGTACATATATACATATTAGATGGTTTTGATGTGTTTAATTAAAATTTAATCGCTTTGTTTCTCTCATCTATATTTAATTGCTAATATTTAGCAAATTTTGCATTAATTAAGTTGTTTAGGAAAGCAATAAATATTTTATGTAATTAATGCAATCAGTGACATAATTACCAATTTATACATAAACATGCATATATTATATGTACATATCTATGTATGTATGTATATATCCATATATAACAACATATATCATGGTATAAGTACATTTTTCTTGCATAATGTCAATTGCTGGAGGCGAATATCTGCCAATTAACAACTAATTAATAAAACCGCAATAATTTATTAGTCTCCTATCAAGCGAACGGTCAACACCCAGTAAATTAAAGTGGATATAACTATTAGCAGTCTATTGTAGAATCGATCGACTGCAACGAGTTTGTGTAGCGCAAAAATATTTGGTTACTTCTTTCTGGTACGGTGAAAGATAAAACGATATGTTCAATATTTTTCGTTCATCTTGAAAAAAAGTCAAAGTTTGAATACTTTACATCGAAAACCTTCAAAGCTGGATTGTTATCTTCCATCCGGACTACATGTCCGATATTAGGTATATGAAGCTATCAGCACCCAGTATTAATAAGATTATAACTATTTTTTGCACAACGCACACAAATGAAAATTATAGAAAAAACTCTTTGAATTTCATAAAGATAACTCACATAATGAACCGGTATATCTACACTAACATTATTATAAAGAGAAAAGATTTGTACCTATTTTTGTATGTTTGTAATGAATAGGCTCAAAAACTACTGGGCCGGTTTAAAAAGTAATTTCACCATTAGAATGCTACATTCTTCCAATTCGACATAGGCTACATTTCATTTTGAAAAAAATTAGGGATCCTTGGTAAAATTTGAACAATGTAACCGAAGGTGTAGAAAAATGAGTCTTAAAATGTCTTTCGTCGAATGCGCTATCGAAACTATTAGCGATAGAACAAAATAATGTACAACAATATTGAAGAACCTCTTAATTTCTACAAAAAACTCCGCGGTAGAATATGTCCAACTATTGTAGTTATGTCACTACAACCACTTTTTTCATTTTAATCTATGCTAATATTATTAAGAGGAAAAAATTGTACCTATTTTTGTATGTTTGTAATGAATAGGCTCAAAAAGTACTGGGCCGATTTAAAAAATTCTTTCACCAGTAGAATGCTACCTTCTTCCAATTTGACATAGGCTACATTTCATTTTGAAAAAAGTTAGGGATCCTTGGTAAAATTTGAACAATGTAACCGAAGGTGTAGAAAAATGAGTATTAAAATGTCTTGTATCGAATGCGCTGCCGAAACTATTAGCGATAGAACCAAATAATGTACACCACCACCAAATAATGTAACAATATTGAAGATCATCATAATGTCTACAAAAGACTCCGCGGTAGCATATGTCCAACTATTGTAGTTATGTCGCTACAACAACTTCTTTCATTTTAAACATTAATGAAAAATGCTAACCAAATTCAAACCATGCTATTTATGTGTTTATATTAATCCTTACCCAAATAAATTATTTTATGTTCAAGACCATTTAACTACCTATAAAATAGTTTTTAAATTGGACTTTCCATTCAAAAGATATTACGAATTAAAAAAATTCAAAAAGTAAACAAAACCGGCCTAGCGCCGTTGCCGTTGTTTGCGATACATTCTGAAAAGCACGTCGGGCCAAAGAATGTAAAGTATAGAGAAGGTGCAAATTGAATTCTGTATGATGTCCGATTTGGTGGCTAACAGAGCCAATAGAATCAAAGTAAGGAATCCGACGTTGTCGCTGCTATTTAGCAGAATTGAGCACGTGCATAGGCAAAAATATATGTAAAACGACTGAATTCATGCCAGAATAAAAAAAGAGAAATGCTTTGAAGAAAAATATACAAAGCATTCTCTGAGTCACATAATAATTTCACGCAGGACCACGGCTGCGGGGTCAGCTAGTGCGGTATAAAGTCAACAGGAAGTACGAAAATTACACTTATGGGGAATAGGGGCACTATTGACCGAATTTTAACCAATTTTGACAAAAAGGTAAAAATAAAAATCATGAAAACGCTATCTGAATTTGAATAACATATCTCAAAGATTGCGATTGAGATTGAAAGACTTAAGTCTAGGTAGATATTCGATATGTGGATGCTTGGAAAGGTATGGTCCGTTTTCGAACATTTTTGAGTGGTGACCTATAGCACAATTAGTGCAAAATTTTGTTCCGATACTTTCGTTAGTGCTTAATTTATTTAATGTGAAAAGTGAAAGAAAAAAGAAATGGAATTTAAAATTATGTACTAGTGATATTCCCCCGTTTTAACAGAGTAACTTAAAACTGCTAAGGCAATATTATGTATCACATTTGTTTAGTATTGGTCGAGTACTTCATGAGATATAAGATGGAAAACAGGGCACGCACTGCGAACTCTAGAGGACTATAATATGAATTATTCGTGTCAGAAAATGAGAAATTCTTGCCTTCTTGCCTTTGGAGTGATTAATATGTTTTTAAAAGTTATTAATACTATTTCTGCTCCTCATATATGTTGGTAGGTCACAAAACTATGAGTAAGCGAGTCCAAATAAGATTTCAAATCGAATACCAATCCGTTGCCTATTTGTTATTATCTTAAATGGAATGTGTATACTTGTTAAGCTCTGTAAACCCATGTCCATACTTCGTCTTCAGAAATGAAATAAAAAAAATCCTAGTAGAAATATGCTTAACACATTTTTAAGTTTTAAACTTCACTTTTACTTTTCCACTTTCCCAACAGAATAACATATTTATTGAAAACTTTTAAAGTACAAAGTATTTCTTTAAGAAAACCTTGTTCCCGCAAATACTGATCTTATCGTAATGGTCATGCTTGAACCATTCTTTTTACTTGTGTCAACGTTTAAGCTGACCTCTCATAAACCTCTATCTTAGCATATCCTCAGTCTTCACTAATTTTTTACTGACACCACCATCTGAAGTTGCATTGCAAACGGAATTGATTAACCATTTCCAAGTAGTCTTCACAACGAGTGATAAAACGGTGACTGCAATGAAAGAAGCTGCAGAAAATGATGAAAAGACTTTAATGAAGCACAAAACCAACGGCATTTTCTATAGAATTTCAAAGATGCCGCAGGGAAAAGACAGGGGAACTCTTATCATTCCTTCCGTGAAAACCCACAGTCCAAATGAATGTGATGAAAGTGAAAAGGCTGCCAAAGAAAGCGTTATTAATAAAAGTACAGCGGAAAGCAAAATAACTTAACTGGAAATAAGCAGGTAAACACGCAGCACGAGGCGCTTCATCCGAGTAGCGAAAGTGTGAAAATTACTCGGTCTACAAATTGAGACGGGCAAGTGAGGCTAACTAGCGTTGCAAACAAGACACGTGGCTGCAGCCTGTCCTGCACTCATTGTGTGTCACTGTGCTATTTTCTTATCTCCCAGCTTTGTGGAACCGTAAACGCTGTGTGCAATTTGCATTTCTTGATTACCCGCGTCGCGACGGTTGCTTTAGTACTTCAGCGAAAACATTCTCGAGGCAATGGTACACTTTGCATACTATCTAACTGTTGCAGTGAAATAAGAGACCCGGTATAATTTTATATTTTTATTAAGCAAAAGCAACAGTAGCAATAAAACAATTATTTGGCGAAATTAAAATATTGAGCAATAAGAGATAATCATAAAATTCTATTACAGTTATTAGTCACGTGTCTTGCAGACATTTCACGGTGCCACGATATAGTCTCGAACGCACATAATCAATTTTTTTCATTTGGAAGGCTAATAAAATTTCACTTGTTGCTAACAAAAACAATGCAGTTCTTTCGAATATTTATAAGACGAGAAGTAGTAATCCGATATGAAACACAAATAAATAAAAAAACAAAACTAAAAAGAAATCTTCTTTAAATCTTAACAACAAAATAAAAACAGAATCAGTTAGAACTGGAAAGTTGGTTAGGTTAGGTGAGGAAATTACTATGTTCCGGAAACCACGCACGCTTTAACTTCATTCCGAAATATTTAGATAACAGAGCTTTTCCCTGGTGATATTTTTAGTTTAAAGCTGACAATAAACTTTTTTTATTACTGCTTACGGGGTTTTCAGAAACTATCTATGGACATTAAATACAGTCATCAAGTCAATGAGTTACTTCATGATTACACCAGCATGAGTCAGGTTAGAGAGCAATTCTAGAGAACTTTAAAGCTGAGAACCTTGCGAGAAAGAACAGCTCATTCTTAGTTAGGTTAGCTGATTCAGAGGGATCTCACTTTCACTGCTATATGTAGTCCTTTGTGAAGCCATAGAAAAATAGAACTCTTGTGT
This sequence comes from Bactrocera correcta, assembly GCA_027475135.1. NCBI lineage: Eukaryota > Metazoa > Arthropoda > Insecta > Diptera > Tephritidae > Bactrocera > Bactrocera correcta. Next base: position 97,891,818 of record CM050323.1, on the reverse strand, counting down.
TCGGTCATTGATAACACGGTTAAGCATTTCTTAATCAGCACTCTTAATGAGTTCAAAACTAGTATCGCCGCCCTGCCATCCGAGTGGACGGTCACTTCTCTGAAGGAGGCTGCACTCTGTAGTAGTAAAACTACCGCTACCTTAAGAGCTGCAACATCGATTCGGACAACAATGCAATAGTTAGGAAATCTGAAACTGAAACCGGAGTTGGTAGAAAGCTTCCAACAGTAAAACCCTCCAGCAATCTTTCCTCAAGCTTTGACCCATCCGTAAAGTAGATCACTGGCCCTCTCCTTCGATGGCTTATCCACACCCAACAACTCCGTCCGCGGTCAAAGCATATGAGGATTTCCAAGTGTTCAGGCATGTGTTCATTTAGAAACCAAACTGAGTCTTAGAAATAGAGTAGAATGATTGAAGAGGACCTTAGAGTACCAAACATGCTGATGAGCACCCCATTTTAACACTCTCGAGTTTCTTTGTAAGTGTGGTCATTTCTAGAGCCCCACAAAGACTCCATAGAACATGGCTTAACTATGGCGTTATAGAGCCAGAAGAAAACTTTTGGTGAGAGACAACATTCTTCGCCAATGGCTCCTATGTAACCTTTTGCTCTCTCTTCGATATTTGGCTTTCATGAAAGCTTACTATCCAAGATGAATGCTAAATATTTCACTGTATAATTCACTATGAGGGGAATGGAAACAGATGGTACCGCTGATGGGTTTTCACCTTTAACGTGGGCTTGGCGAGCACTGGTCATGCAGGTAAATAATGGTAATAAAAGGTCTATGGAATTATTTTCCTTAAACAAGGTTGGCCTTTCTCTAAGAGATCATTGTTTCAATGAAATGGTTCAGAAGCTGCCAAAAATGGCAGTCCCAGATGTCAAATCGGATGATGGACAATTGAAACAATAAGCATTAAGTCCCTTCATTGAAATATTGCGAAACTCCTGAAAATTCAAAAACTTTCTTTTTTTTCAATAAAATTTTTTTTTTTTTTATTCAACAGAAATGATATATGTTTAACGCCATATATTAGTCGTTACTTGCAAGTTTTACCGGAATGTGCAGGTCATTACTCTACACTTTAATAAAATTTCAGAAGCTTTTTTTAACGCTTGACCCAAAGTGTTGCTCAAGACTATAGATGACAGTTACAGCTGACAAATTCTATTAGATTTGTTAGGGGTTGAAGAAATGGAGAACTGGTCGCTATTACAGAGCAATTACCAAGCCTTCCTGATCTTAAATATACATGTATTACGAGGCTATAGTGACTCAGTAAAACTCTGAAGATTGTTAAAACTTAGCACATTTTCAACTTGAACCAACAAGATGCACAACACATAATTTAAGGCATATGTGCAGTTCTACAGCTTGACGAACGCTGGCCTGGCAAAACAGAAACATTCCCGTTATCCATCCCGTTTTCTCGCCTTCAGCAACATATTGCTGTACCAAGCAACCGACCTTGCACTTCCGCCGGCACACTTCCGTCACTCGGATCCGCTTACTTCACATCAACTTCATCTCGACTGCAGCACGGTTCGAAACGCGCGGTCTTCCTGCCCGACGCCACTGGCGGATGCTTCTCGCTGACAGTAACTGACAGGAGACTGTTGTAAGGTCGTGGCTGTTGCACGCTTACCGATTGCCATTTGCCACAATTTTACCATTTCGGTTCACTTAACTACTGTTCCACCATTTTTATGCCATTCATTTGCTTTTCGCGTCTCGAGTTGATTTTATCAGGAATAGCCGACATTTGACGCCGCGGCGTTTGGTGAGCGTGTTCATGTAGTGAATGCAACACGTTCAACTATACTTACTTGTATGTATATCCTGCAACATTCTGCTTTTCACTGGTGAAGTGTTAAAGGGCAATCACATAATTTTTAACACATACATACATACATCTGTGAGAACATTGTGACTACAAATTTTGTTTGTTGTTTTTGTAACGCATCTTCTTTAACTGGCTTCTAAAAAAGGTCCCTCACACATTACAACTCGCTTCTGTGTCTTCTGGCGCTTGTTGTCGCCAGTAACATGAAACAAAGTGTGGCAAGAACGTTCCTGCTGGCATACACTAAAGGCATTATCCGTGCAAAATTTAATACCGTTGTATTTATTGCTTCTTGATTTAAACAAATGAAGTGAAATTTAAAATTGTGCTATATGGGAAATAGGCGCGGTTGTTGCTCGATTTCCTCCATTTTCACACCGTGACATTGGAATATAAAAGTAATATCACATACCAAATTTTATCGAAATCGGTTTGGTCGGCTCCCGATATTTTTAATTTCTTCAAAAAGTAGCGGTGCCACGTCCATTGTCCCATTTTCACACCGGCTTCAATAAAGTCCTCATATACTCCGATTACTCCCATCTACTAACTCGAAATTTTGTTTGTACTGATGAACTCACATACCAAGTTTTATCGAGATATCTTAATTTTACTCAAGATTCAGTTTGCACGGACCGTCCGTCCGACGGATCATTTATATATATTGGATAGTCGAAAAAGTATTTTCGTACTTTTCTTGTCATCCTGATCATTTAAAAAAAAGGTGACATTGCATTTATTGTGACAATTCTTTATTTATTCTTCCAAATCAATTTCATCCCCTTCAAAGTAATCCCCTCCCGATGCAATGCACTTATGCCAACGGATTTTCCATTCTTCAAAACACTGGTTGTAGTCACTTTCCGGGATGGCCTTCAGTTCCGTCTTCGCCGCGGCTTGAATCTCCTCTATCGTATAAAAACAGTGTCCCTGGAGCGGTCTTTTAAGTTTGGTGAACAGCCAGAAGTTGCACGACGTCAGATCAGGAGAATACGATGGTTGCGGAACGATATGGGTTGAGTTTTTGGCGAAATGATCACGTATTAGGAGGGCTGTATGGGATGGTGCATTATCGTGGTGTAAAAACCAAGAATTGTCTTTCCACAATTCCGGCCTTTTTAAGCGGATAGCGTTACGCAAACGACGCATAACGTTGAAATAATATTCCTTGTTGACTGTTTGACCGGTTGGAAGGAGTTCATAATGCACAACACCACGATAATCGAAGAAAACAGTCAACATGACCTTGATTTTTGAGCGACTTTGGCGCGATTTTTTTTTGGTCTCGGCTCTCTTTTGGCACGATATTCGCTCGATTGATCGGATATTTCGGGGTCGTAAGCATAGATCCAAGTCTCTTCGCCAGTTATAATGCATTTCATGACTCCCTGGTAGTCGGAAAGCATCGTTTCGCACACTTCAACGCGACGCCTTTTTTCCAAAAACTTCAATGTTTTCGGTAGCAGTCGAGATTTGACGCGCTTGAGGCCCAAAACATCCTTCAAAATGGCATTGGTTGAGCTTTTCGATATGCCAACTTCATCAGCAAGGTCTCTAATTGTTAATCGACGGTTTTTCAACACCAAATCTTTGATTTGTTGAACGTGAGCTTCATCGGTTGAGGTTGATGGTTGCCCTGGACGCTCTTCGTCTTCGACACGTTCACGGCCGGCTTGGAACTCACTATACCACTTGTAAACATTTTTTTAGACATAGCGTCAGCACCAAAGGCTTTCTGCACCATCCTCAACGTATCCGCAGCAGAAAATTGATTCCGTAAACAAAATTTAATGCAAATTCTTTGATTAACAAATTTCGACATCGCAAAAAGCGATAAACTCACTTGTAGCAGCTCACAAAACGACACGTATCTCAAACACTAATGAATATTTTGACATGAAATTTGACATAAATGTGACTGACAGTACTACCAACCTAAAAAAGAAATAATTCTCCAAATCCTTCGACGCGCGCAGTTTAAATTCAAATGTGACCTCATTTTTTGGGCACAGTAGTATACAGCCCTATATATATCTCTCTTAGTTTTACGTGATATGTACAACCGTTAGGTGAACAAAACTTTAATACTCTGTAGAAACTAGTTGCAAAAGTTTAGAAACGCATTAAACCTGAAATCGATATATCTGGAACTTGTCGGATTAAAGGTGATATATATAATATAATAACGAAGGTTTATAAATTTACTTCAAACCTTGGTTTTGCACGAGCTGAAAATAAAATACCGAATGCTAAGGTCGAAAAAACACTTCGATTTATGTAACGTTGCGTAGGTCTACGCAGACGATCTAGTTATCTATAACTAACTTAAGGGTTTCTCAACTTTGTGATAGCCAGCTGGAAAGGAAAGGCTCAGTTGCCTTATACTAACGCAGTGGCTGTGGTTGTTATTAGATATAGATCCTGTTGCCAGACCTATCACTGCGAATACTGCCAGCAGAGTAGCGCAGTTTTGTTGAAGGTCTACTATATAGCGGCTTCCAGATTGTGTGTCAGACACCGTTCTAGTTAGAGTGCTGGCGTGTTAAGAGCAAATGAGATATAAGTAAGATATTGAGATTCGGATAATGAGTAGTAAAGTGTTAAGTTGTTGGAATTCTGTCCAAAAAACTGAGAATTTTATTTAATAATCTATTGATTGAACTCAAGAGTGAGTTATAAACTTGAAGATTTGTCGAGAAATCCGTTACAATATAGACACTTTCAAATTTTTCGGTAATTCGATTCCAACGATAACTATTCAAATAAACTTCTTTCCTAACTTGCTTCTGACGCCTCTATTTTTGCACTCATACCTGGAACAACCCCACCGCACTGTTGCTGGAAAAGAAAGCATTAAGGTTCTTCTTGGATAGTTCGAACTTGAAAATAAATCTAAATGGGGAAACCATAAACTCCAGTTTCAAACTTTCAAAGCACCGTCAAAAAGGAGTATGTAAGGTCTACTGTTGTTCGTTTTAAGGCCAGATCATTTTATTCCCTCCAATAATAGAACAGCTACGTTAACCATAACTCTCTTAATGTTTATTTCTGAACAACTGATTCATAAATGAGCTTTTCGAACGTTTGGAATGTGGAATGCCACAAAAAGGGTCATCTGATTCGTAATAAAACACTAAAAATCAAAAGAGCTCTTTGCGTTCGGTATAGGCGATAATCTCATAAAAACATACCTAATCTCTGCTACTAATATTGTTTGATGATTTTTAGCTGTAGCTAGGGGGTCTTAAGGGGACTTAAGGGGGTATTCTAGTCTAGAAATTAAAAAAAAATCGAAATTTGAATTTGATATTTTCAAAGTTTAACTATTCAAGAATATGTGTACAAGAAGATTTTTCAAAATTTAAATTATTTTCGGAGATATAGGCATTTTTCTGACTCAGGATCCAAACTGGTTCGGCCGGAACGCGAAACTTTAAACGCGTTTTTCTCAAAACTGACTTTTTCGGAACGATACCCACGATTTCTCAGATTCTACTGGACCGATTTACTTAAAATTTTTACAGAGCCTTCTTTAGAGGCTTTTCTGTGGTTGGAACTAGCCCCATCCCCATATTTTTATTTTTATTATTTTTAAAAAATTCGAAATAGTCAGAAAAAGTGAACCAAAAAAACTTTTTTTTTAGGCGAAAAATTTTTTTCCCTCTTTTCCTTAGTTCCGGTCATTACGACGTTATTCTAGATTAATAATCTTTTTTTCTTTTTGGTTTCAGATAACTAGAAGGGTTGAAATTATGGGTATAATCACTTGGAAATTTTTAGAGACCCCCACTTCGTGAGCTCATAATTTTTGAAATTTTTTACTCTTTTTAGTTTTTAATTGATTTCTCTACTCTTCTATAATTAACAAATAACTAATAAAAAAATGGATGGTAAAAATATGAATTGCCTTTTTTACGACACTTTAAAAATTACCTGAAATTCATGCATCTAGACTAGAATGGAATGGAATAATGGAATTTGTCAAGGTGTGACCACCTCAATGGCGACCGGTTGCGTCAAATACTGTTAAGTCACTGTAGTACTTTCTGAATAAATGAACTCCTTAAGATCAAAAAATTCTTGATTTTCTTTAAATTTTTAATAACGGCATTTAATTAGATCAATAATCATTATAATCTTACACAGTCAGAGGTCAGAGTCAGCTGGGTTGGTGCTTACGACAGATTAAAGTCATCATCGACGGATGGGGTGTAGAGCACAAGCTTTTTAAATTTAAAGTGATATTTAAGAAAAAGTTCACGCCCAAACTCTTCCCGTGTATGTCACAATCTACTAGAAAACCCTGACCCGGCGTCAAAAAAAGTTATTCCGAAAGTTTCCTTAATAATCAATATTATTTAAAAGCAATTTTATTTTGAGTATCTATCAACATATTTATGCCAAAATTTACACACATCAAATATGTCACCAGCCAAAATAGCCAATTGCTAAGAAAGCAAAATCATTATCCAAAGCGCTGAGAAAAATCAAAAAGCCATAAATTCATGCAATAAAAGGACCGAAGCATAAATATTGAAAATGAAAGTCACACGTTGTTGTTGCTGTTGTTGATGTTGACAAACATTATTAGCATAATTTAGCGGTCAGCTGAACGTAAGCGTTCAAATGGAAAATTACTAAGCTGACGCTTTCAACAACAACAACAACTGAAAGTGGGCAATAAAAATTCGTAGGGTATTAACGAAGGTCAGCAGGCTGTACGCGAGTCGGAGTAATGTTTAGACACATATACAAACAAAGCCGGCATTAGCTGTTATCCAAATCTGGTACAAGCATAGCAGCAGTGATTATGCTAAATAAGCGCACACAACTGTGAAAAAACGCCCATCTGCATGACCCGAATGCTCAGTAATACAACACTGTTGGTTAAAAAAAAATGCAATTACTTCCCCCATTGTTTGCAAACGCTGTCGTGTTGTCCCTGACCTAGCTCATATGCCGAACATAATAAACAGGATATATGCGATCCTTACCAAGCAGTGGGAATTTGTTTGGCTTTCGTGTTTTTTGTTTTTTGTTGGCACTTTGTTGTTAAAAGTGTGCGCAGCAGTAGCGCAGCTGTTACTAAATGAATACGTTTAATTTAGAATTACCAAAAAAAAACAATATTATTTTCCGCTTGAATGCTTTGCACAATTCGAACTTGAGGAGCTTCCTCCTACACACGGCTTTCGGCTTTCGCTTGAATTGTTATGATGCTCGAGCGGTTGACGACTTTTTCATTAGCCACACACAGAGTTGTGAGTGAAATGATACAGATATAGAAGATATTTCCAAAAAAAACACGACTTTAAGGTTTGAAATAGAAAAATATCGTATCACTTCAGAAAAACACTCGCTGTGTCTGGTAATATCAGCCAAGAAGCATTCGCAACTCGCCTAAATTTCAACACACGCCAACACAAAAAGTGTCGAGGTTAAATCTTCGAAGGAAGAGTTCAGCTTTAGTAAGTCCTTAATTATATCAAAAAATTTTCCTTTGGGATATTAAATATGCATAAACTCTTTTTTTGATAAAAATAAATTGTAGCCTTACCAAAAATGCGAATGAAATGCATTGACTAGTATACAGTTATTTCATTTCGAAGTTCAATTAAATATGATATCTTCACGGTTAAGCTTTATGAGTCGTTAAACCTTAAAAAACTTATTTTTACTATATAACAAATCTTCCCAATAAGACTTACTTATTTTTAAATATTATGTGATTATGTTGTTGCCGAACTCGTGTCAAGTTGTCATGTTATTTTTATTCAGTATTTTTTGGCATTTCATCATGGAAAAACTTACTCCTGAACAACATTTACAAATCGTTTCAAAAATTCTTTACAGAATGTGTTTCGCCGTAGCTGAGACTGTGCACGCAGACCGTAGAGAGTCGATTCGGCGCCGTTCGCAGCAGCTCGAACTGACGTATGAAACGACTTTGACCATTTTACGTGAAGATCTTAAATTGAAAGCGTACAAAATATGTATAGCGTGTGCAAGAACCAAAACCGCTTGTCCTTCCACCACCAAGATCGTGGGATATCACACTGTTAGACTTTTTCCTGTGGGGACATGTATGTATAAAGTCTAAACGAACAACCCCGCTTCGATTCAGGCTTTGAATCAAAACATCACGCCTGTCATTATCCAGTTGCCAGTCGTAATGTTCGAAGAGTCATCGAAAATTGTACTCAATGGATGGACCTTCTGAACAACATTTGAAAGAGACAATTATCAAAAAATAAATGCCAAAATATATTCTTTCAAATGACAATAAAAATTTCAAACATTTAGCCTCCTTTATGTGTGCTTTTTTCGAGTTCGAACTTAAAGTCTGAAATATATTTAGTTCCGTATAGAAACTTAATCTAAAAAATCGAATGCATCCACCCATTTCGTGAAAAGACTAAAATTCATATGGGTCTATGACCATCTTATGATTAGCGAATTAATAGAGAATAGGATTTCCCTTATCTTCTTTTGTCAGAGGTACTGGAGCGATCGCATGGTAGCGCAGTAGCGAGTAGTAAGCTTCTTTCGCCCAACAATGTAGGTTTCTCTCAAATTGCAGTTGTACTAAATGAACATTTTTCAATTGGTATCCATGTCGAAAAAAAATGCTGATGCCACTGTCAAAGTTCGATTTCACTATCTTAGCTTCATTCCAACAATCCTGATCAGATTTTAGGATGTATCTGTTTATGTCCTATTCGGGTATATAGACGCTAGGGACTTTATTTTGAGAGCTAGCGAGAGCTAGCTCAGGGTTTCTGGCTCTATACCGGACGAATGTACCGGTAGTTTGCCTAAGCGGATTTACGCATGTTGAACAAGTGCATTCGTATCGTTCCAAGTAGCTCAATAGTCCACATGTAGGCATCCAATTCCATTGTGGGAATTTGTAGCCCACAAAATGACTCGATATTTCCCTTTAACACTTTAAATACACCGGAAAGCTCTCAACAAACCAACAACAACGACGAAATTCCCAGGCGCCGAAGCATTCAATCATAATTTATTGTCCACAACTCACTTAAATAAAAGTCAACGAGCCGCGAGAGTAAATATCATTAAATATATAAACAATTTAATTTGCCAAAGAGGCGGACAGTGAAGAGTAAACACCACACACACTCACAATCACACATACGTACGAATAGTGCTCGCTCACTTCTAGGAGAAAGTAAAGATGTAAAAGTGTGAGAAAAATTACGTAAGTACAAAAGGAATGCAGAAGGAGCACTTCATATACCGTTACTGAAGCGTTGCAAATCGACGGGGTAGAGAGTCAATAATGCCAACTAGAGAAGGGTATTGCTGATATACTTACAACATGCTTAGAAAGTATGCCAACAACGCGTGTTCAGTATCAGAGTACGAGTGTAGTTATGTAAGATATGCAAGTATGTATGTGGGATATACATTTATGCCTCACTGTTTTACTGCTTAGCATTTACCCTACACATATCTGTCTGTCTGTCAGCCTACCGACGCACAATTTAAATAATTCAATTTCATCGTTTCTTCATCGTAACTTCGCAGACGACAATGCGGAAATCAATAGGGGGATTCTCTTGCTCTTACAAGATTGCAGATTGCAAAAATCCTATACCGAAATATGCAAGGGCAATACCAGAGCACACATTGCAGAATCTAGTGATATATGAACGGCTGATTCGGTCAATTTATTGTAAATGACTATTGTGCATGGCTATTGTGAATTGGCGCAGCTTCTGCATTCATTCTTAACAAAAAAACTACAACAAATCTTTATAATTTAAATAAAAATTATAAAATCTATTTAAAATTTACTCTCCACAACAATTTAACGTCAAAATATCTATTTATGTAAAATGACAGCTAAAGCAGGGTTGCAATTATATTTTTGCGTGTCATTGCATGAAAATAAACCTGACATATTTTACAGCCCTTGCAAATATTTTTCTGCGTGTGTTTGTTGTTGTGCCGTTGCATTAGGTGGACAAATCTGCAATTCGTGCACCGTGTAATGGTTTTGCAAGAGCAAGAGAATACCCCTAATGTTTCATACACATAAGCGAGCACATGAACAGTCAGTACAGTATTATTTTATAACTCAGATGAAGATACGCCTCTGCAACAATCAAAAAGTATAAAATATCAATTGAATTAATTCAAATGGTAAGAGTTTAAGAGAAATATAATGTACATTAGGGTTACCAGACGTGTCAACATCAACATTAATCATGCAATTAAAAAGCTTCAAGAAAGTTTTGGGAAAAATTATATAAAACTATAAAATTTTACTTAATATTAGGATGTCAAAAAAGTCTTGCGGTATTTTCGCTTGTTGGCGCTGAAAGTGCGTAGTTCTAGTTTTATTCGTCAGGTCTTGTTATAACTTTTTGGAAAGCTCATTTCACGCGGTAACACGTGTTTGATTGATTGTCCTTTCTTTTACGTCGTTCGTGAGTTATAGCGTCGCAAACATGGAGCAAAGTAAAGAGCAAATACGGCATATTTTACAGTACTACTACGATAAAGGCAAAAATACATCTCAAGCCGCCAATAAAATTTATGCAGTTTATTGATCCGATACAGTTTCCATTTCCACCGCACAACGATGGTTTCAACGTTTTCGTTCTGGTGTAGAGGTGGTCGAAGATGCGCCACGCTCCGGAAGGCCTGTCGTCGAAAATTGCGATAAAATCGCTGAATTGGTCGAAAGAGACCGGCATAGTAGCAGCCGTAGCATCGGTCAACAGCTGGGTATGAGTAATCAAAAATTCATTTCGATTTCAATAAAAAAAATCTATAAAAATACCGCAAGACTTTTTTGACAACCCAATATATTGAACAGAGTTGCCAAAAGATGTTCATCCGAAATTAAAAAAGGGCCAAACTTAAATATGTGTATTGCACAGTTGCTTGTTTTTATACAAAAATATTTCAAATAATCAAGATAAAAATAAAAAACTGGAATTTAGTGCAGGGAATTGAGTACTAAGATGCACCTGTGAACTAAAAATTTTACACAATTTTTTTTACAGCTAACGCTATTTTGTCATATACTTATATCAGAACGAGTCAAAAAAGCCACTCCCTTCCTTCCTTTTCCTTCCTTATCGAGCAAACTGTATGAACAGTTGAGCCCGTGGTAAAAACGCAGAAATCAGCCATCTTTGTTTGTTTTCATTTCAACAGTGTTGCCATTGCCCAATACCCAGACATATTTTTAAGAACATCTATGTTTTCAATTACAATTTTTTACAATATAAAATATTAAAACTGAAAACATACTATAAAAAATAGTTTTTATATTTATAAATAATGGCATTCGACTCTGATTTTGAGTTATTTTAAGAAAATTTCAAACATATTGAAACATATTGAACAGATTGAATTATAAAAGTTGATAATTATTACAGTATATCGATATTGGCCACCCTGCGTTGTGAGAGAGCAATCAGCTGACACGTTTCTGCGGCAAAAATCCAAATGCCGTGAATTCTTACGGCATCCTACGTCAAAGAGAAAAGAGAGAAGCGTTTTTCACTGTTCACTTACATTGCGCGCCCATAAGATAGGTCGTATCAGCTGACACGGGCCACGATTTTAGGTTCTCCACTGTTTCTGTTATTACATTTTTTTTTTTTAATTTTTTCTCTGAAAATAATTTAAAAAATAACTTTCTATAAGTGTGTGGGAGATGTACATAATTATAATTGGAAGAGAAATGAATAGTTGTAGACAATTAAAGTATACTCTATTTAAGTTAATAAAATATAAAATTATAATAGATCACATTATATTATTATGTTCGATTGCCATCTTGTGGATCTGTGGATGGAACATAAAAATTCTGGTTAAAAGTCAGGGCTTGAAAGAATAAGTATCAATACGTACAACAAACACAAAAAAATTTGACCAAAATAATAAAAATAGTAATATTTGAGGTGGACCATCCTTAACATAGACATATGTAGGTGCTTGAAAAATATATGTTGGCCGATTCTCAGGCCTATCCACTAAATCAAGTAGCCTGTTATGAATATCACGTTCCATATTGACTTCTAAAGCTTGAAGAGAGCATGATTTAATTCTAAAGACCAATGACTTCAAATAACCCCACAAGAAGTCGAATGGTGTTAAATTACAATTTTTTTGTTTCAAGGTGTACCATTGTTATGATTATAAAATGGCACGAGAAATTTTGAAAACAAAAATTAAAAATTTGAAATTGTAAATTTTACTATTAGAAACAGCACACCACATAGAAATTTTATCATCCCTACTTAAAAATGATGTACTTTATAAAAGCGGAAAGATTTTCTGAAAGCCTGCAATTTTCCACTATAGTTATATCAAACTTGGCTATGGTGGCTTCTGAAAGTGAGTTTGAAGAGACTATCAGCTCTCATTTATAATCTACGGATTAAATTACACAGATACAATTTATAAGCTTTCTCTGTCCACCACGACCACTTATGGTGGACATTCTATATCTTATAAATAACAAGGGCGATCGGAATAAAATTCTTCATAATTGTTTTTAATTTTTCTGAAATGACTAATGAAATGACTTTTGACTATTATTTCCGAATTTTACCTTACCTATTTATAGATCGGAATAAATATCTGTCCGAATCTTGTTTAAGAATGGTCTAAATTGATCCTTAACTTTTCGAATCCCATATAACTTCTTAAGAGTGACACTTTCAAAAAAAAATTGTTTTATTTGCTTATTCGATAGTTTATCAGGCATGTTCTGGAAACCGCACGATTTAAATTCGGCACCGAATTTGCAAATCGCGTGAATTTGGTAACAGTGTTCCACAATTCGCGCGAATTGGCTTAAATTCGAAATCAACTACGATATCTGGGATATCCCAGATTCCGTGTAAGTATAAAACAAAGTTTGGAACACAAGAGATGCATTTTGTCCAAAATTTTGTTGCCTATTACAGGATTAGTAAAGAAGCTTTTTTTTGAAATTGTTCGTGATGTCCCAACATTTATAAATCCTCATTTATTACGGTTGAAATAAAGCTTGCTACTACTTTGAGGTACCTTGCAGAGGGAGGATTTCAGCGCTCGGTAGGAAAAGACACCGACATATCCCTTGCAAGAAGTACCGTGTGCAAAGTCTTACATGAGATGCTAAATGCTTTAGAAAAAGCACTGTGTCCAAAATGGATTAAACTACAAATGAGCGAAGAAGAAATTAAAATGTCAAAAGCACATTTTTTCAACAATTTTAGTATTCCCGGAATAATCGGTTGTGTGGACGGGACACACATAAAAATGACGAAGCCCCACCAAATGAGCATCTGTTTTTTAACAGAAAAGGTTACTTCAGCGTTAATACGATGATTGTGAGTTACAAATATGAAATTTGTTGGTCATATTAATTCACTTCTTTTACAGATTTGCAACTACAGAATGCGTGTAACGGCTGTGGATGCATGCCACCCAGGCTTCAGTCATGACGCCTTTACATATATTTTCTTTAAGTGCTGCCAAACAATATCTTTCATCTAGGTGTGTGGGCGGAGACCATAGACCTTGGCTACTAGGAAATTCAGGATATGGCTTGAAACTATATTTACTTACCCCTTATCGTGATGCAAAGGCTGGGTTACCACAGCACAAATTCAATTTACAACACTCCAAGGCAAGAAATATCGTTGAGAGAGTAATCGGAGTCCTCAAGAACCGCTTTAAATGTCTTCAAACAACTAAGCCATATGTCCCAGAGAAAGTTGTAAAAATAATAAATGTATGCAGTGCTTTGCACAACATTTGCTGCCATTATAACCTGGATGCCTTTGCTTTAGATGTAGTGGACGATTTTCTGAACGAAGAAGTTGCTGTTTATAGCAGCCATCTACAAACTGTCGCTGTATCCATTCGAGATGAAATCGCAATTAACTTAACGCGTATAGTTTAATTTTCATATTTTTTTATTCAATAAAAACATCACATTAAAGTTAAACATTTTGACTAGGAGATCATTTAATAATATTATTATTTAGTAGAATTAATTACTCGATATTTTTAGTATTTGGTTTTAAATAAATATCCCTTTGGACTCGAATTTCTTCGATTTCTAGCGTCTTCTGCTTAATTATATTTTTAGCAATCAAGCTTTCCTGCTTGGCCAGATAATACTTGCGACGATCTTCGTTTTGTTCGGCAATGAGCTCGTTTTGTTGCGCCACTAATTTGGTCAATTTTTCCATATTTGCAAAAAGAAGCTGCAAGGTATCAGAAATTTTTTCAACCGCACCTGCTTCTGTTGCCATGTGCTTTTTGAGGCAATCTTGCACAGTGTCTTCATGCCGTCGTTTTCGTGGTGAGGACTTTGGTCCGCCGTTGGTAATTTCATCAATACTTAAAAGCATGGCATCCAATGAATCGTTTTCGACAGCAACAGAATTAACGTTAACTCCAAATGAAGCGCTATTTGCGATGCCTCACATGTACCACAAATTTGAGCTACTTCTTCCTCACTGGGGGTCAGGGAAAATTCGTTAAATTGCCCTCCTCCAGTTGTTCTGCTTTCGCTTTTGTTATGTGCGATTTTCTTCCGGATGCCTTCTTTCCAATCGGACCATACCTATTAAAAAAATGTTGATGCAGTTCACAAATTCTATCGCGTTTTCTCACTTTTTTCCAGATGTTAACATCTTTTTGCGGTGGAGCTTCGCTATTTAGCATTTTAGCGATCCCCTTTAACGAAATTTTGGATTTTTGCCCATAAAATTTAAAAAAATATTTTCTTGACTTTGGCTTTTATGTTTTCCCCTAAAATAAGGAAAGGAAAGTATTAATTTTTGTGAAGAAATCCAAATAACTGGCTCAAATACTTATATTTTAAGTTTTAAAAGCAAATTCAGTTGAATTTCAATAATTTCGCACACTTCTTTTTGACCGATATCAAAATGTCAAACAATTGGCGAAATCGATTTCTGGAACATACCATATTGCACCGATTTGTTCGAAAAATGTTCATTGTCATTTTCATGCGAAAACGATTTCTGGAACATGCCTGTATATTTTTTCCATAAATATCCTGTGAAATCGGGAAGGTCGTATCTTGAATAGTTTTTGGATGGCAGCGTTCTGAAGACCGACCGCTGGAGGTGCAAACATATATAAGTGAAACTTTAAACGCTTTCAACATTTTTGTAAAAACAAAATATTAAAATATAGCTGAAAATATATCTTATTACGTTTAAAGAAGTTCAAAATATTCAATGGCGTACTTTCTCTTAAATAAATTCACGAAAATCGCCTAATTTTTCATGCGTCACATTGGTATATCCCCTTAAAGTATACATGTATCGATCAATATGTGAGATATCATAATGAAATAAGGTTGACACATATTCTGGCCACGGGAAAGATTAGGAGTATTTTCTAGACTTACCATCAGCTCTGGTATCATACAATAAAATCGTTATATACCGATTTTTGATACAAATTTCTAAGTTCTCGATAATAAAACTATCTAGTGGCTGTGGACATTAAGTTATAATTTCAAGCAGTCGTGGTATGTGTAGAATTGAAACAGATTTCTTAAGACAGGAAGAATTGTATAACTTATGTATGTGACCATGATTTTTGGAGTATTTTAAAATTATTTTTAAGATATAATTTGCAATTGGAAATTGTTTACTCTGCACAGGCTTTATTAAGATTGATGCGAAGTTTGTAACACCCAAAAGGAAGCGTCGGACACTCTAGAATGAGCTGAGTCGATTTAGTCATATCCATCTATCTGTTTCTGTATGCCTTAGTCCTTCGGTTTTTAAGATACAAATTTGAAACCTTATAACTTTTTTGTTATTTTGTCTGTTCCACAAGAAACTGTTCATTTGTTAAACCACAGGGTCCGGCACTCGAACTTCAACTCAGACCGTTCGCGCAGCTGTCGCACTGGAATCAGCTGTTTATAAATTCGCTGAATGACAGTTCGGAGTATTGTTCACAAGTGTACAAAAGCGTTTTGCTAAGTTAACGCAAAAAAGAGATCATCGATGGAATTCAAATGTAATAGTGATTGCTTTATATTTAGCTGGAAAATCACAGCCAGCAATTGTTCGTGAGCTCAAACATCTTAATGTGAATAAAGTTTTTGTTTATCGCACCATCACTCGTTACAATAATACTGGTAACATCGCACCATTGAGATGGTCATCAAAAGACTCGGAAAATGAAGAAGCGACTAGAGCGAAATCCACGTCGAAGTGCCATTCAAGTGGCTGAAGAACTGAAAATATCCGACCGCACCATCCGACGCATATTGAGTAATGAGCTCAAGGTCAAGCTTTACAAGTTCCAAAAGGCCCTTGATCTCACACCGAAGCAGCAACAAGTAAGACTTGAGAGAGCGAAGCAGTTGCTTCGCTTGGCCGAAAGCGGTCAAATTCCTAACATTGTGTTTTCTGACGAACAAATTTTTCCAATTGAGCAATTCGTAAGCTCTTAAAACGATAGAGTTTACTTGACCACCAGGAAGCAGCACCCGCCACAAATAATGGTTTGGGCTGCTGTCACCGCAGATGGGCGCTCTCCAATTGTTTCCATCGAGCCTGGCGTCAAAGTAAATGCGACACATTATCGGCAAAGTGTTCTGAAGGCTGCTTGGAAGCCGTGGGCAAACAAACCTTTCGATCGCAAACCATGGACCTTTCAACAAGACTCAGCACAGTCTCACAAAGCGCGAGTGAACTAAGAATGGCTGAAAAACAACGTTCCGAACTTCATTACGACCCCACCAGATGCGAATTCAATGGATTACTCTCTTTGCGCTATTTTGTAGAGCAAAGTCCGAAGTAAAAAATACACCAATCTCGAGATGCTGAAGAAAGCCATTGTCCGAGAGTGAGCCAAAATACCGGCAAGTCACATTCGGGCAGCTTGCGATTCGTGTTTTGACCGTCTCAAGGCCATAGTTAAGGCAAAAGGTGGTAATATCGAGCAAAAGTGAATTAGTTCTGAATTTATGATTATTTTCACACACTTTGTACTTCGAAATAATTAAAAATAATATTCCAAACCGAATTTATGGCATTCTAATTGGTTACACTTCGAATGCCGGACCCTGTATATAGCACACATATCTTTCTAAAATTCTATTAAGACTTCATTGCAGCCGAAAATTCTATTAAGACTTTGTTTCTTATTTTGTATTTTCCTAAGAATATTTTTAATGCTAAAGTTTGACTGTATATTAATGAATATGTTATGATTATACTAATTTCATTAAACCAAAGATATTTTAAATTTTTAGAATAATTCAACTCTTCAATACAATGCACTCCTGATCCAAAGGTTTTTATCAAAACTCAACCCTGCGCACACACAAGTATGTACATACATATCTATCTTTTGTTTCATACATTTCAAAATATGTTTATTTAATGAAGCTGACTATATAATTTAGTAGAGTGTAATACGCACATTTGCAGCATTCGACTTGATTTAGATTTCATTCGCCACAGGCGTAACCAACAGACCAAGAAGCTACCCACATATGTGTTTACTTGTATATATGTACTCATATAAATAAGCGAAATGCCATGTGTGAGCAATGCTCACTGAGCATGTACATATGTGAAAACACTTACGATACTTGATTTCGGCACGAATAGCTACGTTTGCGTATTGCTTTTCATCTTGCGGCTTTACAGACAAGCGCATAATAAGAAAAATTACCCTCAAGGGTCCCAAGCCATTATGGCTACAAATTGAATATAGCTTCTGCTTCTAAGGGTGGAGAATAATTTTTAAATTGCTTATAGGGGTTTGTAGTAAAACAGATAAAATTATGATATCATTTTATTGTAAGAAAAAAATTTTAATAATAAAAGTATAAGTGATGAAAATCATACTGTGCAACAGTTACTCAGTTACTTTGTCAGTATAAAAACATATTTGAAATTTATTCAAAAAAGGATTTAAAGAGAAATCGTCTATTTGGCATATTTAAAAGTGAGCATTTTTTGTGAAAGAAGTGTTTAAATACCAATCAAAACTAAAATCTCGTCCGATCAGTAGCTTATTATATTAAGGAAATATGAGGATTTGTCACTAAAATTTAATTTATTTCTGTGATTTGCAACACAATTAATATTATATTAAATAATAAAGAATTGGTGTCCGAGACTAACTTGAAGTCGTACACAAAATTATAAAAATACTAATTTCGACCTCAAATGTTTAACTATTTTAATTGCGAGATCGAAAGCAAACATATTCGGAATAATCATTAGCCTACTGTTTGTCATTTATCACAAACAATTTAATGAATTATTTGAGATGAATCTGACACATAATGGGTAACTTTTACTTTCTTAATGAGCTTTCCAACCTCATTCAGGAAGTTTTCCCTCAGAGAGATAATTTTCTTGAACCATTCACCCAACGTACATATGTGTCAACAACACTTCTTCTTTTATACTCAATTGATAACCACCTGTATAAACAGTATTAAAGTCGAAAATTAAAACTAATAGTCAAACAAGAAAAAACGTTAACTTCGGTTGCACCGAAGTTAAATACCCTTCACAGGTGCATTTCTGTTAGTAACTATGTGTCCAGTTTGTATGGAAGCTATATGCTATAGTAACCCGTTCTGAACAAATTTTTTAGAGATTACATTGTTACCTTAAAAAATAATCTATACCAAATTTCGTGAATATATCTTGTCAAATGTGAAAGTTGTCCATACAAGAACTTGATTCCAATCGTTCAGTTTGTATGGCAGCTATATGTTATAGTTAAGCGATCTGAACAATTTCTTCGGAGATTACCTTGTTGCCTTAGAAAATAATATTTACCAAATTTCGTGAATATATCTTGTCAAATGTGAAAGTTGTCCATACAAGAACTTGATTCTGATCGCTCAGTTTGTATGGTAGCTATATGCTATAGTTAACCGATCTGAACAATTTTCTCGGATTTTACATTTTTGTCCTAGAAAACAATCTTTACCAAATTTGGTGAAGATACATTGTCAAATGCGAAAATTTTCCATAAGAGAACTTGATTCCGATCGTTCAGTTTATATGGCAGCTATAAGTTATAGTGGTCCGATATCGGCCGTTCCGACAAATGAGTAGCTTCTTGAAGAGAAAATGACGTTTGCAAAATTTCAAAAGGATATCTTAAAAACTGAGGGACTAGTTCGTATATATACAGACAGACGGACAGACAGACGGACATGGCTAAATCGACTCAGCTCAACATACTGATCATTTATATATATACTTTATAGGGTTTCCGACGCTTCCTTCTGGGTGTTACAAACATCGTGGCAAACTTAATATACCCTGTTCAGGGTATAAAAATTACATTATTTTCATCAAAACACAACCGAGTAGCTTGCAGAAATTTTTGGATTTATATAAAAAAGTAGTCTCAGAATTTGTAAACCAATCTTTTTAGTAGTCACTTGTTACTTACATATTTAATAAGCTTACTTTCTACATTTATTTTCTAACAACGTTTTGACAATTTCAATATTTGTACAAATTTTTATACCGATAGTATCAGAAAGGTTTAGAACTTTCGACATTTTTGTTATAGTAAAGAGTTTTTTAAATGGTAAGCAATCTCATTGCTATGTAGCGATCCTCTATATTTTAGGCTGGTGTATGTTTATGTTAGTATGAAAATTTTCCCCATAGAAGCTTGAGAACTAATTTTGGTATGATACTTAGTTCTAGAGCAGGTATAATAAACACACGTCCATTCAGATTACTTTCAAACCCCAAATCACTAACAGATAAATAGTTTATTTTGAGTGAAGCTACGTTTTACTACTCTCTACAGACTTATACCACCAACGTTCGTTGAACTTTCGATTTGTTCTACGCATTCGTTTTCCAAGAAATTTTTTACGCACAACTTACTAAATCTACTTAACTCGTGAAATTTACTATGAAAACACATCAGCTGCCCTTCAATGGTTGTCTGTTTTAAAATGAAGTGGATAGTACCACCAAAGGCTAATATTGATATGTATATACAAAAATCACTATTAAAGCATTTACTCCCCAATGTAATAATTTTCATTACTTTTATAACTTTAATAACACTCAGCTCAACTTACCTCAAAACGCAAAACTTATTCCACCCTTTTTATTGCCCGGGGTCACATGCTCATTAGTTTGGCTTATTAATTTTATGACTTTCGTTAGGATGACCAAATAGCATGTTCTTTAAATAAGAGGAAAAGAAAATATGGTCAAAACATGA